>JASAOG010000070.1:0-600000 GCA_030265305.1 Biomphalaria pfeifferi
AGGCTCGAGGTTCGACAGAGTTGTGTTTACTGAGCGCCTAAAGGCAGCACGGAAAAACTTCCTAGATACCCCCTCCCCTCCCTCCCCCCCCATTGGTCCACAACTGAGATTGGACCAAAGCGCTCTGAGCATGCTATAAGCATGAAAGTAGCGTTATATAAATTTATTTATGTATGACGCACACAATTCGTTTAAAATAAGATTTAATATAGACAACATCCTCTTTGTTTTCTAAGTCAATGTTTGTAGGCCTATACGATTGTAATACGACTGACCCATAGGGGCAGCATACGAGTTTCTGTGTGAATAAGCTTAACCTCAGAGTTTTCTAGGCACAAGTTCCAATCTGGAGATTCTGATCTTTAGAATTTTAGACCATTTATCATTTTATCCCAACCTCACATAGGTTTGGAATAGTAACGTCTGAATATGATGTTCTATCTTTTCATTGTACACTAGTTATAAATGAACTAATGAAAAATATTTTTATTACTGTGTATTACTATTTACAATACAATTCGTTGCTTCAAGGAATTATTTGATAATCTGAAAAAAAAGGATTTGGATTTTGATATTTTTAATTATCTTAATTTTCAGCTTATTTGTTTTTACTTGCATTTTATCTCTAATTTTTAATAAAAAATTTTCTAGATACAAAAAAAAGACATTTTTTAAATTGTCTAACGTACATGTAGTCTTTCTATATATGCCTAGGCATTCTATAAATTGCTTAAACAAAGTAGGAAATGTGAATTCCTTCCTACTTTGCTTGAAATCGCCAGACATTGTACAGATTTCCTGGATTATGCACTTCATCATCATCATCATCACTCCTTTGGGTTCCTCATGGAACATAGGGCCTCGACAAAAACACGCCACTCTCCACGGTCTCTTGCTAGCTTTTTGATGGTTTCCCAGCTCTTCCCGGTCCTCTCGGCTTCCTCTACTATACTGCGTCACCATGTTCTTTTGGGTCTTCCTCTGCGTCTTGTTCCCTGGGGGTTCCACTGTATGCCTAGCTCTGTTGCTGGTATCTTTTCTAAGTGTGACCAATTCATCTCCACTTCCTCTCTAAGATCTGCACTTCAATATATATCTGTAACAGTTTGATGTTTCCTACTTTGCCATACCAGTGTCTTTTTAGGATATGTCTCAGGCATCTGTTGATGAAGGTCTGTACTTTTTGTTGTTGCTTCAGTTGTTCTCCATGTTTCAGAACCGTACTTACAGTAGGACAGCCTTGATATTAGAGTTATGCACTTAGCTGGATATATATATATATATAGTATATATATATAATATAACACAAAAATAGAGCAGTGAGATTCATAACAAACGAATATTCACATTTGACTAGGGTAACACCATTAGTAAAATCACTAAATTTAGAAAGCCTTCAGGACAGAAGACTCAAAAGTAAAGTAGCAATTATACATAAAACACTGAACCATAATCTTCAAATACAAAAACAAAATTTAATAAAATACTCTGCAAGACACAAAAATAAAGGCACATTCCTCGTCCCATATGCTAGGACAAATTTGTACAAATACTCCTTCTTCCCTAATGCTATTAGAGCATGGAATGGGTTGCCTGAGCTAGCCAGAAAAACCAGTGACTTGGCAGAATTTAAGTCATTGGTTAATATGCATGACGCGTAGGACGTAATCATCTTCTTTTTTGAAGTAACGTCTGTATTATATAAGATAAGATAAGAAGATATATATATATATATATATATATATATATATTATATATATATATATATATATATAGAGAGAGAGAGAGAGAGAGAGAGAGAGAGAGAGAGAAAGAGAGAGAGAGAAAGATCAGTGTGTTCAGATCTAATTATATTTTAATTTTCAGTTTCAAAGGAAACATCTGTCTCCTTCATGATAAAGTCTTTTTGTGTCTCTAATGTTCTGTCTCTTGTGTTCAGTGATCAATGCGATCCTATGTTCTCTCTTCCTGATATATGGCAGCCTCTTACATCATGGACAGTTCACTGGCCCTAAAGAGAAATACACTAACAAGAACTAAAAAAAAAAGAAAGCTATTTCATGTCTGTTTTTTTTTTTTAAATTGTCTGTCTGGTCTGAGCTGGTGGACATGCCTTGACCTCGTGTTCTCTCGTGACACACATTCTGACAGTTCAGTGATGTTCTATTTTGACCCGTTTGTAAAGTTACTAGGATTTAACCGTCAGGGAGACTGCCAGGGATGTCACATGGTCTTCCTCAAAATTCTGAAATTAAAATCGATACTATATTGTTTTCATTCAGAGATTCTGTTGTTGTTTGTTTTTATCATATTCTAACATGAAGTAACATTATTAGTCCAGTCGCTATTTTTTTCGAGTCATTAGTAAGGACAATTATAATGGAAGCTACTATACAAATAAATTTAATTAGACATGCATACAAGTGTGGCATAAACCCGTAAGCTACCGTTGATACAAACAGATGGGTTATAGTTTGGCTGTAAATACTAACAGTCCAACTAAATCATATATATATATATATATTAATATATATAGATTATTAATTTCTTAATGCAGAGCTAGAAAAAAAGAATTAAGCAAACTTCTTTTTAAAATACCTCTATTCAACTTCATGGAACCTGCAACCCTCCGTGTGGAACCAGGACACGGATCTCGAAAACGACTCTAACGAATTTCCCAGAAATTTGACAGTTGATGTACATCCAAAAAAAAACACACAAAAAAAACCCAATTTCTAGCTCTTTAACCACACTGTGAAAACCCTATGAGCTTATCGTTTCCAATTTTTCAAAGAATAATAAATACAAATAATGAAAGTTTAAATTTGACTAGAGAAAGAGAAAATATTTACAACTAGTCGACCGGCGGCATACCATACGGTGCTATTTTGCAGGGCCAGCCTTAGGTGACCGCAGTGGGCCCCGCACTTTCATAGGACCCGCAGCCTCCTGTCGATTTACCAGGTGCTCCTGGAAATCTCCTGAAATTGCAAAATATACGAAAAAGTCCTGGAAATACCCGGAAATTATTAAAATCTTTAGAAAACTCACACAAATATCTCCGACTTGCAGAAATAAGAGTGATCTTTCCTTTACTTCTTCTTCTCGTCCAAGAAGAAAATTAGATATATAGATACGTCTTTCTGCATTTCTGCATTTTAGGAATTTATAAGAATTCAATAAATTAATTTTCAGGAACAGTTTTCACATAGTCTTATAGGTCTACAACTGAAAGCCTATCATTTAAATATTATAAAGTCCAGAAGATCTATACCATAGATCTATACATTCTCTTAACCAGGATTTTTTCTCAGGTTAAAGGTGTGTGTGTGTGCGTGTGAGGCGATGTTCTATATTTTTAATCCAACATTCATTTAAAAAACAATGCCTGTGTAAGTTGTAAAAAGGAGATATTTTCTTTTTTTTTTTAAATTAGTTTTTCATGTTGTTCTTGTTAGACAAATGATCGCTAATTTCGTAGACACAGCTTTCAACATCAGTGTAGGAGCACAAGTAAAATGGTCATAACTTGAGCACTTTAACACCCCATCTCAGGCTTGTTCCCCCCCCCCCCCACCACTCATTCAACTTGTATTCCCCCTATTTATGACCTCAAATGTCATGCATTTATTCGTGATTACATCAGAATCTGTTCAGCCTATACATACAAATATCATGTCATTGTTTTACTCATGGTTACGTCATAAACTCGCATACACACTCACTAGTGGCTAACTTGCCTTTATTTAAACTAGGTTTTTAAAGGGACGCGGTGGTTGAGTGATTAAGCGATTGGCTTCCGAAACAGGGGTCCTGGTTTCGAATATCAGTGTAGACTGGATTTTTGAATTTCGGGATTTTCAAATAATTGTTTAAAGTTTCAACTTGATCCGAGAATGGGTGTGGGAGAAATAACACGAGAAATAACATGTGCAATTATCTAAGAGGACAAAAGAGTGCACACGTTATTTCTCCCACACATCGTTGAAACTATGCACAGCTGTTCATAGGCAAGAGATAGAAGGCGTGGTGGCTGACCGTTAAAGCGCTTGGTTTCCGAAACCGGGGACCCTGGTTCGAATCCTGGTGAAGACTGGGATTTTTTTTTTTTTTATCATGACATAATCAATTTTTAAAAAATAACCAATTAGTCAATTAATTACTGGTAATTAATTATATTGTTTTATACCAATAAGGGAAACTAATCCTTCAGTATTCACAGATATGACTTCATTTGTTGGTCTTAGTTCCTTTAAATAATTGTTAACTCTATTTCTCCCTTCGCGCATTTTTCAATCAAGTTGATACTTTAAACAAGTATTTATTGTATTTAAAAAAACATGAACCAATTAAAAAAAAAAACAATTAGTCAATTAATTATTGGTAATTAATTAGTTTTTTTTTATATCGAATAAGGAAATAATTTGTACATTATTGATATAGTTTTAAGGGAGAAGTTTTTCTCCTTTATTTTTATTCCATATCCTAGTGCCGTTAGAGCATGAACGGGCTGCCAGAATCAATGAAAACCAATGACTTTGTACAGTTGAAGTCGAAACTTCGAGACCTACGAAACTTCATTAAAAATCAACTTTTGCGTCTTATTAAGGTTAGCTTGATACTTATTTGTTTATCCACTTCTGACACTTCTAGCTTCACAATACACAAAGTAATCGAGCCAATATCGTACGTTCTTTTTGGATCTCCTGCAAGAGGACAATGGGATGAAGTGGAGGTGGCGTGACTATCGTGACGACAGTCTGATACGCCTATAACAGGACCCAGAACTACTGTCTCTATTATCATCATTAATTAGGATTCTACATGTTCTCTTATGAAGACATGAATATCGTCACTAGATCTGAAAATATTGTCCCTAAACAAACTATTATTACAAAAGTCTCTAAAAAAAAAAAACAAGTTAAAAAATACATTAAAAAGCATTTGCAAATATTAGGTAATCCCAAAATTCATTTTTGCATTTAAAAAACTAGATGTAATAATCGCTTCTTGTTTATAAACAAATTAACGTTTTGGACTTACTTCCCCTGTTAAGCTTCACTAAAGAAATGGTTACGTCAGCGACATACTAAACGCTACTAAATCAGAACCTCTCTGACGTGCACTAACGTAGAATCTAAACACAAGTATGTGTGTCAAACTCTACCATGGTTAACGGTACCAATAAATCACCCACTCTAATATAATTACTTCATTTCAAGTCCGTCCCCATCATGTAACACGTGGTAGATCACACAGGGCACTGTACACTAGGGCGCCTCCTTGAACTCGGAAAAAACGTGTATATGACGTGGCCCACTGTCTCTTAGCACGTGGCCACCCACCCGTTCCGTGACAAGAAAAGATACAAGGCACATCAGTCAACTTCTGTGGCTCAGTCAGCGACAAGCCTATATCTAGTAACAGAAACAAATAACAAAAAACAGCTAAGTTTGTTTAGTAGAATTACAAGTCGACACAGGTTGATAATTTGAAAATATTCGCAAGCATGTCTCAACCTAAAAATTGTAGGCGTTTCTTCAGAAATTAATAATATTACGTCATAGTTTCAGGCGCTCCTTCAGAAATAAATTATATTACGTCATAGCTTCAGGCGTTCCTTCAGAAATGAATTATATTACGTCATAGTTTCAGGCGCTCCTTCAGAAATTAATGATATTACGTCATAGTTTCAGGCGTTCCTTCAGAAATTAATAATATTACGTCATAGTTTCGGGCGCTCCTTCAGAAATAAATTATATTACGTCATAGCTTCAGGCGTTCCTTCAGAAATGAATTATATTACGTCATAGTTTCAGGCGCTCCTTCAGAAATTAATGATATTACGTCATAGTTTCAGGCGTTCCTTCAGAAATTAATTATATTACGTCATAGTTTCAGGCGCTCCTTCAGAAATTAATTATATTACGTCGTAGCCCTAATCTCGTGCAGAAGGCTAGTGGATAACTAAGGGTAGAGTTCGAACTCATTCCCTTCATGGCGGCAGTTCGAAGCGCACATAAAACAAGCTGTCAGCTATCAATGTTAAACGTGAACGGAAGATAATACGGACAGACTTGTAATACAATATTGGATAGAAAAAAAAAAAATCTCTAGAACAGGGTTGACAACTTCTTTGTCTAACATAAATTGAGGGTAGACAACTCCTTGACCTAAACAATCAGAAAAGCTTCAATGTTCATTTATTATTACAGTGCTTGTTCAAGTTTTCCATTTTCTTAGTTTGTCCATCCTATTTACACCGTGTTTTTTTTGTTTTGTTTTTGTTTTTTTTTGTTTTTGGAATACGCGCCTTCTTCCA
The DNA here is from genome assembly GCA_030265305.1 of Biomphalaria pfeifferi. Classification (NCBI taxonomy): domain Eukaryota; kingdom Metazoa; phylum Mollusca; class Gastropoda; family Planorbidae; genus Biomphalaria; species Biomphalaria pfeifferi. Next base: position 6,323 of record JASAOG010000070.1, read on the forward strand.
TTCATTCCTGACCGTCAGATCATCATCACATCAGATATTCTGTGAACTTTTGGATCACGTGGCTTGCCACGACCGCTCCGGCACGAGCTTTTATGTTCCTTAAGGTCATGGTACCAAAGTACTGATTGATTAGTGCTAAATAAATCTAGGATATTGATATTTCGCGTGCCTTGTTCTTTAATTAGCAAGTGCACGCGCTCTAATCTGATAAACCACGAAACAAACAATGTGAAATAAAAACACAAACTCGAAACACGTGAGGGGAAATAGAATCATTCACAGACCTATACCTATATATATATATATATAGTGTTTTTGTGTAAAAAAAAAAAATAGGTGCCGGCATTCCATAGTTGATTTCCTAACTTTTAATAACTAAAAATTAATAATATACGTTAAAATACAAGAAAAGTAAAATTTTTTCCAAAAATACCGTCACAAAAAAGCCTATATATATATATATATATAAAATCCCCCTTTGGGTCAGGATTTTGTGATTTTACCATCACAAAAGAGATACAAGACACCGATAGCAAAGACAAACAGACACAAACACTCTTTTGTACCCCTGGCTATCAAATCATTAATTAGAAACAATTGATATACAATTTTTTCGTATGAAAATTATCAGTGAGTCAGGTATGAATGTACATATTTTTTCATAGTTACTATGTTCTGTTTGGTGTAATGCACTAATTGTAAGACAAATTTCCTCACGGACAATAAAGATTATTATTATTATTATTATTATTATTATTATTATTATATAATGTAAAAAAAAAAGTTCCATTCTTCAGACCTTGCGATCATTAGAGCAGATGACCGTAGATGACGTTAAGGTCATCTGTTTCTTAGGCCAACGGTTGGCGTGTAGTCAGCACAAAGACCAACCGCCTTTACTTCCAGATACCCATTAGAGTTGGGTGGACTCAGGGGATCCCCAAAAATCCCAAATAAAAATCCAAGTCTATACCGAGATTCAAACACAGTATCCGAGGATCGAAAGCCAAGCGCTTGACCATTCAGCCAGCGCCTCCACCCCCCATTATATATATATATATATATATATATATATATATATATATATATATATATATTCCTACAAACGGATGCAAGCCCGTCTACTTCAAGGCTCTAACGACTTTCCTATAAATTTGATAGCTTATGTTATCTTTGGGTAAATTACTACTCTGTACACATTTTTGACTGCTTTGAACAACGATATAAATACAGAGAAAGTTCTATATATAAAGCACTTTACATCATTTGAATAAAATATCTGTGCATTTCAATAGAATTTTTTAACTACTAGTAAACAGGCATGCATTCTCCAACATCAGTCTGAATTCTAACAGAGACCCGGATATTCCTGACGCGAGAGCCCCCACGTCATGCATGAGGCTTGTTTGTATTGATTAGTTACACTTTCAGCTATTCATCAGCGTCGTCAATGAGGCGTTGTACTCTTGTATAAATATAAAGTGAACAAGAAGAATTGATAGGAAGAGTGAAAAAGCATGAAAGATAATAATATCGTGCCTGGTATAGAGTGACAGGGGAAGGGGGTGTTTATTTATAAATGATTTAGGTAGCTTAATCTTGGTGCATATATTTGAAATATTATATAAATCCTGTTCTTGACTATCATTTTCTAAAAATATGTTTAGATGTTGTTGTATTTGTATACATGTTATGGATTTCCTTCAGTTTATGAAGATAATTTCTTCTTAGACTTCTAAGCCCAAACCTCCAGCAGGACAACGGGATCTTACCTTATCTTATATAATACAGACGTTACTTCAAAAAAGATGATTACGTCCTATGCGTCATGCATTTAGTCATGCATATAAACTAATGACTTATATTCTACCGAGTCACTGGTTTTCCTGGCTAGCTTAGGCAACCCATTCCATGCTTTAACTTTTTCTCTCCGTAATTATTTACCACATTCTGATGGAATCAACGTTTGTATCGTTGGTTAGGAGAGAAAGAGTTAATAGCACTAGGGAAGAAGAAACATTTGTACAAATTTATCCTAGCATATGGAACGAGGGATGTGCCTTTATCTTTGTGTTTTTCTGAGAATTTTATTAAATTTTGTTTTTGTATTTGAAGATTAAGGTTCAGTGTTTTATGTATAATTGCTACTTTACTTTTAAGTCTTCTATCCTGAAAGATTTCTAAATTTAGTGATTTTACTAAAGGTGTTACTCTAGTCAAATGTGAATATTCGTTTGTTATGAATCTCACTGCTCTTGGGCTCAGGAACATTTGCGTCCAATAAGTAGGATGAAGAGCTATAGGTCAAAGGTCAATTTTAACCTCACATCCTTCTACAGTAATTGTGGGACTAACTTTTCTATTCAAAACGAAGCAATTTACACAATTTGCACTATTGCGCCAACAGAAATTATAAGAATTGTCAAAGAATCCAAAGATTTTGGAAGAATGCAGAATATAGGCCATCAAAAGCTACATTACGTCAGCATGTCTGAATAGTTGTTCAGTCTGGTAGTGGTCCAAGCAGACATCTATATATTACGACTCTATTACAAGTGCCTCGAAACCCAATATGCTCTGGACTAAAAACGAGGCCGAAAGCCGAGTATACCGGAGACTTTCAACATTTTCCTTTAATATACCACACTAAACATGCGGGTGTCCGCTATTTATAAAACTTGGTTGTGTGGCTATATTGACGCGGTGGCTGAGTTAAGCGCTTGGCTTCCGTAACTGTGCTCCTGGGTTTGAGTCTCGATGAAGACTGGGATTTTTAATTTCGGGATTTTTAGGGCGCCCCTGATTTTCCCAACTCTAATGGGTAATTGACTTTAGTTGGATAAAGTAAAGACGGTTGGTTGTTTTGCTGGCCACATGACACCCTGCTAGTTAATCGTTGGCCAAAGAAACAGATAATCTTAACATTATTTGCCCTAGAGATCGAAAGGTCTGAAAGGGGAACTTTACTTTACTTACTGTGTTGACATGCATCGATGCGTCCTTGATGTGTTGCCATAAGTATTTTAAGTCTCTAAATTGATATGTGATCGAGCTTGACTAATACACCACATACGATAACATAATGAAAACCTGGATGTCAACTGCTTGTGAGTGCCATTTAATTGCTAACACCGTTTAACAGGTTTTTGCAAATAGATGAACGCCTGTTTATAGAAGACACAATAGCACGCAGACTTTTAATTAATATGGAGACGTCATTGCTTGTTAATCGCGTGTTTGTAATTGTTTATCGGGTTGTTTTTGTATGTAAAATGAAATCACAATTGGAATATTTGGAGGCATAAGGGAGTTAATACCACTCCTGCAGTTTTTGCCATTGTTTATCTCCCATCACTTTTCTTTTTTCCTACTAAAACTTTATAAAATTAGAAAATTATTTTTAAACTGTTAGTGGATCTCAGTGTTTCCCAAAGTGGGGTACGCGCACCCCCAGGGGTACGGGAAGAGTTTGGAGGGGGTAAGCTATGCATCTCATTAACTGTGCCCATTTATAGTGTTCAGTTAATAAATTAAATTTAATGATGAATAATTTTTAACTCACATTCTTTAATATTATTTTATTATATATTTTTGAAAACCATTGTTATTTGAGATCTTAAAAACAAATTTTTAAAAACTTTCAAAATAAATGTGCTTTTTTTTTTATGTCAAACAATGGTTTAATAAATACACTTAGAATTAGTGTGGGTCCTATGAAAGTGCGTTCGCATAAGTGCGTAGCCCATAGCGGTCACCTAAGGCCGGCCCTGCAAAATAGCGGTGTATGCTACGCCGCCGGTTGACAATTGTATAATTAGCGCTTAAAATAAGGTAACTAGTTGAAGACTTAATTGAAATAGATTTATAGTTTTTTTTAAACACTAATTTAAAAAAGGCAATAAGAGTTGAGCGAATGAAATAGAAGGTCACTCATTACCCGTCTTATAAAATATGCTTTTTCAGCATTTGTAGATATTAAGTCGAAAAACAAAGGAACACACTATTGGACGTGAAACAGCATCTCAGATTAAAATTAACAGCCAGGGAACCAAATTCTATGATGTCATCTCAGCACAAACAATTTCATTGATCTCATACCAGTACTTTTGTAAAAAAAAAAGGTGTGTGTGGGGGGGATGAGGGGTACACATGTTACACAAATTATAAACAGGGTACACATTTGTCAAAAGTTTGGAAAACACTGGTGTATCTCATAAAACAAAACACTTTAAAGATAGCAAAACAATGTCTTGCTCATAAGGTGGTTCATGGAATGTTTTTGTGTGTTTGTTTTTTTTAGGCACTCCCACCTTATTGACGTCCTAGCCTTCAATCGGTCATTGACTCGGAATGGGAGGTAATCGATATTATCAAATTAGTCTTTCCCCCTTTTTTTTTTTTTTAAATTGAACGGGTGAGTTGCTACCCCTGAATTCGGAAAACAAATGTCGGGGCGTGATGTTGCCCATTGCCGTGGTGGTGATCGCAGTCAATAAAATGAGTATTTGTTGGAACAATTCGACCTATTTACTTTGATTGTTCGATCAATTGATTGTCCAGTGTGGCTGGAGTGTTTTGTTTGCGCTGCTCAAATTACTTTTGCTTCAGGTTTTATTTTGATGGCATCATTCTACTTTTTTTTCTCTTTAAACTGTGATTAGGATCAAAACATCCAATTTTTGTGGCACATTTCTTGAGACAAAATATTCACAGAAAACTAGATTTTTTTTTTAGATTCAGAATATTTTTTTTTTTAATTTAATTAGTAATAAAAAAGAAATATTATGTTCATTTGTATGCCAACAATATAAAGTTGTAAACATTAAAACCATTCAATTTTGATGACTGATTCTCATCTTCTGCGTTCTCATTATCATATTGGAAGGTTCATATACCTATAGTCCTATGTCGACTCTTTCTTTTTTCGATGTAAAATCTGTATTATATAAGATAAGACACAATGTAATAAAATACTTAGAAGACACAAAGATAAAGGCACATTCCTCTTTCCAAATGCTTGGGCGAATTTGTACAAATGCTCCTTCTTCCCTAGTGCTATTAGAGCATGGAATGGGTTGCCTGAGCCATCCAGGAAAATCAGTGACGCGGTAGAATTTAAGTCATTGGTTAACATATATGAACTGCAGAAATGCAATAGATATAGTCCAGATCATGCAGCTCATCGAATAGTTTTACTTCTACAGGACTTTTGGAGCCAGTGTTTTGTGCGCGCCTCATTTATGATATGCAAATTTGAGGACATGTTTCGCTACTTCCAATTTTCAGCTACCGGAACATATTTAGTCTCATTCTGTTGTGACCTGCTTGGATTCTAAATATCATTTTGAGGCAGCTTAAATAAGTGCCCAATCTAGCCAAAAAAAACAACAACATTCTAGTTACGGTCTATTGTAGTCAATAACATTGTAGATAAGGTCTAGTCTAGTCAATAACATGCTAGTTAATCTTATCTTATCTTCTTCTTATCTTATATAATACAGACGTTACTTCAAAAAAGAAGATGATTACGTCCTACGCGTCATGCACTATGTCATGCATATTAAGATTTAGTCTAGTCTATGACATTCTAATAAAGGTCCAGTCTAGTCAAGAATATCTTAGTTAAGATCCTGTCCAGTCCATAACATTCGAGTAAAGGTCCAGTACAGTCAATAACAACCTAAAGACCACTTTTATAGACCAATTATTATACACCTAATTCAGTAAATATGTTTTATTATAACCAAATCCATGCACAACTGTTACTGGAAGTAATTCAAAGTTGCTGGATATTCACGCGATTTAATCCAGTCGATTACCTAAACTAAATTTTGATGTATTTCTTTGTGCTAGATTCAAATTCTTACTAGTTCAGTTATTGAGCGAAACGAAAAACTGATGTAACTCTCGAGAATCTAGAAATAAACATCTTCTGTACACTGTGTTCGCGTACTGGTAGATTGACGGACTTAGATAGAATCAATCAGGCTGTATCACGTTTTTCGTTCTGAACAAACAGATGTATTAAGGGAATTGAAACCTGTATCGTAAGTAGTTCTGGAGATATCTGACTATAAATGATTATTTGAAGTGTTTTGAACTTGTGTTTATGTTTCTTGTTTCTCTATTCTCTCCCCTTCCCCTATTCCAATTTGAGGTCTCTTATCAAAGAGACAGAACGACAATGCGGCTATTTTTAGAGATGTGGGTCAACAGGGGTCGGCGAGTTCCATTAGGGTTTGCTGTGATGATTGACAAGAGCAATAAATAAGATAACCCACAAGGTCCAGGGGAGTCTGGCTTTTGTTATGGTCCCTGGCGATGGCTCTGCGCATGCAAATGATTCGGTAACTGGGTCACGTGGGGCCTGAGGGTTTGTTATTCACCTCATATGGTAAGTGGTAAATAGTTTTAGCTGTGGAATCAAGTCTTTGTATAGCATGGATGTCTGGCCTTGTAGTATGGGCTTCGCACTGTGTTTATGAGGGTCCTGAGTTCGAACCATGAATGCATCCTTTTAAAAATTTCGAAGCAATGTAGGATACAGTTACTCGATCTGTTACCATGCTCCGTAGCACTTTAGTATCGTGCACGTAAGTATAAACAATGAATATGATAAATACGCAATTGAAAAGTAACTTTATGCAAGTCATAAAGACAAAATGTCATTTTTTTTTAGTTACCTAAATGCAGCAGAATATAATGCAATGTTATTAAACATACAGCTCTGGCCATTCATACAAGAAATTTAAATCATGATTACAACCAGTGGGGTAGCTAGGAATTAGCCATCATTTGGGGGCCCTGGGGGCCTGCTCTCTTTGGGGCCCCTGCATTTTGCGTAATATTTAATAATTTATATAAAAAACACTCATTTGGACCCCCCTCGACTGGGGGCCAGCCGGGGGGGGATTTTAAATTCTCCCCCTCCCTCCCCCACTCTAGCTACGCCTCTGATTACAATTTTTAGCATTAGCCAAAGCACAGATCATTTTACGCTTGCAGTCGCCGCATTGTGGGCAATTTCAAAAACGGGTCGCGGGACCTAAAAGGTTAAGAACCTCTGGTGTAGTCACTCAACTACTCTGTATGCTGTGTGGATAAAATGTTGTTGCTGTTTTGAATTCATAAAATGACATGTAATGACAATAAATTATATCACACAGTAATCACTACGTTGACTTTAGTCTTAGTATTTGTCTTAGTCTTCAACCAAATAATTCTTAACAATAATATAGTCACTGTTTTGTCCTGACATTGACATACTTATGTTTCCTGATCTTTTTGAGTAAAACTTAGCATTACAGAAGTGCAGTCGATGTGCGTGTTACTTAGGAATATAGTGATAAATACATTCATTTTGATATATTCAGAAATTAAATGTGATTAACCTTGTGGCGATTATGTTTATATATATAGGATTGCAAACAGCAGTTGATACAACCTGGGTTATAAGAATCAAGGAATTCTATGTTTATTTATTTATTTTACTATTTTTTCATTGGTTGGGACAGAGTGACAGCGCTTGAAGTTTTGTTATTGTTGTTATGGCCTGAGTTATGAAGGCTAGCGGTACGATATGAGTAATATAGAAGTCAGTTTTATAATTATGTATATATTCATTTAGTTGAAGTTTGATGTATTGTCTTCAGCTACAGATACCCTGATTACTTTTACTAAAGTTATATTTTTGTTGTTAATTCATCTCTGGCGTCTCTTGAGTTATTGAAAGAAGTATTAGTACGTTATGTGCCAAGTATAATCCCAGTAAGAATTTCACAACAATCACAACAAACCTATATCCAGCTATATGCCGCTTTGTCTAGGTAAGGAAATCAAATATTTCGATTCTCCAAAAAGATATCATGATAGAATTGAAGACACACTATGAATAAAGCCATTGTACACTTTTTAATTCAAATTTTATAACACATTTTGAGAAGTATGCTCATGACTGGGTCACAGTTGGTAGTCAGCATTGAGGTACACTTACGTATAGCAAGAAGAATTCAGAAGAAAAGAACCTTGACATATATTATTTTGCATGTAAATCTAAAATTTAAGCAAATCAGCTTATACAATTTGGACAAGAAAAACGAATTAATCTTATCTTATCTTTTTATCTTATTTAATACAGACGTTACTTCAAAAAAGAAGATGATTACGTCCTACGCGTCATGCATTTAGTCATGCATATTAACCAATGACCTAAATTCTGCCAAGTCATTGGTTTTCCTGGCTGGCTCAGGCAACCCATTCCATGCTCTAATAGCACTAGGGAAGAAGGAACATTTGAACAAATTTGTCCAAGCATATGGTACGAGGAATGCGATCCAAACTGAACAAGGTTTCCAACGTCTTACAAAAAATATTTTAACGCTCCATGACATCAAATCAATTCGCAGAAATGGGATTTTTCCAGTTACTTCCATTTGTTTGAAAAAGACACGGTTCAAGCCTGCAGATCTAATTGTTGTGCGCAATCTTTTTTGTTTGAATAGTTTAACTGATTCATTGTATTTATCGGCTAGCAACAGCCTACCAGGCTCTTAGTCTCACTCCGCTCCTTTTTTTACAACCTACTTTCAAAAAACTGAAAACAACGTAATAAGGAATTTTATAAAAAATATTTGCAGTTTAAAAAAAAATACATAATTTACTTAAATAGAAAATATTATTACCGAGTTCCTTCATTGAGATTTCTAGGTTGAAAAGTCTAAATTTAAACCTTAAATAACTAGTCTGTCATTTTGTCTTTGCAGGCTTTCTTGATTTGGGCGCCATTGAAGAGATCTATTATTCATTGATTCTTGGTCTTTTTTGTCTTCCGGGGATCGTCAGACGTCCAACAGCGCCATCTATTATTCAGAAAGCATTAGCTTGCGAGCATACGGGCGAAAGAAAACGAGACGAGACTTGAACGAGATTGGATGTCTCAGATAAAAATAGCTACCTTAACCACTGCGGAGAAATCACGCATGACGAGGACGCAAAGAGTTTTTAAAAAAAAACTTCATTTCGAGGCTAGATGGCACGTGCTGCTGAGATCACGTGCATGGCGTGACACATTTTGATCAAAATAACAAAAGAACCTAACCTCTGATTGGATGGACAAACCATAGTTCTATAGACTTAATAGGGGGTCTACATTAATTGAACGCGACAAAAGTGTATGGAAAATAATTTATTTTTTGACGTTTAGAAGTTCAAGAATAAAAAATAATATTGTTCATTAGTTCTATAATTGTTATAAATCAAGCTTCCATTATTCAAAACAACTTCAATTTTTTTTCTTATTAATACAGTAAAATGTATAACCTTTATTAATTTCATTAGTAAAAATGTGTATTTATTTAAGATAATTGTAGAGAAACCCCTGATCAACAAGTTCATTACTTCTTTTCTCTTAATAATACAAAGTCTAACTCACGTGCCGACCCCATTTTGTTCATTAGAAATTTAGTTAAAAAACATTTTGACATATTTATCCTAACCCCTAACCCCTGTTTCAGAACAAGGGTAAAGTCAACGTTTTGATAGATTTATGACCCGGAAGTTTATAGTTCACCTTCGCTCACGATGGTTATGGGTTTACCCGGTTCTGACAAAGGTCAATAACGTGATAATTATGTAATAATATATTTTTGATAAAGTAAAAGTCCCAGTTAGACCAGTGCTCAACTCTTTATCTCCGTAATTATTTTGACACGTTCTGACAGAATTGTTCATTTTTCACATTTGTACATTTACCCTGTTAGGGTTAAACTTCAATAACATTTTTGTTTGTAATCAGGAAACGTTGTACTGTTGGTAGAGAATTGTAGGAGAGTGCTCGTTCTTTTTATATAATACAAATTAAATTAATGTTTAGTCTTATAAAATTTAACAAACAAATAGTGTTAAAACAAACAGTGCTAAAACAGAGCTAAAACAAAACAGTGCTAAAACAAAACAGTGCTAAAACAAAACAGTGCTAAAACAAAACAGTGCTAAAACAAAACAGTGCTAATACAAACAGTGCTTGAAGAAAACAGTGCTAAAACAAAACATTGCTAAAACAAAACAGTGCTAAAACAAACAGTGCTAAAACAAAACAGTGCTAAAACAAACAGTGCTAAAACAAAACAGTGCTAAAACAAACAGTGCTAAAACAAAACAGTGTGTGCCGAACAGAGTTTTCAAGTGACAGAAACAAGGTTAACAACCTGAGTATTCTAAGCTCTAATCCCTATTGACACTTACAGTTTTAAATTCGACATTTGACTCGAGCTGAGGTGTGCTTGATCCGCGCCAAAATGCAGAACTGAAACATTCTGCAAGATAACGCCTTACAGCCCCACCCCCTTTACATGTTCATTAAAGAGTTTGAACCAGGGCACACTGAATATGTCGACGTGGTACACACAAAAAATGCTATTCACAAATTATAATTTATAATGATATTATAGATTATAAAAATAATTATTATAATAGTAGCCGAAAAGGGGTAGTGACGACCTTTAAGACATTTCCGTGGGCCTGAACATTTTTTGGAAGATTTGCGTTTTATAAGAACAATTGAAAGTGGAGTACAATGACAACTTCGTTTCTTTCAATGAATCTCATTCGTGGAGAAGTTGATCTACAACGATTTGTCTCGATTCATTATCGTAGTTAAGAATTTGCCATCATTCGGGGGCCCTGGGAGCTTGACGTCTTTGGGGGCTCCTGCATTTTGAGTAATATTTAATATGAAATAACAAAACTATTTCAAATACTTATTTGGGGGCTCCCTCTAGTGGGGGGCTCGGGAAATTTTCAGTTTCCCCACCCCACTACCCTAGCTACGCCACTGCCTGGATTAGATACAAGTCTTATAACTTATCATAACAAATGAAAAAAAAAAATAAAGCTTAGAATGAGTTATCAAAAACTCGATGACCTTCTGAGACTCTAAAAATTAAAAAAAAAACCAACGAAGTGCATATTTCTCATCTTCCGGTTGCTGTGTGTGCTTTAATTCAATTTATACTTAGCACATTTTCGGCCTTTCATATTCTTTTTCTTTTTTTTTGTATATTTCAATGTATGCATCGTCTTAGACGTTGAACCAATTAGACCAGTCAGCAGAATAAACTTCCGAACGTAGTTGAAAATCTTCAGGCTAAATGAAATGTGGATAAATTCATTAGTGCAAGGCTATTTCTAAATCAATAAACATTTCAGCAGCGAGTCTAAGATAAATGTAGGGAAAGGGTACCCCGCTCTAACTTTGCGATCTCAGGGGGGTAGATGGCCGACCGTCTTTACTTCCCGCACGTAAGGTATCTATCAAAGTTGGGTGGACTCAGGGGCGTCTTTCAAATCTTGAAGATCAAAATCCTAGTCTTCACAGGGATTCGACTTTGGTTCGTAAGACAGGCGCTTTACCCCTCGGCCATCACATCACTGAAACTAAAAAAAAATATTCTTCTGCAAACAACTTTTGTAAATAAAATGTTAATTGTTCAAAAAGCACTATGGCAAGACCCTACAAAATCCCCTTTTTTTTTCTTCCTTTCGTATCATAAGACAGAAACAATTCCACAGGGAATTAGTTGTATGTTTGAGAACCGCTGCATGGAACATATTCGCCAACAGAAATGACCTTCAATTTTTATGTTTACATGTAACGCGATCTGTTTGACCTAATTTGTAAACTTAGGAAAAAAAAGTTGTTGAAAACATTGTTGCTAAATTTCTATTGCTATCGATCTGAGAGTAAAGAAGTTATTTATTTGTATTGATCAGGGCAGGATCGGTCCTAGGTTCTTTATGGCTTCTCTAGAACAGTCTGTGTGTCGATTTATGTTGATATTTATTTCTCGAGTGTACGACTTTGCCATCTTTCTCTCGACTGGCATCTGGTTCTCTCTGTCTCTAGCTTTCAAAAGTTTAATTTTTTTTTTCTAAGTAGAGACTGTTAGATCATCCAATATAAGCGAAGGATGGCTACCTTTATTGAGAGTTTTCGCTGTTTTTACAAAGCTAATATAAGCTCACCCACTCTGTACACATTTTTGTTCACGTTATGTCATCCCAATATCCATTCTCGAATCAAGTTAAACTTTGCATAATTATTAATTGTCCCTCAGTGGCGTAGTTAGGAATAAGCTTGGCTTTTTTAGGAGACTCTGCATTTTGACATTTGATATCATGACATGAGAAAATGTACTTAATAGGTGTAAATTTTTGTACAGTATGTAAGTAAATTTAGCAAAAAAGAATCATTAAGATTCTTTTAATGAATAATACCGTTGTTTATTGGCGAGATTCGGACCCCTTTTTCACCACCCTAGCTACGATACTGTTATTCCTAAAAACACATTGAGAAAAACAAATTGACCAATGACATTATAAATGAGTGGTAATTAATTAACTTTGTTTAACATAGAGACTGTACTAGCTAAGGGGAGCATATTGTCGCCTTAAATTTGAAACTAAAAATAAACAACTATAGAACCTTTTACTTTCATAAGCACTTACCTAGCTCAGTGGCCAGGATGTTGGACTTCCTCGAGCTCGAATTCAAGTCAAGTCATTTTCTTTGTTTTTAATTCTTTTGAAAAGCCAGCCCGGAATCCTTTTCCCAAATGTCTATTTTTCTGTTGTGTTGTCTTTATATGAGAAAAGAGTGCTTGTAATCACAACAAATTTCCGTAAGGATCAATAAAGCAGTCTTAGTCTTAGTCTTAAATACCTTCTCCACTGTCCGCCCCCTTAAGTGATTGGACGGATAGACAGTGAGTATGCTAAAAGCATCAAAATGCGCTAAGCAAAAACATTTGGTAAAAAAATTTCCAATATCACAAATTGATCAGTTATACCAGAACTATTAAAAATAGATGACATCATTGACTCAAAATAATTAATAAAAAAAAAAAAAAAATTAAAAATTATTTTTAAAGTATGTTTTTTTATCTATGTAATCTTTCGAGTGCGTCTTGTATTAATCTATATAGTCTCAATATGAGTTTGTTTTGTTGTGTGATTATATGAAAGTATCTTGCACTTTTTGAGGTTCTCAAAGAATGTCTTGTTGAGATCTTTTGACTGGGTCTTCAGTTTTATTTACTTTTATCAATTTTGTTTAGTCTTTTTCTAATTCTCAGTTTTCTCTTTGTGGTGTTTTTAAAACGCAGCTAAATTGTTCATGGACTACCAAGCGTAAAGCGCTCAAGAAATAGCAAAAGTGACTCAATTAGACTTCTCTGTATTGGGATTAAGTCAATGCTAAGTGGATTATTTGATAAACTAGAAAAGCATAAAAAAATATCTAAATCAAGAGTTTGATAAACTAGAAAAGCATAAAAAAAATTCTAAATCAAGTCATCTGGCTAGTATATATATGTATTTTGCCATAGTTGGCAGTACTGTGTGTAAATGAAGATACATGCATGAATCACTGTAACGATTAAAAATTATCTTTATAGTCACAAAGATTCCCCTAACGACCACTTGTGTCTCGTCCTCACACAGTGTTATCCATAAGGTTGGGACTTCCGGTGCATTTCTCCAAGTTCAATGTCACTTCGCAGAAGCTTGTTGTGTCGGATGACTCAACTTTTGAATAATTAATTAACAAGTAAACTGCGTAGCTGGCATTGGACAGTTTTGTTTATCTACGGGAACCTACGCATTAGCATGCGTAAAGTGAAATGACCTAATTAACGAAACGTAGTTGTTTTTTTGAATTGGTGAAAAAATTTACAATTGTATGTGTGGATCGTTGATATTGTAAATTGAAATAATGCTATAAATAAACCCATACATACGCCTTACTTTCTACTTTATAGTATATAATCGATATAAAAAAGTGAAACAATTAAATTAAAGTAATTAATTTCGGACCTTGTGATTTATGGGGCAGAGGATTTCTGTGGCCAACGGTTAACGAGAGTATCATGTGACCAACACAACGACCAACCGTCTTTACTTCTTCAAGTAGGTAAGATTCTAATTAGAGTTGGATTGACTCTGGGGTGACCTAATATCCAGTAGTTCAAAATCTCATTCTTCACCAGGATTCGAATTCGAGACGCCTCGGTTTAGAGGCCAAGCTAACAACGCCAACCAACCCCCTTCTATAATCAAAATACAATTTTGAAATCTGCAGTGCATTGTTAATAAGGGTCAGTGCTAGTTTCATGTGGTTTGACTTTCTGGAGATCTTACATCTTGTAAATTACGAGATACACGTCCGTGTGAATAGGACACAGAACGCAAAGCGTCTTGGTTCCTGACGGTCGCTGAGCTGCAAAGGAAGTCAAAATAAACTCAACATCTGTCAGTTGATGTTCGTCATAAAGTGCTGCGACAGTTCGCATAAACAAATCAAATAACAAGATCGGATCGAATCGTCATTAAAAGAAAGGCATAAGAAGGGATCCAACCCAAGACATTCTCTTTAGTAGCGCTACAATAAACTAAATCCTCTGCCAGTTTCGGAAACTTTCCAGACTTCCACCCAGCTAGTTTTTCTTTCATAATTCATAAAGAGAATCTAAGTTTATGGTAGGAATAATACAACACTGCTTTGGAATGTCTGTTATGACAGGTTTGTGTTGAAAACACATTCGTAAAATAATAAAAACAGAAAGTGAGACAAAAAAAAAAAGAAAACTACAACAACGAGTGTCCTTGACAAATCGCTACTGTCGATTTATAAAAAGCATATTGACGTTGACCATTACAAGCAATGACAGCTAATTTCTTTTCTTAAATTGTTCAGTGTGACATTAAAATGAATTTCCTGTCCTTTCGTTCGTTTCAAACTGCTTCAGTTCGGCTGTACCTCACAACAAAGAACCCTAACCCTTCATAGTTCGGCTGCACTTAAGAAAGGTTGTGTCCCCTGTCACTGAACTTATTAAGTTCACGGTCTTCTCCATTAAGAATTTTTTTTTTATCAAGAAAACGAAAGTAACTTGGACACTTCGCATTGGATTGTGGGTAAATGCAGACGTTTTTATCTCGAGAAATAACGTTTTACCCCAAGGCGAGATTCGCTATTTCATTTCATACTTAGAATGTTTTTTGTTTTTTTTACTTTTTACCAATTTCCTTTTCGATCCCCCCGCCGCCGTCTCCCTCTTAAACGGTAATTTGAAACTTTATTTGCAAACAGGAGTGGAACTAATGTCTTTCTCTTTCTGTTACCCGGTAAAGTTCGTCTATGTTTTTCAGACTAAATGTTAAATGTATAGCTGTCATCTTCACCTTCAGCTATCCCTTAGTCTGCTGGACCGTTCTGGCACGACGCAAGATCTGTCGACCGTCTTTCTCCAATTTCTCTCTGACCCCACGATGACCTGCTAACTATTGTAAAAAAAAAACAAAAAAAAACGCTAACTAAAACTATACGGCCAAATTACAAGGTCTTCGTGGCTCGCAAAGACCTTCCTTAAGTCAACAGTACCAGGAAAAAGAAGAAGAGGCAGACAGAGAAAGCGATGGGAGATGAAGGAGATTCTATCCAAGGCAAAAGACAGATACGCAGCTGCGGTCACAGATATGAAAAAACATCTGAAACATGTTAAACATTTTACCATTGCTTATTATTCAACGAACAACTTTTGAGTGAGATTTGTTTCTTGACATGCTCAAATGATATTATAATATATCAAAAAAATTAACTTAACTTTGCATTTAGCACAGTAATGAAAGACATGTTTTACATGTTTCAGATGTTTTTTTGAGGTCCTAACCTCCGCAGGACGACGGGAGACTGGAGCGGACCGGGCTTGAACCCGTGAGGCTGCGTGGGGAGTCAACCGATAGGCTACGTAAGAAGCTCAAGTTCTAACCCCGATGTCGACCAGCAAATTTTGGATTTTATTGAGTTGCATTTGCTTGGAACCTAAGAACAGAATAAAACCTCCCCCCCCCCCGGACTACCCCACACCCACGCTACCCCACTCCCACAAAGCCACACGAGAGAAGCTGGACCTGATCGCACTGAGTGGGCCGACACTAATTTTGTATGTAGCGCTTTAAATTGTGGTACTACTACTTATAATAAGGCAAATTTAAGCTTGTTCTTTGAATTGACATGCATTAGGGTTACATTTTTTCAACAATCATCTAGTTCTTGATTACAAATCTTGAGGTATATTGCGTAGTTTGTCTAAACAATGACTTATATAGGATAACGCAATGTTCGGACTTGATATATATATGCTTGTTTTTGTATCTGGTATTATCTGGAAAGTCTGTAAGAGTTATTACTTGCTGTTGTTTATTCCAGTCAAGCAATAGAGTGTTGAAGAGGGTGGGTGTGTGTGTTTGTGTGTGAGTGTTTCCAAGGTGATGATGAAGAAAAGGGAGCATTCATTTTTGGGCTTGGAGAATGACGAAATGATTTATTTTAAGAACGGCAGACGATCTAGAGACATGAAGAGTAAAGCCGTGTTTTTGTTGTGAGTTTTGTTTTTGATTTTAATTTACTATCAGTTTATTTCAATACCATTGGATCTATCTCTCATTTAAGTCTACGTCGGTGTATATTGTTAATAAAGTTACATATTGAGGTTTTGTTCACAAGAGTGTAGGTTATTTGACATCTATGCGTGTGCATATTTTTTATTCCTACGTTAGTTTAGTTGTACTACCTGTTTAAAACTATAAGTCAATGACCGATCAACAGCATACGGGACTATTAGTAACTCTTCGAACAATGGTAGGGATCAGGGGCGGACTGGCTATATGGGCAAACGGGCAAATGCCCGGTGGGCCGGTACCAAATGGGCCGGTCTGGTCGCGACCAAAGAAAAAAAAATTCAGTGCAGACAACTTAAAAAAAAAGTGACAGCATCAAGACGCAAAGTTTTTTTGTTTTTTTAAAAATTATTATTACAATTAATTTTGTTTGAAATTCAACAAGAATATAATTTTAAGAATTACACTATACACTGCACGTATTATCATTTGTAAAACGTTAGACCATACTTTTTGCTATGCACGAGCGGCATGGCCTTCAACACTACTTTGATGTCTTCGAGACTGTGTTTGGCCTGATCATTTTGCTGGTCGGCATGGACCTTTGATGGCACTCCTATTTTTGTTTTGATCCTTCCCTCACCTGTTTTTTGATGGTTCCATTGAAAGTTAACGAAAAAGAGGGCTGGGAGAGGTTAAGTTAGAAACCATTGATATAACACAGCAAAAGGGGAGACAATTAGCTCTTTAACAAAACTGAATAGAAGTTAACCTATACACATACACACAGCCGCGAAATTGCAAACCAGCCAACTTATTCACAGCTCAACAAGGGTATAAAGTTCTACTTTCTGCTATTTGAAAAGAAAAAGTAAGTTTCTTGTTGTTTATTTGTAATAACATAGATCTGAGAATACTTCACTTTTAGATTAAAAAAAAATTATTTAATCAAAACATAAATCTAGATCTAAACAGACACAACATCTTTATTATAAATGGCAGACTTATGCTTAGTATAAAGTCATTAATAATGAAAATTATTACAATAATTTATATAGCGCTGTCACATCCGATATTTAATGAAAGGATATTTAGAATCATTTATATTTTAAATAATACTAGTGAACCGGCGGCGTAACATACGCCGCTATTTTGCAGGGCCGGCCTTAGGCCACTGAAACCTATCCGACCGCAGTGGGGCCCGCACTTTCATAGGACCCGCTCTAATTCAAGGTGTATATATCTTTATTAAATTAAACAATTTTATAAAAAACAGATTTCCAGCGCTCTCCTGTCGAGCTCCTGGAAATCTCCCGAAATCGCAAAATATACGAAAAAGTCCTTAAATATACGGAAATATATACACAAAAATTGTCATTTTGGGGTGTAATTAGTTGAGGTCAACAATTTTCAAAGATATATTAAAACATTCGGTAATTCTTGCTATTGAGCGTGATCTATGTAAGAAACAGAATTATAGTGATATACTGTATGACTTTGCTACACTCAAGGCTCGTAAAGTAATTCTGTACGTAGTTTTTAAATAATATATTCATAAACAAATCGCGTTTTTGAGAATGTACTAGGAAGTACCTATCTAACCGTTCTGCTTTCTCTTATCTTTTAAAGAAATATATATATATATATATATATATATATAGTTCTCTCTCTCTCTCTCTCATATATATATAGATATATATAGTTCGTCCATCGTAGTTCGATTATGACCACTTTGTCATCCAGGGGGCTGAGGGTTTTGCACGAAGGTTTTATGTCTCCCGTGTGGCTGGTGAGACCTATGTGAGCCCGGAATGTTCGGCCGCACACTAGGCAGGTTATTCCAGCTGGAGCTAGTGTCATTGGCCTTGCTTTTCTTCTCTGTAGTTTTTCTTCTGCCAGCTTTGTTCTCTTTTCCTCAGCAACCTGTGCGCCGGTTTTCACAGCGCGACATCATGATGCTCTGTCATGTGCCTCTGTCTCCTAGATGGCTGGGTCTATGCTGAACGCCTTCAGAGAAATTTCGAGGGTGTCCCTGAAGCGCTTTCTTTGACAACCTTGCGAGCGCTTTCCTTCGCTTAGTTGGCCATACAAGAGTCGTTTAGGGATGCGGTGGTCTTCCATTCTGCATGCTTGTCCTACCCATCGCAGCTGGGGCTGCATCAGGATTGTGTGGATGCTTTGCAGACCCACTCTTTGAAGGACTTCAGTATCTGGTATTTTGTCTTGCCATTTGACATTCAGTATTTTTCACAGACATGTCATGTGGAAGTGATTCAGTTTCTTTGCATGTTAACTGTACACTATCCATGGTTCTGAGGCAAAGAGCAATGTAGGGAGGATGACGGCTCGATAGACCCCTAGTTTTGTATTTGTGGTGATACTACTTTAAAGGAATGGGTTGCCTGAGTCAGCCAGGAAAACCAATGGTTTAGCATATTTTAAGTCACAGATCAACATGCATGACTAGATTGACACGTGAAATGCGTAGGACCTAACTATTTTATTTGTTTGAAGAAACGTCTGTAATCTATTAGTAATACCAAAAAGTTTGAAACTCATTAAGGCTGCTATTGTAGTGTTTATAGTTTTCAGACTACATACATGTATAAATAGAATACATTATGTAAGCCTATGAAAGCATACATCCATTTTTCGATGCGTTATCAAACTTTATATATTTTGAATAGAATTAGCCTTACACCTATGATAAAACACATGGGCGTAGCCTAGAGGTTAGGAGTTCAAACCATCACTGGCCTCAGATCTCATTGTCTGAAAGGGAAACTTTACTTACTTCCCAAGTGCAGCCAACTTAAGCAAACTACAGTCACCAAATTTCATGAGCGTTGCCAAAAGTGGTATTGTGGTCCCCCCCCCCTCTCTTTTCCAATACAAAAGTAAAGCATTTTACCATTTTCTACCAGTCGCTGGACTCCAGTGAATAGAAGATTTATTTTTTTATTTTTTTAGAGGAAGAGTAGCAGGCTAATTGCACTTTAGATACCTCAAAATATGCATTTTTTTAAAGCTTAAAATAACGGAAATAATGCTTGGACCCACTGGGGGAGCTTACAGCACTCCCCCAGACTCCCAAGCTGTCCCTTGGCGGTGTGACCTACCTTTCACTAATTATAGGAAGAGAGTATTCTAGGGTAGAAAAAACGTTTGAAAGAATAAAAGATCAGAATGTAATGAAGATTAATTACACACACACACACTAATATATATATATATATATATATATATATATATATATATATATATATATATATATATATATATATATAAATTACGGAAGGGGGGTTAAAATCCCCCCCCCCCCCCCCACCGAAAATATATGACATGCCATTTGTGGGCCGGTTTATATGGTAATGCCCGGGCCGATTTTGATACCCAGTCCGCCCCTGGTAGGGATACATTCCTTTGCTTTACGAGTTATGTTATGAGAAGTATTGATTTCTGAATAAAGTATTTTGTGAAGTTGATACCGATAAAGAAAAAAAGAGCGAAGCTCACCCTTTTTCTGGAAGCATAGTTTATTTTTAAAAAATGTGTGCTTTGTTTCCCTTGTTTATCTTCCCTTGTTTTTTAACCAGACAACAAAAAGATTGTACTTTGAGAGTTTTAATAGCTTTAGAGCTAATAGAGCTGAGAGATTCTAGCTCCTTCCAGCCGTTTCTTCATCTACCACAATAGTGGTAACTATCAAGAAGGCGAGTATCACATGATGCAGTATTATGTAATATCTCTATAATTAGTTAGGAAAGCTGTTTCTAAATTGTTTTCCAAAAGCTTTTTCAAAACACGTTTGATTTCAACCGTTAGTTACTTTCGTAAGCTATTACTGATATAGTACAAAGTGTCGAATGTAAGTCATTGATTTAGATGCATTTTGCGTAAGACGTAATCATCTCCATTTTATAAGATAAGATTAGCTTTGTAAAAAAGAAAATAAGAGGAAATTTCAAAAGGAAAGCAAACATAAAAATAAGGATAGAAATACCTCCCAAAAAGTCCATTCGGGATATCGCAAAGAAAAGGTGTCTCATAAATATTTTGACCACCGAGAAGGATTTCCCTCATTGGACAGGTGATGACCGGGAGCTTTTCACCCTTTGTCCTCTCTTAAGTTTCCTTTATAGCATCCAACATTTCTGGTTTGGAGAGTACCATCTCTTTAAGGCATACCATAGTCACCTTACTGCAGAGGCCGAAGGCCGACACATCCGGGGAATGTTTGATTAAATATTCCTACTGTGTGACGTCTAAAACATTTCCGTTCAGGAGCGGACTGGCAATATGGGCTTTTGGGCAAAAGCCCTGTGGGCCTGTACCCAAATTGACCGTTAAGGCCACCGAAAGTATTGAATGAATGACGTTATGCCACTATAGGTTTAATCCTTTTAGGGCCTAAACACTGAGCAATTAAAAAGCAACATAAGGCCTATGTTTCTTTTAAAGATATAGAGTTCACTGCATGCATGCGTACAGTTATCGATACATTATCAAACTTAACATAATGATTTTGAGGTAATTTGGTTATAATTAGATGCCCTTCATATGGTATACAATTAATGGACTGGATTGTAGGCCTACAGAAATGCCAGGGCCGATAGTGACACCCAGTCCGCCTCTGTTTTAGGTGCTTTTAAAATATAAGTACTTGTAGAATTATTGTATGTAGTAAGATTACAATAATTAGTCTTTGCTGTTGTTATACTAATGAAGCCCACACCAGAACACAACGTCGGGTTCGAATCTCGGTGAATACTGGGATTTTGAATTTCGGGATCGATTTTTCAGGATGACCCTAAGTTCACCCAACCTTAATGAGAAACTGACATTAGCTGGGGAAAGTTAAGGTGGTTAGTCATTGAACTGACCACATAATGCCCTCCTGAACCGTCGGCCATAGGAATATGATCGAGGGAATGTGTCAACTTTTTTCCACCTACTGAACAAGATTCAAACACTTGGAGATAATTATAACTAGACAAGTATGTTGCACTTTTTTTATATTGAAGAGGCGGAGTGATACTTAAATGTTGGTTAACAAAAAGTGTAACATCTTTCCGATGTACTTCTGGCAGACAGAAGCAGATTACTTTGTCCAGACCTGGTGTAACTGTGGTGTTGTCTACCTGCTACCCTATGTCCGAATACTAGAAATAAATATTATGTAATCAATTTCTTTAAAAATAAAAACAGTGACAACTTCTTCGAACAAAAGAAATTTTAAACAAAGCTTCCAGTGAGATATTGTAAGAGTCTGTGTGCCATTGTGTGTACCATTGTATGTGCCATTGTGTGTGCCTGTGTGTTTTCGGGTGTGCCAGTGTGTTTTCCAGTGTCTGTGCCAGTGAGTGTGCCATTGTGTGTGCTAGTGTGTGTGCCATTGTGTGTGCCATCGAGTGTGCCAGTGTGTGTGTGCCAATGTGTGTGTGCCAGTGTGTGTGCCAGTGTGTGTGCCAGTGTGTGTGCCAGTGTGTGTGTGCCACTGTGTGTGTGCCACTGCGTGTGCCAGTGTGTGTGTGCCAGTGTGTGTGCCAGTGTGTGTGCCAGTGTGTGTGCCAGTGTGTGTGTGCCACTGTGTGTGTGCCACTGCGTGTGCCAGTGTGTGTGTGCCAGTGTATGTGCCAGTGTGTGTGTGCCAATGTGTGTGTGCCAATGTGTGTGTGCCAGTGTGTGTGTGCCAGTGTGTGTGTGCCAGTGTGTGTGTGGCAGAGTGTGTGCCAGTGTGTGTGCCAGTGTGTGTGCCAGTGTGTGTGTGCCAGTGTGTGTGTGCCAGTGTGTGTGCCAGTGTGTGTGTGCCAGTCTGATTGGCTCAAAATAAGAGTGAAAATAGACAGCCAATAACTTTAAATTCTATCGGTACTGTCCCTTTAATACTAGATACTGTTGTAGACGGTCGTTGACTTGTAGCACCAAACCGCTGGTAGACAGCTAAACCGCACTAGGCGTATTATATCTTCAGCAATAAAACTTGAAATAACATTAAATTTCCTCCTTGTGAACAGCCAGGAAAGCCAACGAGTGAATAGATTTGAAGTCTCTATTTAATAAACACGACTAGGTGAACACAGAGACACTCGTAATTATCCTCTCTTTTTAGGTCACATTTAAGAAAGATAGCAAGCAAAATATAAACAATATTTTTTTACCCCTCCCCCCAAAAAAGGCTATCTAAAGGAAAGAGCAACACATTTATAACTACACCTCTTTATACTGTAGAAGTTTTTTCCCTTATTCGATACCAAAGACGAAAAAAATAAATCACCAATAATAAGTTTGCTGATTGGTTATTTTGTTAAATTTAGTCATATTTTATTAGGCGGAATGTTGATGGTGTCAAATTGATCATAGAAAGCGTACGGGAGTTACAATTATTTATAGAGACGACTTCAGCCGTATCTGTGGATACTGAAGGACAAATTTGCTTCGTTGATATCCAACAAATTAATGAATTACCAATAATTAATTGGCTACTTGGTTATTTCTTTTTCATGTATTGTCTATGAAAATGTATAATTGTGCAAAGATTTAACTTAATCCGAGAATGGCTGTGGAAGAAATAACGTCAACAAACTTTTTACCTGACAGAGTTTTTGATATAAGGTTAGTGAAAAGGTGGAGCATCCATTATAACCGCTAGTTGTATGGGCGACGCAACACTATCGTCGTGGTTAGATAATTAGCAAGTATCAAATTTAGCCTTGCCAAAAACTCGCCAGACATAATTTTTTTGTGTATCTTAATCCTTTATCGAGTTATTAGATCTAGAACTCTTCCTTCTACACTGTTGTTAGTCTCAGTCAACACGAAGACAGAAAATTACATTTGGACGAGACGATGTGAACATTTCTTTTTCTAGAAACATGGATTACAGAGTACCAAAAATAGATCCTCGATCGCCTCCACTTTGACTAAAAGCAGTGAGAGATAACCTCTGTTATATAACAGAGTTCGTGATCGCATTTATTTGTGACGCCAAACAGTTTGACTAGGAAATAGTATAGATCAAGGGACAGCACTCACTCTAGAATGAGATTTCCAAGTAATGTTTTTGTTTTTAGAATAGCGATTCTAAAATTGTACGCATCAGAGACACACTGACATGGAAACCGTTTATTATATAAAAATAAAAGTTAAAATTAAATCTAATAACTATATGAAAAACTGATATTACAACTGGAATTGGATTTAATCAAGGTACATTATTGAACACCATGATTAATGCAATAAAAGAAAACTATATTTTACTGTCATTTACAAATAAAACAAATGTCGCATGTGCAATGAAAGAAAACTATATACAGCTGTCATTTATAAATACACGGGTATTTCTTCTAATACATAAAAACTCTCAATTGGCAAGCAAACATATCTCTGTTTGAGAGAGACCAATCGACATGAAAGTAGCTCATTGCCACGTGACAGGTCCCTACGACTTGGCAACGAGCTTATGGCCTCCACTGCCCAAATGTTGCAGGCCAGTTTTCGAGTTGGTATACAAATTCGAATACCCCATCGATAGGTAGACAAGCGGCTTATGGCACGGAACTACACATCGCAATATAACTCTTTCTCTCCTAACTGACGATACCAGCGTTGATTCCACCGTAAATAATTACGGAGAGAAAGACTTAAGCATGGTCAGACGATTTCATTCGCGCTAATTTATCTTATTAAAAAAAAGCTGTATTTCAATTTCTCAAAAGATATATAATAAAATACAAATATTTATTTTGTTCATTCATGACCTCGAATTTTATTTGTCCACATTTTTATTACATTTTGTGACCCAAGAAAAAAAAGTATGAAGTGATATCGGAAAACATGAGAACCGCGCTTTACTTTGGAACATTCGAGACACTATTGATCAGGTTTACATAAGCTAGGGTGTCAAGGCCATTTATCAAAACAATGTCAAGAAAAACTATATTTTCAAAACAATGATATATATATAAATATGCATTCTTAAATTATTATTTAGACTTCAAAGTATTGTCTTTTATTCCTTATGTGAAATACACAAAAAAGGCGAACATCTTGATACAAAAATTAAATTATTGGGGAAAAAAACTCTTTCATGAAAGCAGACATTCATTGAATTCAAGAAACAAATTTCTACGCTCAAATTACTAAGGAATAAATCTGAGACGCTTCTATTTTCAGCAGACGTATTACGTAGTTCACTTCTGTTTTCAACTAATTTCATTAAGTCAGCTGATGGTACACTAAACGCCAAAGATGACGCTTTTATTCCATATCATTAGGATGAGTATGTGTGTACTTATCTCTTATGTGTGTGTGGGAGTGTTTATTATTGTGTGTGTAAAGATTTTGATTTTGTAAACTTGTTACAGATTTGTGTAAATAGCATTTAATATAATTTGCTTAAATTTGTAAAAGAACCTTTGTCTTAGAGTTCAATATCTATAACGTGTCTTTCTTTTCAAACTCAGTATCTTATCTTGTTTCTTATCTTATTAAAATAATATCCCAATCTATCTATGGTCCTTCATGGTCGTCATGGTCATCATGCACATCTCAGGTGACTATCACAATCTCAGGATTAAAACTAAATTCGTTTCGTGGGAAGCGTGGTCGAGAGGCTAAGTGCGCTTGAACTTGGCTTGTCTTGGATACCTAGAGGCTCGAGGTTCGACACCCGACTCGGGCAGAGTTGTGTTTACTGAGCGCCTGAGGGCAGCACGGAAAACCAACTCTTAGATACCCCCTACCCCCACTGGTCCACAAATGAGAGAGGACCAAAGCGCTCTGAAAAGCTATAATAATAATAATAATTATACCCATTTGTAATTTTATATTTACATTGCGTTTCCCATCAATGACAGTCATCTATCTATAAATATTTTTTGTGTGTTTTTTGTGTGAAAGTTTTAATAACCTATACATTTTTTTTAAATATATGTCTTTTGGTCTTCAAAGCACTAAAAATTAAATCTCTAAACTCTTTAGGTTGTATGAAAAACATGACATGTAACATATAACCAGGGCCAGTCTTATGCCACTGTAACCTATGCGGCCGCACTGGGCCCCGCACATTCATAGGCCCCGCGCTGATTCTAGGTCTATAATATTAAATTAAACCATTATAACTTATATTGCAAGTTTCCCGCGGCCTCCTGATTTTCCACGGACTCAAGGAAATCTCCTGAAAAATAGCAGAAATTGTCATATTGGGGTGTCGTTCAATTACTTGAGGTCAAGAATTCACGAAGGTATATTGAACAATTAGGCTATTGCTATTGGGCGTGAGCTGTGTAGGAAACAGAAGTTCTATGATATACTGTATGACTTCGCAACACTTCGCTATTATCCTTATCGCTAACCAGAGTCCCGCATTTGTTAGGACCGGCCCTGCTTATAACAACAGCAGCCCTAAGGTACCAAGGTTATTACGAGAAAAAGTTGAAAAAAAATGTAGTACCTTAGAGCCGCTATTATGATATTTTACATGTCAAGTTTATTCATAATTTGTTTCAGCGCTAAAGCTTCAAACTCCATTTATCTTTCGCTAGTAGTTCGTGTTATTTAAATCGCGATCTTCCAAAAAAGGCGTCCTTGACCTTTCGTAATCTCTCCCAGTGTTACTCTTCTTATTTTCTAACGTTTTTCTTTAGGTTACCTTTTATCGCCCCCACATCTCTCCTTATGGCTTTCTCTTCTTTTTCTGTTACTAAATTTATTGATTAAAGAATATCGTCCGTATTTTCAAACGAAACAAATAAACAAAGAGCAGATAAATGTGTTTAATTTTAATAGTGCAACTCTTAAAGATAAAATAAAAATAAAAATGTTTAGCCTATTTCTGATTTAAAAAAACACATACATGTTAATTTATGATTAGCCTCAAACAATGGCCATTGACAAATAAAGTTAAACCTGTAGTGAATATTTGACCACATAATTTTGTTTGGAACGGAACGAAATATAAGACTACACTCATCATCTCATTATCTCTGCCTATGGTCCCTTCTGGGGCATAGACCACCAAACAGCTTCCTCCAGGCATCTCGGTTCTGGGCGAGTCTCTCCAACTGTCCCCACGTCACCTGCTTGGCATCTGCTTACAAATCGCGGCGCCATGTTTTCCTGGGCTGTTCCATCTTCCTGCACTATACTAGTCCATGGGAATTATTTATACTATAAAATGTGATTAAACAATGCAATTATTGATACAGTATAGATCTACCAGAAGAAAAAACATAGATCTAATTTTAAAAAAACCTATGTAGTGTAGCCCTGATGATAGTTTTATTTCTATCTCCCTTGAAACATTTTTTTTTAAATTTCAAATGAAACAAAAAAAACAACCTAGTTGTAAATAAAATTACTTAAAGACTGTAAGACTGATTGTTGTTTGTACAGTCATGCGTACATTGCGTGTTTGTAAGTCTAGCAGACGATTAAAAAACAATAACAACTCACGTCTTTCTAGAACAATCCAATGCATTGTTGAATCACGTTTCGCTGAAAGCCATATTTCTGTCTCTGTCATGGCCGTTGCGTGATTGAAACAATGTACTTTCAAAGCATCGGTAGACAATCATGTCCAACAGAACAGGAGACGGACAGGATCGTTCAGCAGTAACTAGCCAGTGATGTCAGACAGACATTGACTGTCTGTTTTGTTCGTAAGACAATAGTTTTGTTATGTACCACGTCACTCGGTTTACACAGTGAGTAACAACGGGAATATCCTAAAACTAAATTATATAATAGTAAAAGTATATAGCAGTGTAAAAAATGTGCTTATGTTTCTTTGGCTTTTTGAAAGTTGAAAGCTTGGAGGCATATTAGCATGGGTGGTCAAAAGAAAGGTGCCCTTGCCGAAGACAGGCGCAGAAGACAAAAAAAGAACGTATATCTCCCCCCTCTTTTTTTTTTGGACTTGGCATTGTATGCATCAGACGTGGGCAATAAAAAGGTCGCCACTGGGTTTGCGTTGTCATGTGAAACACTCTGCCACTCATTCTTAAATTTTGGAATCGAAGACGTTGCCATGAGCATGGTAGAGAAGTTTAAAATATGTCGATAAATCATCTGTACTTTACTATCAAGTACCAATATAGTAGAATCTTTTGCTTTGAAGAGTCGTGGATTAAAACCCTAATTGCAATTTTAATTTGACAACTACTTTAGTCAAGGGTGAATAAGTCAATAATTGAAGGGGTCAGAATTTTATTTTACTTTGATTTAACTATTTCTTTTCAGTACTAATCTTTTAGTTGTTTTTAAGTCAGTTTATTTTTAGCCCTTTGGCTAGATAAACAACGAAAAGTCACAAAAGAAGCTGATTTTTCAGTCAGAAACCTTTCAAATCCCAGACATTAGTGACAACATGAACTTGAAGTAATGGGATACCTCAAAGACACAGTCAAAGTCACAACAACCAGATCTGACCAGTGACCAATGATGGACATCCTTTGTATTAAAAAAAAAGACCTTTGGTAAAGCGATATAACAGTAAATGTATTTTTGTGTACTTGAAATGGTGTGATGGCCGGGAATAGTCAAAACGTCAATTAGATTCTGACCAGACTCAAACAGTGCATATTTAAGAAAACGAGATACTTGAAATGTAATGTAAAGCATTTTTCTTTAAACAGTTTTTAAAACCTTGTACTAGTAGACTGCTACAGAAGTGGTTACTTCTGAACATGTAACTTTATATTCATCATTACTCACATGTATCTTTTGTCGTGTTTGCTTTTCTCTCAGAAGCTCATTTAGTTGTTTGTTTATTTACCACTAGTCGACCAGTGGCGTAGCTAACGCCGCTATTTTGCAGGGCCGGCCATGTTTGTAAAATGTTTTACATGTTTCGGATGTTTCTTCACAGTTGAAGATAATTACTTCCTAGCCCTAACCCCCCGCAGGACGATGGGGGGGGGGGGGGGGAGCGGGCAGGGTTTGAACCCTAGACCATCAATAAATCTGAACGACAGTCCAGCGCGCAAACCACACGACCAGGCAGCCATAGGCAAACTATCCCACGCTTTCATAGGTCCCGCGCTAATTCTATGTGTAAATTATTAAATTAAACTATTTTATAACTCTCGGCATCCTGATTTACCAGGAGCTCCTAGATATCTCCTGAAATTGCAAAATATATGAAAAGTCATGGAAATCTCTTAAAATTATAAAAAATCTTTTGAAAACTCATACAAATCTAATGAATTATATACGCAAAAATTGTCATTTTGGGATGTCATTCAAAAGGAAAGCGCCAATCCTATGCGCTATTAAAAAAACGGCATTATGCAATACCTGTTATTGTGTAATCTGGTGAAAGAAGCTTCTCGCGCCTCAAACAAATGAAGAATTACTTGAGGTAAAAAATTCTCCTTGACAGATTGAAATTTTTGCTATTTCTTGTTATTGAGTGTGATCTATGTAGGAAATAGAATTTTTATGACTTACTGTATGACTTCGCTACACGCAAGACTCGTAAAGTAGTTCTCTACGTAGTAAAGAATGAAGGAAATGCAAAGACGAATTTATTTTCTAATACAAACTCTTAATTTTCACTTTTT
The DNA here is from genome assembly GCA_030265305.1 of Biomphalaria pfeifferi. Classification (NCBI taxonomy): domain Eukaryota; kingdom Metazoa; phylum Mollusca; class Gastropoda; family Planorbidae; genus Biomphalaria; species Biomphalaria pfeifferi. Next base: position 35,341 of record JASAOG010000070.1, read on the forward strand.
ATACGTATCCCTACCCAAACTTGGCCCCGCGATATCCGTTTCGCATAGCCCCCTAAATGATTAAGTCCGGTCCTGCTATGTAGTTACGGGTGAATACACAGTAGATTACTTTTATCACCCCCCCCCCCCTCTTTTTTTTTCGCCGCTTAAGTTACGTAGGATAACTCTAGTCCGACTTGCAGAAACAAAAGTATATATACATAGATAGATAAAGTAATCCCTTTCAGACTTTGCAATCTGCAGGGCAGATAATGTAAAGGTCATCCTCTGTTTCGAGGGTGTCTTGTGGTCAGCACAACGACAGTCCGCCGTTATTTTTCCATAACTAATGTCAGGTACCCATTAAATCCATTAAACTGAGAGGCGCTCAAAGATACTGAAATTAAGAATTCAATTCAAGTCTTCACTTAGATTCGAACCCGGGACCTCCTGTTTGGAAGACAAGCCCTTTGCCACTCAGCAACCGCCCCTCATTTTACTAATATAGAACTTGAATAAAACTTGTTACAAATTTATTTTTAAACAAATAAATGAACAGGTTCTATTGACAATATATATCTTTTTATATATTACAGACGTTAATTCAAAAAAGAAGTCCTACGCATTTCATGTGTCAATCTAGGCATGCGTATTTATCAGTGACTTAAACTCTGCTAATTCGTTGGTTTTCTTCGCTGATTCAGGCAACCCATTCCCCATTTCATTCTATAATGACACCAGGGAAGAATGAGCACTTGTAAGAATTTGTTCTATGGAATAAGAAATGTGCCTCTATCTTTGAGCCTTTCTGAGTATTTCTTTAGTTTTTTTTCTATTTGTAAGTTATGGTTTAGTGTTTTATGTATTATAGCTACTTTCCTTTTTATTCTTCAGTCCTGATTCTATTGTAATGGAGATGTGTGTAAAAACATGTGATGATCCATAGTCGCTTCGCAATTGAAGGAGGCCATAGATAGATAGATAGATAGATAGATAGATAGATAGATAGATAGATAGATGATAGATAGATAGATAGATAGATAGATAGATAGATAGATAGATAGATAGATAGATAGATAGATAGATAGATAGATAGATAGATAGAAAGAAATATGTTGAGAAAATAGAACTCGTTTCTAAACTATAAAAACGCAAGATTTTGTCCTTCTTGGACGTCATCTTGACTTCATCTTCCATTCACCCGCTCTTTATAGACGTCATCTGCTCTAGACTTGCATCAGAATACATAAGCCAATAGAAACACGCAAAAAACGCCTCCACAATTATACAGTAATTGAAACTTTCCGTTTTACATTTCGTCAAAACTATATTGAAAACCAGATATTCAAAAGAGTACATACCCAGAAACAGTTTTAAAAGATTGCACTCATAAGTCATGCGGTTATATTCACAGCCACGGCAGTGGCAATAGATAGCACTAACTACAGACATTGAGAATGGAACTCAAATCCTCAAAGACTTGCATTAACCATTTAAGGAATACAACGCGTTGCATAATAAAGACAACAGATTCATCAAGTAACGGATTCTAATATAAAGTTAAATGACACTAATCTGTTGTTGTTGTTTTTTGTATCATTATAATCTGTAAGATTCGGTTTCCATTATTTCAGCAATAAAGTACTGTTACAGAGAAAATTTTGAAAGAGATACAGAGAAGTCTGAGTGTCTGTTTATGAGCGATACAATAAAAAATAAAAAACCCAATTTTTAAAAAAGAAGAATGGGAGACATTTTAGAATTTAAAAAAAAAAACAGCACCAAGGACTCTCTTGTAATGAAAGATCACATTTGCCAACTAGAAGAATATTATATAAAACGCACTCTGTAATACTGTAATACGAGCGTTAGATCTTAGAAATAGATTCAGAAAGTGGGAAGACAATACGGTATGCTTTTTTAAAAACACATTGCTTAGTATTACTTCCTTGTTCTATAACACGAATACACCGAAGACTCCATTTGGGACAATTCTTCGTGATCCATATTCAATACGTTTTGGAGAGTAATACATAGCAGTAGCTGATCTTAAATTAGCCCTGTTAAAATGTACAAGTAAAAAGTAATCCTCGCAGTGCTGAAGTTTTTCATTATGAAACCAGGTCAAATTTGACAGCCATGCTAGACAATATGCAGCCATGCTAGATAAAATACAGCCATGCCAGATAAAATAAAGCCATGCTAGAAATATGCAGACATGCTAGATAATATGCAGCCATGCTAGAAATTTGCAGACATGCTAGATAGAATGAAGCCATGCTAGAAATATGCAGCCATGCTAGATAAAATACAGCCATGCTAGATAAAATGAAGCCATGCTAGAAATATGCAGACATGCTAGATAATATGCAGCCATGCTAGATAAAATACAACCATGCTAGATAAAATGAAGCCATGCTAGAAATATGCAGACATGCTAGATAATATGCAGCCATGCTAGATAAAATACAACCATGCTAGATAAAATGAAGCCATGCTAGAAATATGCAGACATGCTAGATAATATGCAGCCATGCTAGATAAAATACAACCATGCTAGATAAAATGAAGCCATGCTAGAAATATGCAGACATGCTAGATAATATGCAGCCATGCTAGATAAAATACAACCATGCTAGATAAAATGAAGCCATGCTAGAAATATGCAGACATGATAGATAATATCCAGCCATGCTAGATAAAATGCAGCCATGCTAGACTATATGCAGCCATGAAAACTATAACTCGAATTTCACAGTTTTTAATTTAATTTTTTTTTTAAAGTTGTGTTTTCTTTTGTGTTTTGCCTGTAAAGCAAACATACGATAATTAGCCCCATTTGTCACTCGATGTCTTTGTTGACATACTGCCAACTGGTGTCAAGCGATCCTGTCTTTAGTGGCGGTCTAGATGACAACGTCTGTGTGATGTATTGCTTCGGTAAAATAAACCCACCTTTTCATTGGAAGCTCTGGTAGCAGATAATTAACTCTTTTGTATTATAAAATTGACTTTCACTTAGTCATAACTGGAACGAGGTCAGAAATGTATGCTAAACTTTTCACCTTTTTTTATCAGTCTTGAAGATCTTTTATATATATATATATATATATATATATATATATATTGTTATGACCCTATTGGCGGCGCAAAAGGGTTAACTATAGGCTCAGTTGACACACACGAGAATCACTCAGGTCAGCGGGGGCCATGGACAAGGGACAGTACTACGATTACATGATTACACGCAAATATGACCAATGTTATGGTCATGTGATCGAAAGCCTGCGTGTACGAATGACACAGTGGATAGAAAAGCGGGAGTTCAAGACCGGAGAGCGTCGAGACCAGCACAGTTAGTCGCCATTAGATCGGTCCTGGTTGAGTCCTAATGTGTTGATGTACAAGTCCAGAAAGAGAGACAGTAGAGTTTAAGTTGTTGATGTACAGAGTGACATTTTAGTTGTTGATGTGTTTGACGCCAATTGTCTAGTATTGGCTGTTATCTACTTATTCACTCATTATTAAAGTACCAGATTATTTGGAGCCTTGTTGTCAAGTTCTTGATGTGTTGATGTATGGTGTTGTGTTTAGCAGTGTTTACAGAAGGCCAGAAAAGGAGAGAGAATCGTAACATTGGCGTCAGAAGTGGGATCCTTTCTGGCTGAAATGTCTTCGAAGAAACTACTTAACCAGTTGTTGGTCAAAGAATTAAGGCAGGAACTTCGCGAGAGAGGTCTGCAGCTCAACGGTAACAAAGAAACACTAACAGAACGCCTAAGACAGGCCCTTATTGAGGAAGATCAAGATCCAGATGAATACATATTTGAATTAAACCCAGATATGACAGAGATCCTGAGTAACATGCAGGGCCAGATGGACTTAATGAAGGAGAGCCTCAAGAAAATAAACGCCATGAACGAAAAAGTAAATGAAAAGATGAGCTCTATGAACGAGAAGATTGACCAGAGAGTCAACACTGTGGAAAAAGAAATGGAAGAGATAAGGACTCATGTCCAAGAACAACTGAGCAAGGAACGGGGTACTAGAACAAAAACATTAGTGCCCGAAATCTCTGTGAAGATAAAGCCGCCTGTGTTTGATGGATCCATCTCATGGACTGTTTACAAAAGACAGTTTGAGGCAGCGGCCAAGGTTAATAACTGGAACACTGAAGAAGAGAAAGCGACTGCTCTGGTGTTGGCTTTAAGAGGGAAGGCAGCAGAACTGCTCCAGTCAAGGACAAATCAACAAGATTACGCTGCCATTGTTAAGGCTATGGAGCTCCGTTACGGAGACGAACATTTACAAGAAGTTTATAGAGTTCAGTTGAAAACCCGACAACAACGCCCCGGTGAAACCTTGCAAGAGCTAGAGGCGGACATAGAACGTCTTGCTCATTTGGCATACCCAACAGCAGCACAAGACTTTCTGGACGTCGTTATCACTGATGCATTCATTGATGCTATTCGAGATCCAGAACTGAAGAAGGCAATAAGAATCAGTGGTAAGCGCAAATCCAGCGAAGCCCTGGTCTACGCCCTTTCCTACGAAGCCGCCGAAGACGCCTCTAAGAATATCCATCATGGGCGTATGCTGGAAGTCCAAGAAGAAGATCTTACACAACTTCTCAGAAGGGTAACTGAAGTGCTAGAAGAACGCAGACCAAATAAGAAGCAAGAAGGACAGAATAGAACCAGTGTACGTTGTTGGAATTGTGGAGAACCTGGACATCTACAAAGGAACTGCACGAGAAGATTTCCCCGACAAACAGAGTATCAGCACAGACCGGAGACAGATACAAGGTCAGGTGCTCATGTCTACCAGGGAAACTAACTTTCGCCGGTTTTATGGGGCAAAAATCGGCGACCCAGAACATGACAGCCCCTGCAACTATAATTCCAGTCGCTGTGTTAGGGAAGAATAACAGTCTGTACATCAATGGTAAAATTGGATCTCGAAATTACCGTTTTCTTCTAGATACTGGTGCCTCACGTTCAGTCATCCGTCCAGATATTGCCAAAAAGAACGAAATCAAGAAAGTGAACTCTTACTCCTTGAAGACGGCCAGTGGAGAGATGATGCCTATACATGGACTGACAAATATAAACTTTGAGCTCGGGCATCAGTCATTTATACATGAATTTCTGATCGCTAACATTACGGATGACTGTATTATTGGGCTTGATTTTATGCAGAAATGTGGATTCTCTCTAAACATCGGAGGTGGTACTTTGAAATGTGGTGATGTTGAGATTCCCTTGCTCGGGGATGAAGATGAAGAGAATGGTCAAATAAGAAGAATCCTTTTAACAGAAGATACAAGGTTGCCAGCTCAGTCTGAAGCAATTATCTGGGGAAAGTTAGAGCATGGTCAAACTGCAACGATGACGGCGATAGTGGAAGGCATTGAAAATGACAACAGCGGAATGGCAGTAGGAAAAACATTGGTCCTTGTCGGAAAAGATCAAAAGGTGCCCGTCAGAATCATGAACCTCGGCCTACAGGAGAGACATCTAGAGAAAGACAGCCCCATCGCAATATGTAATACTCTTGACCTGATCAGAAACTGTAATAATGATATCACGATCGTTAATTCCAGCAAACCTTTCAATCCACAAATCACCAAGCTCCTGACAGAAATGAAAGTGAATTTATCGGATGAGCAGTACAGCAAAGCAAAACAGTTGATCATGGAATTCGCAGATATTCTGCCATCTGATGAAACAGACTGCGGACGGACAAACATGGTACAACATCGAATAGACACTGGAAACACCAGACCGATTCGACAACCACCACGTCGCTTGCCGCTAGCAAAACAACAAGAAGCTAGGGACCTGATAGAGGGAATGACGCAGCAAGGAATCATTGAGCCCTCAAATAGTCCTTGGTGTTCACCTATTGTTTTAGTAAAAAAGAAGGATGGATCTATGCGATTTTGTGTAGATTACAGAGCTCTGAATGAAGTCACACATAAAGATAGTTATCCACTTCCTAGAATCGACGATACTTTGGACACGCTTGCAGGGTCCCAGGTATTTTCTACTCTCGACCTAAAGAGTGGGTATTGGCAAGTTGAAATGCATCCCAAAGATAGAGAGAAAACCGCCTTCTCTGCTGGCAACGGCCTCTGGCAATTTACTGTAATGCCATTCGGTCTCTGCAACGCACCAGCCACCTTTGAACGATTGATGGAGAGGGTTTTACGAGGACTTCATTGGACCACATGCCTTGTTTACCTTGATGACATTATTGTCATTGGCAAAACGTTTGAAGAACACCTGGCAAATCTGAAGGAAGTATTTCAACGGATAAGAAGTGCGGGAATGAGACTCAGCCCAAAGAAGTGTTCCTTATTCAGGAAAAACGTTAAGTACCTTGGTCACATTGTGTCAAATGACGGAGTCAGCACTGACCCTGACAAAGTTGAGGCAGTGAAACGATGGCCTACGCCAATTAATATCCATGAGCTGAAAAGTTTCTTGGGACTCTGTACATACTACCGACGTTTCGTGCCGAATTTCTCCAACATCTGTAAGGTCCTTCATCAACTGACAGAACAAAGGAGGCCATTTATTTGGACATCTGAATGTCAAGAAGCTTTCGAGAGGCTGAAAAACACACTATCCTCATCACCAGTATTGGCCTACCCCATTCCAGGGAAGACATTCATACTCGACACAGATGCAAGCAACATTGGAATAGGCGCAGTCTTGTCCCAAAAGGTGGATGAAGCTGAACGAGTCATCGCATACTTCAGTCGAAGCCTATCGAGAGCTGAGAGGAACTACTGTGTGACGAGACGTGAATTGCTGGCTGCTGTAGATGCAATAAAACATTTCCACAAGTACCTATACGGGCAGAAATTTATCTTAAGGACAGATCACGCAGCCCTGCAATGGTTGCTTTCATTTAAGAGCCCTGAAGGTCAGGTAGCAAGGTGGATCGAACGTCTTCAAACCTATGAATTTGAAACTAAGCACCGAAAAGGGCAAATTCACCAAAATGCTGATACACTGTCTCGACGACCCTGCAAATCAGAATGTAAGCACTGCAAGAAGGCTGAAGAACAGGAGGTAGCTATCAATTGTCATCGGCTCGGAATAGATGTTTCCGGACCCTGGTGTGATAAAAGGATTCGAGAGGATCAAATGCAAGATGAAGATCTGGCTCCCATTCTTCTATGGAAAGAAGATGGACAACGGCCAGATTGGAAAGACATCTCTGAGAAGGGGGTAGCCACCAAGGCGTACTGGGCTCAGTGGGACTCGCTGACGTTGGTCAATGGTGTCATCAAAAGGGTTTGGGAATCTGCTGATGGAACATCCAAACGCCTTCAGCTGATGTTACCGAAGGTGAGAGTTGCTGAAGTACTGAAAGAGATGCATAACGGCGCTAGCGGATCTCATCTTGGTGTCAATAAGACTCTGGAAAAGGTTCGTCAGCGGTTCTATTGGTTCAGATATAGAGAGGATGTAGAGGAATGGTGTCGAAGGTGCGACATATGTGCGGCAGCAAAAGGCCCTCAACGCAAAACTAGGGGTCTTTTGCAACAGTATAATGTTGGGGTTCCCTTCGAGAGGATCGCAATAGATGTAGCAGGCCCATTTCCTGAAACCAAGAAAGGGAACAAATACATCTTGGTAGTCATTGACTATTTCAGCAAATGGCCAGAAGCTTATGCCATACCAAATCAAGAAGCTATCACAGTGGCCGAAACACTCGTGGATAACTGGATCAGTCGCTTTGGTGTACCTAACGAGTTGCACTCTGACCAGGGAAGGAACTTCGAGTCCAAAGTTTTCCAGGAGATGTGCAAGACACTTGGCATCGAAAAGACTCACACGACAGCTCTCCACCCGCAATCTGATGGGATGGTAGAGCGATTCAACAGAACCCTAGAACAACATCTGTCTAAGGTTACTGATGACCGACAAGACGACTGGGACACCCATATCCCCATGTTCCTCATGTCATACAGAGGATCCGTTCATAGCACCACAGGATATGCCCCAGCGAAGATGTTATTTGGTCGTGAGCTTCGTCTACCATGTGACCTGTTATTTGGGATTCCGAGAGATACGCCAGTGTCTTCAACTGAATATGTCACCAATCTCCGAAGACGATTGGAGAATGCTCATGTATTGGCCCGCAGAAACATCAAGACCAACAGTGACCTGATGAAAACAAGGTATGACAGACGGGCCAATACGTCGGGGTTCCATGAGAATGATCTAGTGTGGCTCTATAACCCACAGAGACGAAAAGGCAGATCCCCGAAACTCCAAAGAGACTGGGAAGGTCCATACCGTGTCGTAAAAAGAATAAACGACGTGGTCTACCGGATACAGAAAAGTCCACGGTCCAAACTGAAGGTTGTCCACGTTGATCGACTCCATCAGTACCGTGGTGAAATAGAATCTGTTCGGGACGAACAGATCTAAGAAGGGGGCAGTGTTATGACCCTATTGGCGGCGCAAAAGGGTTAACTATAGGCTCAGTTGACACACACGAGAATCACTCAGGTCAGCGGGGGCCATGGACAAGGGACAGTACTACGATTACATGATTACACGCAAATATGACCAATGTTATGGTCATGTGATCGAAAGCCTGCGTGTACGAATGACACAGTGGATAGAAAAGCGGGAGTTCAAGACCGGAGAGCGTCGAGACCAGCACAGTTAGTCGCCATTAGATCGGTCCTGGTTGAGTCCTAATGTGTTGATGTACAAGTCCAGAAAGAGAGACAGTAGAGTTTAAGTTGTTGATGTACAGAGTGACATTTTAGTTGTTGATGTGTTTGACGCCAATTGTCTAGTATTGGCTGTTATCTACTTATTCACTCATTATTAAAGTACCAGATTATTTGGAGCCTTGTTGTCAAGTTCTTGATGTGTTGATGTATGGTGTTGTGTTTAGCAGTGTTTACAGAAGGCCAGAAAAGGAGAGAGAATCGTAACAATATATATACTATATATATATTATAGCCAGCGGACATTACCCGCGGCCTGTGGGCCTTAGTTAGTGTATTACTAATCTAGTGGATAGGATTTAGATCTAGATCTGCCATACTTAGCTAATGTTCCTTTCAAGTAAATAAAAAATTTTAAAAAGTAGTTTTGCGAAAATGAGTTTACATCCATATGAAATATAAAATACTATGAAAACGGGTTTACCCGATTTGTTAAAAGCTTCTATAATAGAGAAAAATGTAGCTATTAAAATGAAAGAAGCGCGAGTTCAATGGGATATAAAGTACAATTAAAACGGGTTTACCCGATTTGTTAAATGAATGGAATTATAAAGTACGTCAGGACGTTTAAATTCGCAGATATAAGGAACGAATTTATGCAAAAATGCTTTTGAAAGACAAATTTGAAGGTTAATTTTATTAAAAATCCATGAAATAGTAATACTTTCATAGAGTTGGGCAGCTTTTTTTTTTTTAGGGTTCTAAGTTTGTTTTTAGGGCTATTGTACATACCTTACGGTTCCAGTTAGTACCCAAGGAACATTTATGTCAAGTTTTATCTAGATTGGTAAAACGGTTTTGATTTTTATGCAGGACATACATACATACATACATAGATTTTGCTTTATATATTAGATATATCCCAGTGGTCACGAACTAGAGACTGACTCTTAAACTCTCAAATGTTGTATTCGTCAGAAGAGCTCCTTTTTTATCACAACCTGTACAATTCTCTATTTATTGAAAGCTCATCCAGTCCCCCCCCCCCCCCCCACCCGTAGCGAGGCCAGAGGCCGAACTAACGAGGGAACCCTTCATGTTTTTGCTTTTAACGTGCGAGAGCACTAATGAGGTGTGGGAAGGGGAGACACGTGTAAATGGCTAAAGTGTCTATAATAAGGGCAACCTTTCTGTACTTCCTTTGATAAATACATTATGTATACACCTAATTTAGACATAGGACAATGTCCTACAATCTTGCCGAATCCAGTTTGACCCAGGCCTTAGGACTCACTACATTCTCGGTACTTAAAATAATTAAAATACAAAACAACACACTTAGTCTATTCAGACTCTAGTTTAGTATTTCTTATCTCTATACAGGGTCTGAGCGTGTATTCCATGTACTTACTTTTCGTAGCATGCATTTGTAGAATGCAAAATACATATTTACACCATAAGCTGACATTGAGTGCTTTATATACTATCTCCACATGTAAATTTTATGCGGTGATGTCTCAAAATGTTAGATAAAGAGTAAATGTACAAAAAGTTTTAGTTGAAGTCCCTTTATATAAGAAGTGAGCTGGTAGGTGTAATGTAAGTCTGTCATACGGCTTGCCTGGAGTTCGATTCTTGACATGTCACGTGACATCATCTTCAGCCAGACGAAACAAATGAGCTTTGCATAATCTGCATACAAACTCAGTAAAAGAAGTTTATTTACCATTACATAATGATTTGATAACAATAATCAATGGTTCACTTTCATTTCTTTATTGGATTATGTAAATACTTCATGACATGTAGCTTTAATCGTTATTACAAGTACATGCAATAATTTATACAAATATTTTCCATTTATTATTTAAATTAGCAGACAAAAACGTGACACTGTAACAAAGCCAACAATTAAAAACAATCTTTTCTTTTTTTTTTTTTTTTTTGTTTTTTAATATTTGTCTGGGAATCTATAAGAGTACAAGTGTACTTTTAAGCAAAGAATTCAATATGCTGGAAATTGCAATATTTTGCTAACAAAGAATAAAAAAAGCACTCAAGATTGAATTACAGATTCTTAAAAAAATGAAAATAGCATTGTTTGTGAAGAGAAAGATTGCATCGTGTTAAATCAGGTTTCAACAATTACTTTACTCAAAAAAGACGTCTTAATTAGCTTACATAAGTTCTAGCGGTAAATACAAAATTTAAGGAATTCAATAATTAAGGAAGTGATCCTTCTGAAATAAAAAAAAAAATTGTACTTTCACTGTCTAACAGCAGTAGTTTAGGTGTGAAATTTCAGTACGATAGAATAGTGAAAATAGGTAAAAAAAAATGATTCAAACTGTTGAATTTTAACTATAACAAAATAATTTGTTAATAGTAGGATTTGAAAAAATTGTATGGTGTCATTAAATATTATTAAAAGACAATTATTTTAGTAAAGAGGAGATGTGGCTGATATTAAAAGCGTTTGGCTTCCAAACTGGGGACCCGGGGTTCGAGTCCTGGTGGAGACCGGAATTTATAATTTCGGGATCCTTGTGCGCCTCTGAATCCACCCAGCTCTAATGGGTTTATTTAGTGACGGGTGAATACAGAGTAGATTACTTGTTCTCTTTCCATGACTTCTGGGTCACAATGGTTAAGTCCGGCCATGCTATTAAGTGACGGGTGAATACTACTTGTTCTCCCCCTCTTTTTTTCGCCTCTAAAATTACTTGGTATAACTCTAGTCCGTCCGACTTGCAGAAATAAAAGAGTGATATTTCCATTACTTGGTGTCCAAACTCTTTAGCCATGGAGAGTATTATATATATAGATTGCATATTTGACCCAAACTGACTGTTCGCCAATAGTTCACAATGACGTCTAGATCTACATGAATGACATTGCCTTCAGATATTTCTTTCCAAGAAAGACGCACGTCACCAAGTCTATGGATGGCTGCCTGGTCGTGTGGTTTGCGCGCTGGACTGTCGTTCGGATTTATCTATGGTCGAAGGTTCAAATCCTGCCCGCTCCCATCCCCCGTCGTCCTGCGGGAGGTTTGGACTAGGAAGTAAACTATCTTCAACTCTGAACGAACATCCGAAGCATGTCAAATATTTTACAACAAACAAACAAACAAGATGTGTTTTCTAGCACATTTCAACTTGTCAATCTAGAATCTAAAGGAATGGAAATGCGTCTCAGCGACCACAACTCTTATACAAAGTTGATGTTTTCGTAGGAGAGTTGTCTTACCCTGAAAACTAAAATTAAATTCTAATCTTTAATTATTTTGTTTTTATTCTTATCTATCTGTCGTTGAATAAGCACTAGGACATTGAACATGTAATAAACAATACTATCGAATGTAGGACATAAACAGCAACATAGATCTATAGATATTTGGCACTTATAAACTGCGTTGGATAGGACAGCCGAACAACTTTAAGTATTTACAATCTTAATGGAATGACACATGTGAATAGAGTAACACCGCTGGTATCATTCACAACAACTTAGAGATACTTCAGGACAGAACCATAAAGTAAGGTAGCAATAATAGATGAACATTGGTTCATAACTTACAATCAGAAAAAAAAACAAGCAGCTTATAAAAAATATGTTATAAAAGCTTTAAAAAGCAACAACTAAGTTTATCCTAGGCGGAGAATTCCGCACTTACAACCATATTTCTCAGTAATTTAGAAGCTATATCCCTTCTATATCAAACAAAATAATTAATTACCAAAAATTTATTGACTAATCTAACATAAACCGATTAACAAAATTACTCAGGCAATTGATTTTTGATACGTGTATGTTGATTATCTTCCCTTTTGAAAGAAAGTCTGTAATTTATAAGATAAGATAAAATACACACTTTGTATTTGAGAACTTGGATTACATTCACGCCTAATCTAAAAAAAATAACTTTCTACTTTGGATGTATAATTGGTTTAACATACAAACACATTAGGTATATTGGCAAACTATTTTATGTTACCTTTGTTGTAACCAAGGTAAACAACTGAACTGGCAGTGGATGATGAAGGGAACACACACACACACACATCAGTTTTCAGATTGAAATAGAGAATCTATACCATTGGAAGACACACACACACATCAGTTTTCAGATTGAAATAGAGAATCTATACCATTGGAAGACACACACACACACATCAGTTTTCAGATTTAAATAGAGAATCTATATCATTGGAAGACACACACACACATCAGTTTTCAGATTTAAATAGAGAATCTATATCATTGGAAGACACACACACACATCAGTTTTCAGATTTAAATAGAGAATCTATATCATTGGAAGACACACACACACATCAGTTTTCAGATTTAAATAGAGAATCTATATCATTGGGAGACACACACACACATCAGTTTTCAGATTGAAATAGAGAATCTATATCATTGGGAAACACACACACACATCAGTTTTCAGATTGAAATAGAGAATCTATATCATTGGAAGACACACACACACATCAGTTTTCAGATTTAAATAGAGAATCTATATCATTGGGAGACACACACACACACATCAGTTTTCAGATTGAAATAGAGAATCTATACCATTGGGTCACACACACACACATCAGTTTTCAGATTTAAATAGAGAATCTATATCACTGGAAGACACACACACACACATCAGTTTTCAGATTTAAATAGAGAATCTATATCATTGGAAGACACACACACACATCAGTTTTCAGATTTAAATAGAGAATCTATATCATTGAAAGACACACACGCACACATCAGTTTTCAGATTGAAATAGAGAATCTATATCATTGGAAGACACACACACATCAGTTTTCAGATTGAAATAGAGAATCTATATCATTGGGAGACACACACACACACATCAGTTTTCAGATTGAAATAGAGAATCTATATCATTGGGAGACACACACACACACATCAGTTTTCAGATTGAAATAGAGAATCTATATTATTGGGAGAAACACACACACACATCAGTTTTCAGATTGAAATAGAGAATCTATATTATTGGGAGAAACACACACACACATCAGTTTTCAGATTTAAATATAGAATCTATATCATTGGGAGACACACACACACACATCAGTTTTCAGATGAAATAGAGAATCTATATCATTGGGAGACACACACACACATCAGTTTTCAGATTTAAATAGAGAATCTATATCATTGGGAGACACACACACACACACATCAGTTTTCAGATTTAAATAGAGAATCTATATCATTGGAAGACACACACACACATCAGTTTTCAGATTGAAATAGAGAATCTATATCATTGGGAGACACACACACACATCAGTTTTCAGATTGAAATAGAGAATCTATATCATTGGGAGACACACACACACACATCAGTTTTCAGATTTAAATAGAGAATCTATATCATTGGGAAACACACACACACATCAGTTTTCAGATTGAAATAGAGAATCTATATCATTGGGAGACACACACACACATCAGTTTTCAGATTGAAATAGAGAATCTATATCATTGGGAGACACACACACACACATCAGTTTTCAGATTGAAATAGAGAATCTATATCATTGGAAGACACACACACACACATCAGTTTTCAGATTTAAATAGAAAATCTATATCATTGGGAGACACACACACACATCAGTTTTCCGATTGAAATAGAGAATCTATATCATTGGAAGACACATACACACACATCAGTTTTCAGATTTAAATAGAGAATCTATATCATTGGAAGACACATACACACATCAGTTTTCAGATTGAAATTGAGAATCTATATCATTGGAAGACACACACACACACATCAGTTTTCAGATTGAAATAGAGAATCTATATCATTGGAAGATAGTGTTGTAAATGTACGGAACAGATCAATGAAAGAAAACAACAAACTGGTTCGCAATCGCTTTTGTTTAATATCACTAACTATCATAAACAGGGCCGGATTTAAGGAAAGGCAGGCGGGGTTACAGTCCAGCTTTAGAAAAAAGTGAAGGGGTCTCCATAAAAAATCTGCCCCAGGGCCTCCACAGACTGAAATCTGACCCTGATCATAAGACAACTATCTGGTGATTACAGTTGCCCAACCTGTGTCCGCAGCTGTGTATCAAGAATTGTCCTCTTAAGTCACACGAGAAGTTCCAAAGGGGAAAACATAATCTCTCGGTACTTAAAATGCTATAGACTATCATATAGGATGCATAGTTCTGTCTCTTTTTCCTTAGACCCAACTCAATACACACCATTGTTGTGCTGTTAACGGTCGTTGGCCTGTAGTGCCAAACTGCTGGTAGACAACTAAACCGCTGTTAACGTATTTTAACTTATAGAACTTAAAATAACTTGAATACACTTCTTTTGCGAACAAAACATAATAATACTTTTATTACTAAATTGGGGCATTTAACTCGAGATAAAATGAAATAACTTATCTTTAAAACAAATCTAGGTCACACTTAAAACACGTCTTTACACACTGCGTTATGGAGTCGTCTCTCGTACTTAACACAGCTTACGACAGCGCCGTTTTTCTTGCTTGCATCTTTCTACAGACTAACATTAAATTAATGCTTTCTCTCTCTCTCTCTCTACAACTAACATTGAATTCTTCCTTTCTTCATAATCACCATGGAAACACACACACACATACAAACCCCATAAAAGGGCGGAAGCTCTGACTCTCCATTACAATCCATCTTTCTCTCGTAGGCTGCAGGATGGCCGTGTACAGGGCAGAGTCACAACAATAGAAGGGTTACTCTATTTCGCATATTTTAATGGGAATAAAGTTTATGTCAATGAAGTTAATATCATAACGATTTAGTCCCTAGTACCAAGTATCATAAACATAATTGTTTTTGTCTTCATGATTGGTGTCAGCAGCCGTGGTTTCTGTAAATCTATTTATAAGTGAGCTGCACGAAGCTCCATTCTTGGAGTAGTCTTAGTATTAATTCAGCACAATGTTGCATTCTGTTCTAAAGAGTATTCTCAGTCACCACTTCCAGGCTCAAGCTCAACTTATTAAATCTCTTGTTACGGTAAGCTGGAACAAAATGAATAGGAGACTTGCAAGTGGGGAAAAAAAAGGGGGGGGGGGGGTAAAATCGATAAATCAATATATCGAATAAATTTAAATTTTCATTCAAGTCCTCAACAACTATGAAATAAGAACATAAATATCTCAGAAAACAAAAGACTCTAATTTTAGAACCAATCAATCTATTAATAGTCGGACACATCCATTCACGCGTAGCTAAACTTCAAAGACGCCTGAGTCTTTAATTCAAAATTAATTTGGCTGAACGAAGTGTGTTTGTGTGTGTGTGTGTGTGAATATGTATGTATGCCTGTGTGTGTGTGTGTGCGCAAAAAGTCCTATTGACATTTTAGGTCATTTGAAAAGAATTAAATTTGCATTTCTTACCCATTGTAAACTATTCAAGTAGACCAGAGAGTCGATTGCTTCAAAACTGTCTGGCAAGAATGTCGACAAAGCACTTTTTGGGGGGATACTTGGTGGTGTCGAGGGCTACAGGGAGTCTAGAATTGCATGACATGCAAGTCTTTTGTCATAGAACAAAACAATTTATGCTACAGGGAGTCTAGAATTGCATGACATGCAAGTCTTTTGTCATAGAACAAAACAATTTATGTGGATTTCAGACATCACCCGCAATCAGCCATTGATTTTATTTTTGTTTTATTTTCAATCTGAAATAGCATTGTCAATAGTTATTTGCTGTCATATTGAGGATCCATTTATTTACGACTTTACGCTATCAAATCTTAAAGTAGATATTTTCACCAAACATTTTCGACTCAAATCAATGTTAATAGCTATATTAAAACACCACTGTTGCCAACGAACATTTTATATTTTAAAATGTTACATAATGATGTTACAAACGTAATTGCTTTTGAAGTTGATTTTTAAAGTGCTAGAGAATGCACACAATTTATTGTGTACCTTTATAATTACATCGTTTGCCAACACTCTACGTTTGATGTAGTTTACTATAAAACAAGCGTTTTAATAGTGTGTGTCAAAAGTTGTAGTAGATTGTATGCGTTAGACTTCAGATAGTTCTGCTCCACCCACCGTGTTTCCGTCTGAAACCAAGAGACTTATTGAACTGGGACGCTTTTGCTTTAATATTAAAAATGGCATGTGACATTTCATATGATCACACCTTTCACATGTGACATTTCATATGATCACACCTTTCACATGTGACATTTCATATGACCGCACCTTTCACGTGTGACATTTCAAATGATCACACCTTTAACATGTGATATTTCATATGACCGCACCTTTCACGTGTGACATTTCAAATGATCACACCTTTATCGTGTGACATTTCATATGACCGCGCCTTTCACGTGTGACATTTCAAATCATCACACCTTTAACATGTGACATTTCATATGATCGCGCCTTTCACGTGTGACATTTCAAATGATCACATCTTTAACATGTGACATTTCATATGACCGCGCCTTTCACGTGTGACATTTCAAATGATCACACCTTTAACATGTGACATTTCATATGACCGCGCATTTCACGTGTGACATTTCAAATGATCACACCTTTAACATGTGACATTTCATATGACCGCGCCTTTCACGTGTGACATTTCAAATGATCACAACTTTAACATGTGACATTTCATATGACCACATCTTTAACGTGTGGCATTTCATATGATCACACCTTTAACAGTAATTAATGAGTGTGTTGGAGATTGTCATACAAGGCGGAAAAACTATAAATAGATTTTTTTTGGTGTATCCGGTCTACAAAATAAAAGAAGTGTCGATAAGGTTTTTTAAAATGTTAATATCTAATGGGCTACTAGCGTTAATGAAAGAGATAATCTGATGATCGAATAGCCCTAATTGGAATACAATTGATATCAATTTTGTTTGTCTGTCTGGTACCAATTTAAAAAGCGTTATTTCTCCCACTTCCCATTCTCGGATCAAGGTGAAACTTTTCACAATTATTTATTGGCGAAGATAATAATCAATTTAAAAAAATTAACCAGTTAGTCAATTAATTACGGGTAATTAATTATTTTGTTTGATATCGAAAAAGAAAATAATTACTACATTACTGAGAGCTCTAGTTGTCAGTGTGGAGTTCTTCCGATAGATAAGTCCTTTTCTTTAAAAAAGAATTGGCATATTTTGCTTGTTATACAAGTGGGAACAGTGACATTTATTTAGAGTCCTTGACCTTGTGTGGTCTATCGGGAAACTCTCCAATCAATCTGTTCCGTGAAAGCGGTATGCATTGAAACATGGAGTGTTTGTTTTTTGTATTGCTACACAAGAAATAAGACAGAACTATGTCAAAGTCCCCAGAGGTCAATAATCATTATATTTTGTTTTTTTTTTGGTTGGAAGAAAGGGGGTGGGTAAGATGCGTCATAGTTGGCTTGTTAGCTAATGTTTAACTTTATCTAATTAAAAAATCTGGCGCAGTTCATCCAGCTTAATCAGTTTGTGGATTGACTAGAACTGGCCATATTAGGCAGAGAGCAGAGAAATATAACAAACAAATTATGTGATGCTGTTTTTATAAAAGGAATTTGAAATATATGACCTTCGTTTAGTTGATTATCTTTACATGAGAAGCATAATGGAATGCATTGCGATTTTTATTTTAGTGGGTTTCATTCGACTAAATATTACATTATAATAATGATTTGATTACATAATTCAATATAATTAATTATTTACTTTTTTTGTAAATTTTTATTTATTTAAACTATTCTTTGTTTAAAGTAACTTGTCATAATATCTCATCGTTTCAAATTTACCGTAATCTTCTGATGAGCCATCAGCGCAATGCTAGTACTAATTTGTTGTTATAAAAATAAATAATAGATCTATCTTACTCTTCATGAGTTGGCAACATCCCTCCTAATTTGACTGATTCCCTATCCATGTGTAACAGAGCATTTATCTGAGACCATTCGTTAAAGATGGCCTCAACACTGACCTGCAACGTCACAACCTGTGTGCACCTTAGACCAATAGCACTTTGTCATTATTTAAAGATCGTAAACTCGACCTGGCTTCTGGATCTTAATTTTAATCAACAAACCGTCAATTTCAGATAATCTCTAATGCAACTCCACATAATTATGAATTTCTCTTAAACGTATCAGAAATGAAAGATATACATTGAAAGACATTAATACTCAACAACAGAAGTAAAGTAAAGAACCTTTTGTTAATTGTTTTATTTCAAGAACAACATGAGTTCAAGGTTGCAATGGCTTGCAACAACATTTTGACGAAAATTTGAAAGAATTATTTACACAATGTCATCACATAGATGTTTAAACAAAACAATAACAAGTTGGCATGTCATAGCGTGAACAACACTTTTTTGATTCGAAGCTCATAGAGGCACAGAAAAACAGAAACACTTCGTCCATTAGGTGTCATGCTGAAAGATTCTTTCGACATCATCGCAATATTCTTTGAAAGAAAGCGTCTTTGTTTTCATTAAAATTATCAGCGTGTGTAGCGTTAACTTTCAAGTATTGTAGCATCAATGTCTCTGTAAGCACTGAAATAAATGTCATCATAACTCTCACTAGCGTCCCTGACAGCACCATCTTAGTTGAGCACAAAGTTATCCCCAAGATACATTCCAGGCTCTTCCTCTTGGTATTCACTGGTGTGGGAATTGGAGCGCAGCAAGGAATGTCTGGAGCGTTATCTTCAAGTAGCTGACAGCGAGAAATTAGCTTCCATTAAATAGGTTTAAGGATGCTCGAGGAATTTGTTGATAACTGTGGATGTTGATTGTAACGTACTCGTGAAGCCTCTTACGTGCCAGTGTTACGAAGGATTGATTGACCGGGGGCGGAATTGATGGCAAGGTTTATGTCGGCAGAGATCCGGGGACGAATCAGTCGAACTGAGATTAGCTGACGGTCGGAGCCTTTCTCGTCGGCCCAACTCACTCGTTTGTCGCAGTGGCTAGCTCTCCTGGCCGTTCTTGGCTTTACCAAGTCAGCGCCCCCGAAGGAAGCCGGGCGCCGAGAACCGGAAGCCTTATTTGGCTTGAGCAGCTTGTTGCCGGATGCTTCGGATGATTTGGAGGACATGAAGGATGGGAGGATGTTTGGGAAGAATGAGGACTTGACTGGACTGGAGGACTTGACTTTGGAGCTGCTAGAGGAGGACACCGACGCTGATTGTGACTTGGCTTGGTTCTTTTCACTTGATTTGCTGTCAGTGTCGGAAGTCTCAAGTTTCAGTCTATCAAGGGCTTCCTGCAATGACACCAATATACAAAAAAATTATAACATTTATGTCCCTTGATAGTTAAATTTATTAATTAAGTCACATTACTTAAAAAGTGATAACAATATGTCCATTGAAATAAAAACCTATTACGTTATGTCCCTTAACTCTTTCTCTCCTAACTGACGATACCAGCGTTGATTCCACCAGAATGTGGTAAATAATTACGGAGAGAAATAGTAAAAAATATTAAAAATGAATACTTTCAAAAATGTCTCATGATATAATAACAATACAGCGTTACGCTTAATTAGAAAAATTATAGTGTTCTGTTTGTGACATTGTGCAGACTGTTAAAATGTCAGTGTCATTACTTTGATAGCTGTTGATTGTTGCCTTTAACGGATGCGTAGTTTAGAAAACAATTCGATGGTGATGCATTCTTTTCAATTTTGTAAACAAAGCAAAACACTAGGCCTACACAAGTCAATAACGTGACTTAAAAATTCATTTGGCTGATAGTAAGATAATTATTGTCTACATTCGGCTATAGTTTGCGTGTTATGACCGTGTAGGAATGTTAACATAGACTATACTCTACCGTATACACTCTAATGTAGCTCATTTGAAAGTCGAAACAGACTTCTGCCAAAACAATGGAAATTTAAAAAACCATAAGGACAACTAGAAACTATGTAAGTAAATATTGAACATTAAAGATGGTCGTCTCTATCAACAGCCAAAGTAAATGTATTATTTCCAGAATTTTGGTCAGGCTTAATTTCACGATAGGTTTGTACCTTTGAATCCTAGTTAAGAAATGACATTCACGTTGATTTAGTCTATTAATAAGAACCAAACGAGCCAGGTACTCACCCTAAAGACTTCTGACGCTTCTGGGAGAACAGACCTGACCGATGGGCAGGTGTCACGGTTGCAGAAGTACGTCTCGCAGCTGTTGTCATCGTCCAGTGAAATGAAGATGTCCACAGGGTCACGTGGTGAGACCACATTGGACTTCAGAGGCGCTGAGCTCACAGGGACGCGGTCCATGGTTCCCCTAGATTGAGAGTCGACCTGAACCATTGTTGGAGCCATAGCGTAATCTCAACTTGAATTTGACGGCTGGTTGGCTACCGTAAGTACTAGATCTAAGCTTTCTTTCAGAGTTGAACAAGAAATAAGCAGATCTAGTTCTTTGGTGTTTCTAGATATACGCTGAAACAGTCTTTGTATACAGATTCTTTATGTCAAATCTAAACTCAAGAGCTCGTTAGAACATGGAAGTCAAAATAATACTGATATCGCTAGAAGTCGATTACTGTTTACAAGTTAGAATTCAGTTAAACTCCCAATGTTTGCTGCTTTATATAAAAGAGCTTCTGACCAAAACAGTGCCATGCACGCACACGCGCACCGGCTGACGAACGCATGCGTCAAGCAAGGCTTTATCTTGCGTCTTGTGCTGGTGTTCCAGCAGGAGTTGGTTCGGGGGGAGAAAGAGGGGGGCGAACGCGATATTTTCAGTCGATCCCCTCCTCGTCTATGCCAGTCTGAGACTACTTGACTGGGTGGGCACTTCGAAATCGATTTCTCTGGGATTGGCACTGGTATCGATACCCAGATGACGAACTTGAAAGCTGAGGATGTGAGGCGGGAAAGAAAGTTGTGGGTGAAGGACGATGAAGCTAGCAGTGTAAAAGGAAGCCGGGAAGTAACTGAAGGCAATGTTTAGTGAAAAGACATCAGCAAACATTTTTAGATATATTTGATAGATTCTTGATAATTCGTTTTAATGACAGAAGTGGAACAATAATAATTATTACAACTTACTCTAGATCTTTCTTGTATGACAGGATTTTTTCAATTTTAATTTAATAAATTTTATTTTTATTTAGAAAATATACTAAGCTAAGGGAAGATAAGTCGTGGGTGATTTGTAAACAATATAAACACACCTGTATATTCTCTTGGCAAATGGTAAGGCTTAAAGAGTCACACCAAAGTTCAGAATCAAGGACTCTTGTAGGTTGATATATAATTGCAAAATCTAAAAAGGCAAAAATAATGTATTGTTAAAAAAATAAAAACGCTTGTGTTTAAATGCATAGAATACAAATTTTTGCTATTTCTTAATGCACGCTAACCCCAAAATTTGGTGAGTAGAAATCAAAGCGTTGGATGTGTTTAGTATGAGTCAAAGTGAAATTATTATTATTTAAGACGTGTTTCCCCAGGCACCTCCAGGATTGGGATTCTTTAAAATAGAAACAAAATTCACTCTAGTCCCCTACGAGGGTCCGTAAAAAACATTGTTTGATGCTGGGGCAGTACCGGCCTCTAACAGGTAGCAAGAATCTTCCTAAGAATGTTGAGGGTCACGAAGATGTCTGCGAGGTCAGCCGTCACCACACCTTTGACACATCCCACAATACATATTTTAAGTGTGATTTAGTTCGCTTCCACGGCCTCCTAATCTCCAAGCTAAGGCCTCAAACACATCTGTGGGGTCAGCCTCTCGCTTCAAATAAAATTAGAGCATTGTTTCCCAAACTGTGTTCCGCGCAGCCCTAATGTTCCGCTAAATACTCAGGATGTGAGAAGTATTCTGTTACGGAACAAAATTTGGAAACTCTGCATTAGGGAATTCATTTGAATTTTAGATAACTTTTATAGTCACTAAATCTCCAAGCGTAGGTTTTCATATTTGGATCTTTTTAATTTTTTTCTATAATTCTGTGACGTAATGCTACTTGAAACGGGATGTCAATGATGGTCGCAGAGTTTTCTTCTTGTCAATAAACAGTAAATCTGGGCGATTGATTTCAAGTCAAGTCAAAGTAGGTCTATCCCAGTTTAGCAGGCTGACTCTAGAACCTCCTCTGATGAATATTTTTTCTCTATATATTTATACATAAATCCTGAACATTGTTATTTGTAGCCTATATATAGCGCTATTTTCATGCTTATAGCACATTAAGGATGAGTGCAGTGCTTCACATGTCCGCGCAAACCCAGTTGCGACCGAAATGTTTTGCAACACTCGGGAATGCAGATAAAGCCGTTGACCACGGGGGGGGGGGGGGGGGGGGGGGGGGGGGGAAAGAGGAAGGTGGTGCACACATTTGAGACACAAAGAAGGCCCTTGCCGAAGACAGGCGCAAACGGTAAAAAGTCAATTGTTCCTATAGATACATTGCAAAGCCCGTGTTTAGAACCTTAATTAAAGTATCGGACACTCACAAAGTGAGAACAATCCCATACACATGGAGCCTAAGCCCACGCCAGAGTTATTTCAGCAACAAGAGGATTGAGAATCCTTGGAAATAAAAGAGATTCGAAGGCCAATGCCAAATCTATTCCAGTGCTTAACTTATTATAATAAATGCGTTAGTAAAATGGAGAACTCATTATTTCCAAAGTTCCAACAATAAGTGTAACTATGTGTGGGTTGAAATGGAGCCAAATTAGCAACTCGTCAATCTCAATAAATCTCTTACTAATTAAGTGATGTTAATCCTTGAACTTGTTTTAATGACAATGAGCACCGACATCCACATCTCTTTGTTCATACACGACCTCCGCCCTCTCAAACTATGCTGCAATTTTCTGTCTTCGTTTCCTAATCAAATTTCATCATGGCACTTTATTTTACCTTGTCACCGGCAACGGTGTCACCTACATATTGACGTCTATGTCGGGCAACAGATATAGACATAAGTGGCTATAAAATCATCCTTTAACGTAATCGACTTTTTTAAAAACAATTTTCACTGAGTAAAACACTTGGGAGTATTTACTTAGCGGTTATCTCTCCCACTTGAAAACCGTTGTATCGATACTGACATAATGTGGTATCAATAGAGGCGTTATCGAACACTTGACCTCGATTGAGGGAGTGTTGTCGAAGGTTCGATCTTTGCGATTGCATACCTGTATATGTAAGACTGTATGTGCGTGTGTGTGTGTGTTAATGTGTTTATGTTTGCGCCTTGATAGTTTCGTATTATGCTCAACATTCGTATTCACTTTTCTATGCGCTCCTTTGATCTTTACAAGTCAGTGTGTATTTAAACCTCTCTGAACGCATGACCCACTTAGCTGTTCTGTGCGTGGTGCATTTATTAACTATAGGTATTAGAGCTTTGTGGATATGAATTTGAACTAAAATAGACTGTGGTTTAAATACCTGTTCAAGTTTCATTCATCCAACTGAACTAAATCCTACTTATAGTTACTTTACCTTTTCACAATGGAAGTTACCCTGCGTGTTATTGTTGGTAGTACCATCATTCTTTTGTTTGTATTAACTGTCATCCTTTATATTGGATGACATCCCTTTTATTGATGACATCCTTTTGATATTATTTGTCTCTCACTGTAACAGACATGTTAATCCTTAAGAAATTTCTATAAATCAAATAAGAACATAAAACTAAAATTTATTTAACCTTGGTTAGGCCAATAATAGAATATGCATCCTCCGTTTGGACCCCTCAACTCAAGAAAACATTAAGAAACTGGAACAGACACAAAATAGAGCAGTGAGATTCATAACAAATGAATATTCACATTTGGCTAGAGTAACACCATTAGTAAAATCACTAAATTTATAACGCCTTCAGGACAGAAGACACAAAAGTAAAGTAGCAATTATACATAAACACTGAACCATAATCTTCAAATACAAAAACAATATTTAATAAAATGCTCTGAAAGACACAAAGATAAAGGCACATTCTTCATCCCATATGCTAGGACAAATTTGTACAAATACTCCTTCTTCCCTAGTGCTATTAGAGCATGGAATGGGTTGCCTGAGCTAGCCAGGAAAACCAGTGGCTTGGCAGAATTTAAGTCATTGGTTAATATGCATGACTAAATGCATGACGCGTAGGACGTAATCATCTTCTTTTTTGAAGTGAAGTCTGTATTATATAAGATAAAATATTAAAAGACATGTAATTGCATGTATTGATATAATAATAAAGCTTGTCTTCGAGTTCGAAGATTAGTGAGGAATGCAGTATTTCCCGTGGCAGCATCTCCCGTGTCTGCGCAACCCAAGCTGTGACATACATATTTTGCCAGGGCAAGCATAACCATTGTCCGCAGGTGTTCGATTTAGATTTTCTTTTCGCCGTCTGCGTCTGTCCTCGGCAGCGGATTTTTTTTTGTCTCAAATGTGTGTATCCCTCGGGATATATCGATATGTAATGATAATACATAGCATATGATATTAAGTATGTACTGATATCCTCAGGGCGATGAACGCCATCTGGGATGAGGCTGCTAACTTTGCAGGCCGATCTCTCTGGAGACAGCTTGCCATTCAGTGCACCGAATTCTTAAGTTAGTAATTGCATTTAATGATCCAATAATCTACAATGTCATCTGATATGTGTTGCATAGCATAACAGTTTGGCAAACAATATGAATTCGTTTCATGGGCTGTCGTTCAGTCGTTTCACTGATCTCTATCTCAATTAGGACCAGCAGACATGTGCGAGGAAGATTACAGCGATGCGCTCCCTTATCTCTTCGCACCTGACCAAATAAGAGAAGGGACAGATTTACTGACTTACTGAAGTGTAAAGTGGGTCAATCAACACGAGTTACGATTCTGTTGAAACATCTATTTATAGCTTGTCAAGAGTTTGGGCAACAGGCCAGAACTTCAAGAGGTCTAAGAGTCTAGTGCGCGATATGAACTTGAGCGATTCCCTGGGTGGTTCCAGACACCAGACGGTAACATGAGCCAGCCATAAACAATTTTACATCAGACTGGTTTTAGAACTGACTCACAAGTCTAGAAGATTACACCGTTCCAAGATGGTGTAGAAGTACTTTCTCGGTATTAGGTTTACGTGTAGAGATGGAATTCTGATGAGGGTGTTGTGTTTGTAATGGGCCCACTAAAAAATATACAAATACACTAAAGCATATACAAACTCATTACATCTTTTTATAGCTTTCTTGGCGTGGATCTTGATTAGCAAAGAAAAGACTTTTGAAAACCTAACCTACAGTTAAGTTAGTTCGCCTGGCTGGTCGTGGGTAGACCAACGCGACCAGTCAGTCGTCTCGATGGCCCCGAGTTGGAGCCCTGTTCGATTCCATGCCCTGTTGTCTTGCTGTAGTTTTGGGCTGCCTTTTATATGCAAAGTAGAAATAATATCCACAAGACTATAAACTCCATATTTTTATCTCCTATGATTAAGCGGGCACTATTTTCCACATCTCGCACTCATACAATTTATTTATAAGTAGCAATACATCTTTAAATAAGTGCTCTGCTTAGTTCACAAAATAAATGGGCACTACTCAATGGTAACCCCTTTGATTCCTGACGCTATGTTTAATGTAACAAATGCGGCTTTTAAAAAGTATAATTTAAATATTTATAAAGAAAAACCAATTGATTTATTGAGAAAGCGCCCTCGATCTTCTTACGCCAGCAGAAGTCTGCCCATGTTGTCAGTGCTACCGGACTTCTTTGTATCGCGCCATCAGTGGGTATACAGTGTGGGCAGTGTTTTGTGTTAAATCTTTTGAAACCTTCATTGACCTTCAAAAAAAAAAGGTCCCTGAGGTTATGGTCTCACATTTCGAGCTGTAAAGGATGAGAGCTGGTGACCTATCATCAAAATGCTCCAAGCAGGTTGACTCTTGTGCCTGGAGTGTCGTCCTTCCCATCCTGGATTAATGCCCTTGTTAAAAGTTGTTAATCGCTGAAACGAGGGGGAGTTATGAAGTGTGAAGATGAAGATTCGAACATACAGTTAGGGCTAAAGATTTAGGTTAATGATAAATTAAGTCAAGCTAATGAAACAACAAAAAAATGTCACAGCCCAGCTCTGGCGTCTTATAAATTATCGACGGATCTTCTCAAGAGAAGATAATTACGTCCTACGCGGATTCATGTGTGGAAATATTATCATACATATTAATTAGACACTTAAAATCTGTTAATTCTTTGGTTTTGCTGGCTGATTCAGGCAACACACTCCATGCTCTAGCTGCATTATGGGAAGAAGAGGCACTTGCACGAAGTTGTCATTATTATGCGTTAGCGCGCATGCCTTTATGATTATGTCTAGAGTATTTTATTAGGATTATGTATTTTTAAATTATGGTTTCATAGTTTATGCATCATTATATCTTCATAATTTAGCCTTCAGTCTTTCTATAGTATTTCTAAATTTAGTGATTTTTACTATTGGTGTTACATTAGACATATGGAAATGAAATTTGTCATCAAGCTCACGGCTCCACTTTGCGTGTGTTCTAATTTCCTTTTCTTTTCTTGAGTTGGGGGGTGGGGTGGAGGTCTCAAACCGAGAGCACGTAGGCTCTTTTTTAAATACATTGCCTTAAGAGGTACCCACGACTCAAAGCATCCCTTAGTTTCTCCAACTATAGAAACTGGACGTGATTCTATGAGTTGGATTTTATAAAGTTGATTTTACAAAGCTTCTATCAGCTCACTCCGTCTGTCTGTCTGGTACAAAGTTTCTACACGTCATTTCTTCCACTTCCCATTCTCGGATCAAGTTGAAACTTTTCACAATTATTCATTGCCCCTAACAAAACACGAATCAATAAAAATAAATTAACAAAATAATTAGTGGTAATTCATTTAAAAAATTGTAGAATAGGGAAAAAATCTTGCAGTTTATAGAGAGATGTTTGGCTATAAATGTACAGTTCTTTCCTTTATATAAGCTCACTTTTTAAATATTTTTTTTTACTTGTTTTAATTCTAACTTTAATTTGTTCGCTAGCTAATTTTGAATAAAAATCAATTTGCTAAATCTTGAACATTCTACCAATTCAGCAAGTGAAGATGTGCTTTCCAGCTCCTTGAGGCGTCTGCCTAAAGTGCATTATGAAGCCTCAGAGGCTTTTTGTTCCATTAAACTCGACACAAATATATGCTAGCGTTTATGAGACCGTGACGGTCATGGAAATTTATAACATCCTCAACCCCCCACCCCTCCTTTAAAAACAGAAGGTGGGGCAACACTGATCCAAAGGAATTATTTCTCCATATAAGGCTAAATTCAAAACGAGGCTTCCAAAAGTGTGGTGCGTGAGGGATTAAAGGTCAAAGGCCATAAAACAAATTGTGACATTGCACCAAGTGACGTAATATTCAATGTTCACAACCATTTAGCCACTTGAGTGACACGATTTCTAGGCTGAGATAGGCACTATAATGAAACAAAAAAAGGTCGCATATAGTGGTATAGATCTAGTTATCTATATCTTATTTGATAGATTGCCTTGTGTTCCACCTACGCATAATGTAGGTCTGATTACGATTCATTTTTTTTTTGAAGGAGCGTCTTTGACTTTGAATATAAGTACAGTTGGGCCCAGCAAACAAGGCGAGGCATATCATTCGCTTTTTTAATCTTCTGAAGATTGGGAGTAAAAAATAAACGAATCCAAACAAACAATGAATGCACTGATAGAGGGGCACGCGGGGGAGGGTGGAGATAGCGGGAGGTGGTTGAGGAGGAAGAGAGTTGAGGTGTGGTGCTAGATGTTTGCAGGGAAGCAGTTAAAACGCATACATGCCAATCTAGAGACATGAAAGAGTACAGACGTGTTTTTAGTTGTAAGCTAGATTTGTAGAA
Organism: Biomphalaria pfeifferi; assembly: GCA_030265305.1. Classification (NCBI taxonomy): domain Eukaryota; kingdom Metazoa; phylum Mollusca; class Gastropoda; family Planorbidae; genus Biomphalaria; species Biomphalaria pfeifferi. Next base: position 63,950 of record JASAOG010000070.1, read on the forward strand.
ATAGTGTTTATCACATTACAGTCTATATCTATAGATAGTATCTATATCTCAGTTCCAATGAAATCTGTGAATATTGTAATAAAAGTTATATTGAATTTTCGTTCACAACAGAAGTTTGTTCAAGTTAATCATAATAATTATAATTTAATTTAATAAGCGTTGTCAACAAACGAAATGTAGGCTAAAGTCGCTGTGATAACATTAAAAACATAAACACCAGAGCTAAAAAGAAAAACTAATCTAAAAATGTTTTAAACAGATAGATCTTAATGTTCTTCGTGAATGTAGTGTAGCATGTTGTCTGTCTGAGATCAATGGGGATTGAGTTCCAAACCTTTGGTCCGTGCACTGAAAAAGCCCGCAGACCGTAGCTTTTGAGGGAGAAACGTGGCACCACTAGAAGCGTTGAGTCCATTGAGCGCAGGGCTCTTTGAGGGTCATATGGAGTGATCAGTTCGCTAAGGTACAAGGGCATTTCTTTATTTAAACATTATTTAAAGTTTATTTATTAAAATACAATACGCCTGCATCGGATTATTTGTATTAGCTGTTTGGAGCTAAAGGCCAACGACTGACTGACAACAAGCATGCGACTTGCGTTGCGGTCTCCAAGCTTATTATAGCATACTCAATTCGATCTGATCCAATCACGGGTCCACTAGATGTGGCTCACGGACCAGTGGATTAGGGGCTATTCGTTTCATCCTATGATTCACCTGACAATGGTACCTTAATTAAATGGTTAGGCGTCAGGTAGTTCACAGACAGCTGGTGGACAGACAGCTGGTTCTCTGACAACTGGTGGGCAGACATCTGGTTCTCTGACAACTGGTGGGCAGACATCTGGTTCTCTGACAACTGGTGGGCAGACATCTGGTTCTCTGACAACTGGTGGGCAGACATCTGGTTCTCTGACTACTGGTGGGCAGACATCTGGTTCTCTGACAACTAGCGCAACAACATTTGTCTAACCCAAAAATTGTTTTGACATATTTTCTACTACAAATAACTTACTGATCACTATGCCCGCTATCCATGTGGTATGAATAGTTTGATATTGTTAAAAACGAAACATAAGCATGTTGATGTATGAAAAAAATAATGCTTTTATAAGTTTGTATATTTAAATGTATTTTCGTTTTGCAATTTGTTTAAACTTCAATAGGTTCAAAGAATGAGCCATTACTTTTTCTTTCATTGGGTGAAGCCCATACGTGCAAGCCTTTCTGAAATCACTGTTAAGTAAAAGGTTTTACAGATGGTGAAACAAATAGTCGGCATGCTAAATTAATGTTTTGAGTACAAGATGAATCATTCCTAGACAGGGAACATAACCAAATGATTACTTTTTGAAGTGCTCAATACTTTCATTATCTCCCTTATAAAAGTATATTTTAAAAAAAAAAAAAAAAAAGCTGGGTACATTTTATATCACAATCAGAAATACTTTCGTAAAAGGATGTGGTCCTGCTACTAACGACCAGTGATTGTACACATTCATATGGAGAGCCACCAAAACAAACAGAAAAGCTCCAGACCTCTGTTAACAGATACCTACGACTGTCACGTCAGTTTTAGAACCCCTGTAATATTTTGTGACTAGTAATCACTGAACCATTCCGTGCATGATTCGCACGAGTTTTTTGTTTTCCTGGTCGGAGACTGACCACGAGGTGGAGAGGTCAGTTGATCTTGGATTCTCGTAGAGAGAGGTTGATTATGGATATCTTGTCCAGTGTAGTAATGTATAGATATCAAGATTGATTTTGGAGTATATATGATACCTGAAGTATTTTATTGGATTATAATTCACTATATTTTGTGAATATTTCTTGATGGCTGGACTTGCCAATATCTGTTATTAATTATATTGTGTGTAATAAAAACCATGTCTGCTACAAGTGAGTTTATTACTTATTATATATATTGTGGTCAAAGAGTTCAGTATATTAGTGTTCTCACGCACTGGCAAATCTAGTGCGCGAGTGAAAGTATTTAATTAAGAAGTCAAAGAATATCATAGTAGTACCAGTACAACACACGACATTCGCGTTATCACGCCTACAACAAGAACTAGGCTGTGACATATGGTGGCCAGTATGTCTTAAATGACAGAACGAACCTACATTCTTTAACAAGTAAATCGTCGATCGTCTACACATAATATGGCGTAGAAGTACAAAGGACTATTTTTCCAGTATGGCGGCAAAAACAATTGAACGGAACTTAGAGGCCTAACAAACGTTTCTGCAACAACAAGAAATTAACTCAGGTGACCTGGCTCCAGCATGATCTCAAATCGATTCCTAGATCTAATTACGTTACCATAGATCTAAAATATAAACTAGACTCATAATACAATATCAAGTTGAAGGTAACTAAACTAGAAACTTCACCTTATTACACAGTCATTTTGAACCAATATCTGATGCAGATTGATGATAAACACTAGGCCCATGCATCTTAACTTTTAGAGATCTACTACAACATCATCATGTGTATGACACTGAATACAGTTATGCTTGATGAGCCGCAATCTGGGTGAAAAATTACTGTAGCAATCTCAGAATCTGTCTGTGCTACAACCTGATGAGCCGCAATCTGGGTGAAAATTACTGAAGAAAATCCGAAGCAACCTGTCTGTACTAATCAAGTCCGACGTCATTCAAGTCGACTATTCATCGTGGTGTATGTCATTTGAGACTCACCTAATTATTTGTTCACTGTTCCAGTAACAAATAGTGGTACACTTGAGCACGTGATACCAAACCGTATGTCTTAACTGATCCTATCAACATCTTCTGTGAAGAACTTTTCCTGTCTTATACTGCTATTTGAGTCAGTCATTCACTGTTGGATTATCTTCTAGAAGCTCAAGTACTTTGGAGTATATATATATACTATTTCTCATTCTAGTCATCGTTGCCCATATGATTTGTACTAAGCCTTTATTGGATTACTAGTTACCAATGTAATTAATTCTGTTTGGATTATTGAGCTCACAATTGGATATATTATGACTGGACTGTTGGATATATTACCTTACTTATTTCAATGATTTATTCGATGATTGGATTATCACTGGACAATGGATCTACACTAAGTGGATTTAACTTACCTACATCAGACTACACTAGAAAGCCCCTGTAAGTTTGAATAATTATTGTATGTACTTGTTATACATTGACATAATTTAAAAGTATCCAATAAATTGATGTTGACTATTGAAGATAGTCACTAGTGAGTAACCATTTACATTTTTCTAAGTATTTGTAAGGGTGGCTGGAGAGGGACTATTTTACTTTTATAATAGGATCTATTAGGGAATATCCTATCTGTTCTTTTACCTTCGATAAGACCCAACGCGTTTGAGGTCATCCTTGTTGGTAGGGAGGTACTAGATCATATTGGGAATTATTTATTAGCTGTTTTAGTCTTGTTTGTGTATTTTGTCAAAGTATTCTGTTTGTATTAATATTGTTGTTGGTCTAAAGTCTTGTATCTACATATCTGTAATTCTCCTGTCTCATCTCTTCTTGTTATTGATCTTTTTTATAGCAGACTGTGACGTCATTCCTATTGTTTCTGTGTTTGTTTTTTTTATACATTGTACAAATATTTTTTACTTCTTATTAATTTAAATTTTTTTTTCTATTATAACTGGCATAAACAATAGCCATACATACTTCATATTGAAACATACTTGAACTATTGCATTTGTGAAAAGTATTCATTTAATACATATAATTATTTGAATATATGACTATTAGGAAAGTTCATTGATCTTATATTTTTGTAAAAATATAGTGCATCATAACACACTCATTTGTAATATTTGTAACATAATATAATATCTGTAACATATCTCATTTTTTTGTGCAACTGTATATTTTAATTTACTTCTTTAACTACTACATTGATACATTAACATTAACCATGGCATCATATGATAAAATTCTAGAACTTGTAAAAGTCATGGAACTAGAAGGTGATAAAAAGAGACAATTTATAGAAAAAGAATTAGAAAAGGCAGAAAAGAAAGAAAGGGAGGAAAAAGATAGAATAGAAATGAAAGAAAGGGAGGAAAGGGAAGAAAAGAAACAAATTAGAGATAGGGCTGAAAAAGATAAAGATAGGGAAGAAAGAGCTGCGGAAAGAGCTCATCAGAAAGAACTAGAAACTAAACAAGAACTAGCTAAATTGGAAGCAGCAAAAATGAACCCCAACATTATTACCCAGCAAACTACTAACAAACCATTCATTTCCAAATTTCATAAATTTAATATTAAGGAGGAAACATTGGAGAATTACCTAGTTCAGTTTGAACATATTTCATCCACCTATAATTTAAACAATGAAGATATGGCAAAACATCTTTTAGCTAATTTATCTGGAGAACCCCTAAATATAATAAGCACACTCACAACTGAACAAAAAAAAGACTACCTTGCTGTTAAAACTAGACTTTTGGAACATTTTGGAAAAAGTGAAGACTATTACAGAAAACTCTTTAAAAGAATTAAACTAAATAAAGATGGAGACTTCAATAGAATTATATTTGACATGAAGGCAAATATGCTTAAGTGGTTAGAACTAGCTAAGTGTGACATAAAAGATCCTATTCAAATTTTAGATATGATTCTAATTGACAATGTACTTTCCAATGTAACAGATTTAGTGTTCACTTTTCTTAAAGAAAAGAAAGTAAAAACAGAAACTGATCTCATTACTAATTTAAACCTTTTTAAAGATAGCCATCCTGGTCATACCATGGATAAAAGAGACCTACATCAATTAGCCGCAACAGTCAGTACATCAAACAGTAATACTAATGATAGATATGATAGATTTAAATTCTCTAACTCAAAAACTTGCTTTAATTGTGGCAAGAAGGGCCATGTTAAAAGCCAATGCAGACAAACTAATACTAGCAACTTTAGATATAGAAGTTACACTAATTACCATAACCCTAGCAACTACAATCAAAATTATTACAGCAATCCTAGTAACAATAATAACCAATATACAAACTACAGATCAAACCAGAGTGCAAGCCCTAGAGAAAGAAGAAGCCTTAGAAATAACAACTTCTATTACAATAATTATAATACTAACAGACAATCAAGGAGGGACACACACAACCATCAGTTTAATTACAATACTAACTATCAAAACAGAAACAGAAATAGAGGCAATAACAATAACAACAATGTTCAAAGAGAAGAGAATGTTGCTTACTTACAAGCAGACATGTCTAAAGTAAATGTCTTTCCATCCTATGTAAATTCAGTAGAGATTAAAGCAATGAGAGATTCTGGTGCAACAACATCAATAGTAAGATCTAATCTAGTCAAACCAGAACAATATTTAAAAAAAAATGTTAAGGTGATCTATGCCAATGTACAAAAATTTGACATATGTAAAACTGCCAAGGTCTGGATTGAATCTCCCTGGATTACAGGCGAGATAAAAGTAGTTGTAATGGATACCCCTGCTCAAGACCTCATAATAGGGAACTCACATGGTGTTAAAGATTTAACAATAACTCAACTAGATTCATGGATAAAAAATAGACAAAAAAATTGGTATCTACATCAACATAAAATAGCAGCTGTACAAACTAGATCACACAAAAAAATAGTGCCAGAGATTGAATTGCCAAATATTCTATTCAATGAGTTAGGAACCACCAAACAAGAATTAATCAAAATGCAAAACAGTGACCCTATAATACAAGATTTGTTAAGCAAAGACTATAACAAAATAAATTTAAACAACCATCATATCTTAGTCAACAACCTAGCCATAAGATGTAATAAAAGCAAAGATAGCACAAGAATTCAAATAATAATTCCACAAAGCCTAACACCCAAAATACTTAAAATGGCCCATGATGATCCAACAGCAGGCCACTTTGGCAAAAAGAAAACATATGCCAAAATTTCAGAAAAATTCTTTTGGCCCAAGATGAAAACTCAAATAAAAAACTATATAGATTCTTGTTTAGAATGTACTAAACAAAAAGTCATACTTAAGGCACCTCTACAAAAGTCAGATAAAGCCCATTGCTTCTGGGATAAAATAGCCATTGATATTATGGGCCCATTAAATACAAGTACCAAGGGAAATAAATATATATTGGGAATCATAGATATAGCAACCAGATGGGCAGAAGCTTTTCCTCTTAGGGATATTAGGGCAGAAGATATATGCACCTCACTAAGAACAATATTCCTAAAGTTTGGATTCCCAAATAAAATACTATCAGATAATGCATCCAACTTTAAATCAAATTTAAATAAAGCCTTTGCAGAAATGACCAACATCAAACTGGTACACAGTACAATTTATTCGCCACAATCTAACGGTGTAATTGAAAGATGGAACAAGACAATCAAAGAAATAATTTATAAATTAGAAACAGAAGCAATGAATACTTGGGATCAGACTTTAAACTATGCTATTTTTGCTTACAACACTACTACTCATGAAACAACAAAATTCAGTCCATATGAATTAGTTTTTGATAGGAAACCTAAAGGTCCACTAGAACTATGGGCTGATAATATGTTAGATCTAGAGAACTATGAAGAATTCCATCCATGGATAACACAAACAAAGCAAAATTTAAGGCAGGGAATAAAGTTAGCTGATATAAACATGGATACAAATTTAAACAGACAGAGACATAAAAAAACAAGAACAGAAAATTAAGGACATTAAACATAGGAGACCAAGTATATGTCAAGATAGAAAATAAGTACAGTAAAAACAAAAATGAAGGTCCATATAACATAGTAGGCAAAATAAACAACAAAGTGTACAAAGTAGACAAAAATGGAAAAGAATGTAAACTAAGCATAGACAAACTAGTAAAATTTCCTAAAAGAAAATTGGAAGAGATAGAAGTAATTGATAGGGAAACAGATGCAATAGGAACTATACAAGAATATGCTGCTAACACTATAACTATTCATACTAACACCCAAGACTCATGTAATGATAGGACCAATATAGATAACTTGATAGGGAAATACAATGATGTCATTACATTGAAACTAGGCTGCACTGATCTAATTCAGCATTCAATACATTTAAATAAGACATTACCATCTAAAACAAAGGCATATAATATCCCAAAGGCCTATGAGGAATTAGTAAAGGTAGAACTAAAGAAATTACTAAGTGAACACAAGATAGAAAAATCAGAAGTATGCTCTTATGCATCACCTATGGTAATTGTTAAGAAAAAAGATAATAATGTAAGAATCTGTTGTGACTATAGAGAGCTAAACAATTGTACTATTATAGATCCTGAACCTTTACCTGATACAGACACTATAATCAATATGCTAAGTAGAGCCTCACTATTTACCACCATGGATCTAAATAGAGGATTCTGGCAAATAAAAATGGAAGAAATGTCTAAACAATATACAGCTTTCAAATGTATTTTACCTGGATTTGAAGGGATATATGTATGGAATGTCATGCCATTTGGGTTAGTTAACAGCACAGCCACTTTCCAAAAATGTATTAGTAAACTATTATCAGGAATAGACAATGTAATTTCATATGTGGATGACATTTGTATTTTCACTAAGTCAGAAAAGGAACATCTAGACACACTTGAACAAATATTTGCTCGTCTAAAACAACATAAGATGACAATTGCTCCCAATAAATTAAATCTTGTAAAGGATGAAATTCAATTTTTAGGCTATAACATTACTAATAGCAGAATAACTCCTACCAAAGCAAACATAAGTAAAATAAAAAATATTAAGGAACCTAAAACAAAAAAGGATGTAAGAGCACTATTAGGCTTGTGCAACTTTTATAGAAAATTTATACCTCACTATGCCCAACTAATTCAGCCCTTAGTAGAGTTTACTAAGAAGAAACATTCAAATATAATAAACTTAGATGATAGCAGCAAAGAAGCACTAACCAGATTAAAAGATAAGTTTAATGAGAAACTAGAATTAGGAAGTATTGATCCCATTTCACAACTCCTACTGTACACTGATGCATCTAATAATGGTATAGGAGCATGCCTACTGCAACAGAAAGAGTCATATCTAAAACCTATAATTCATATAAGTAGAACATTATCTAAGGCAGAAAGAAAATATTCAATAATAGAAAAAGAACTATTAGCTATAGTATGGAGCATAGTGAAACTGAAACATTATTTACTAGGAAAATTTTTTACAATTAAATGTGACCATAAACCATTGTTAGCACTTAAAAGAAAAGACCTAAAGAATAACAGAATAAATAGATGGTCATTAATTTTATCTGATTACAAGTTTGACCTACAAAGTATACCTGGTCATGAAAATGTATTAGCTGATTTTTTGTCAAGACAGGTAGATCATGAAACAGATACCAATGAGGACAATGATATTGTACATATCAGTCAAAATATTTTAACTGAATAACTTCATAATACAATTAGAAACAACTTGACATTTTTTAATCAGGTCAAGCGGACATTTTTTTCGGTAACTAGGTCATGACATAATTTTGTTACACTTGTATCATTTTATTGGGTCATGATGACATTTTTTTTCTTTCATTGATGCTATTGTACTATCATTTTTTATTAACTGTGCATTACATATTTACTTATCACAATTTGATAACATAAAATTTCATAATGATTAGATGTGCTAATAATTTATATGGTTAGTAAACACAATAATGTAAACAAACACATTGACCTGAAATTTTTTTTTTTTTGAAAAATAGCTCACAAATGTAAATATTGTTGATTTTTTTCCAAGTGGTACACGCTTGAATGCTATCATTTTTTATGCTATTCTACTTTAAATACCACATATGTGTGCTATCAATAGCAATTATAGACAATGTCACAGTAACCTTGTATAATGGTGACAGAACTTAGAGTATAAGGAATACTGAACACAAATATACTTATATAGATGTATGTAAATTTTTTTGGGAACTACTTCAATAAATGCACTTAGTATGTCAGATGATACACATTGGGCGTGTTATATTGTATAAATGATTGGATGTAAAATAACTTTAAATTTTCTTTTTCTCTTCTCATTATTGAGTAGTCAATGTATGTTAACAGAAGGAGCACATAGCAATTAAACATGCTCATGCAAAAACATTTCAATATAATGTAACTAAACTTCAGGAGAATAAAGTCTTAACTTGTATTGATTTTTTTTCAATACCATACTTGTACAGTAGATGTAATCATACTAATGTATATTTTTCTAAGCAAACATTTTGAAAGGTAAACAATGCATTTGTCAATTAGTATAGGGGACCATTCTTAGTTAAAATGAATGACATGACATTAATATTTATGTATAATTGAGCAAGCGATATTGAGGTGATTAATTAGATCAGCTTGACATAAGTGAGTAAGCTACTAGATATATAAATAGAACATTACAATCATATATACTTTTGTAAAAGATTTTTTTCAAAAATCTTTTCTAGGGGAAGGGGCGTATGTCACGTCAGTTTTAGAACCCCTGTAATATTTTGTGACTAGTAATCACTGAACCATTCCGTGCATGATTCGCACGAGTTTTTTGTTTTCCTGGTCGGAGACTGACCACGAGGTGGAGAGGTCAGTTGATCTTGGACTCTCGTAGAGAGAGGTTGATTATGGATATCTTGTCCAGTGTAGTAATGTATAGATATTAAGATTGATTTTGGAGTATATATGATACCTGAAGTATTTTATTGGATTATAATTCACTATATTTTGTGAATATTTCTTGATGGCTGGACTTGCCAATATCTGTTATTAATTATATTGTGTGTAATAAAAACCATGTCTGCTACAAGTGAGTTTATTACTTATTATATATATTGTGGTCAAAGAGTTCAGTATATTAGTGTTCTCACGCACTGGCAAATCTAGTGCGCGAGTGAAAGTATTTAATTAAGAAGTCAAAGAATATCATAGTAGTACCAGTACAACACACGACATTCGCGTTATCACGCCTACAACAAGAACTAGGCTGTGACAACGACAAATACTGGGAATTACTATTATCAATTTATCTCATCTTATATACCGTAAGATATATATTTTATCTATATAATAAGCGAAAGTGGAGCTGGATAGGACACACCCTGCGAAAACCAAGTACCAAAGTTGCAAGGCAGGCACTTGATTGGAACACGCAAGAAAAGAGAAATGTGTGCAGACCCAAGCAAACCTGGAAGAGGCCAGTCATCAATGAAAGGGGTACTGTAATGACATGGGAGTAGAAGAAAGCTGCTCAGAACCGAGTTCGGTGGAGAGATGTGGTTGGGGCCCTATGGTCACTGGGATTTCACAGAAAATCGAGATGAAATTGATGCTGAAAGATTTTGATGTATATTTAGCAGTGTAAGTTCGTTGCATCTGTACAAGGAAAGAAACTATATAGACTCTAGAACTGTGATGTGTCTGTATATAGGTTATTAGGTCAACTCTTAACATACGCGTAGCAGCTAATATAAAAAAAAAATTAAACAAAGAACCTTTTTTATATTAATGTTTACCTATCAGACGCATGGCGGATAAAAAAAATTCAGACTTAATACATAGACCTTTTTCTCGTTGATATAGGCTACCTTATGTTAGTTCTAAATCGACCACCTGCGGACAATGGTTATGCCTGCGCTAGATGTGGCAAACTATGTAGTTCACAGTTGTGGCTGCGTAGCCGCGGGAAACACTGCATCCTTCATCCATTTTCCGACTCGATGACAAGCCTTATTGTGTGAGTTTAATTGGTTTTATAATTTACCGTAGCACTATTAAACGTCAACCAGGCTATTCTATTGTAATAGTATGACGTTATGTAAAAGTTCACACAAATGTCACATTGTTTTATAACACCATACGATTTAAGTGACATAAAGTGACAATTTTTTAGTGTGCTCACATAAACATATGTGACATGATGCTAACACAGATATAGCGAGAAAGAATGAGGTACCATCACACGGCCAGCAATCCTTCTGTAGTAGACTTTGTTTATAAAAAAATGTAACACTTTCAAAACAAATTGTACATTTAATTAGTTAAGTCGTTTTAAAAATTACAACGCTTTACATCCACTCTGTCTGTCAATTAAAAAGTTTAACATTCTCGGATGATGTTTAAACTTTGTGCAATAATCATAGACATAAATAAATATAGACTGGCCGATTAAAGAGTTTTATGAAACGAAAATTTGTGACTTGCAATTTTGTGTACTTTATTATACAGCATTTATGAGCAGTATAAAAGTTAAGTATTCATATCTATTTCAGTCACACACCTATATATATATTGTAAATAAGGAGGCAGTGTAGTTTTGTTTAATCTCAAAGAATGAAGATCATGCACTTTTTCATAATTCGGAAATCCGAATACAATAGATATACATGTTTTCAAGTTACATGAAGTTACTTCCTTCGGCCAGTCTATATTTATTTGTGTCTATGGCAATAATTCATTGTTTCTAACGAAATATGAATCAATTAAAAAATAATATCAATCAGTTTATTAGTGGTAGTTAATTAATTAGTTTGATATCGAAAAGGTGAAAAAAAATCTTACAGTACATGTGGAGTCATTCTCCTTAGATAAGCCCATTGGCCCTTTTTTTTTTTTTTAGATGTTCTAGTCAGCTCATATTTTTTTTTCTGTTTTCATTTTATTTTTCCTTCAGCAATATTTGGACTTGTCTGTATCACAGAAAATAGAAATGATTCTTACGGGACCACCGCTACCGTCTCGAAGTTTAACCGGAAGTGCCACAATGAGAGATCCGGATGGCGGCATTTTGGCGAGATTGTTGACATTCTCCAGACCCATGATGCTCGCGTTGCACATGATCTGATGAACGTCGTAAGCAGAAGTCTGGGCGTAGTCTACAGAGGGCGTGTCGACTCCGATCATACTGATGTTTCGATTCTGTACAAGCCAAGTCATCGCCGAGGGATGAAACCCTGAAATGTTGAGTTAATACATATTATGTTCATTTTATATTCTAGAGTCCATTTGCTATATTATTGAATTTGTTATAAATTTTTTTAGCCTGACTTTGTTGAAGAAATATACCTCCCCCCCCCCCCCCCCCCCCTTTCCCTGTAGCCAAGGCATTTACATTGTAAACTGAAGATAATGTAGAAAACCGATTTATTTAAATCTAGAGCTTATCTAATGCAAAGATTTTAGGTATTTAGTTTAATGTGTCTTTACTTGTATGATTATATCATGTTTTCATTCGTTTCAATTTCTATGTCTCTTTTTTAAAAATCCTCAGCATTTATGCTCTTTTATCATAGGATTTATGCCACATGCCTATTTTCTTTGGGCCTGTACATATTTATATATACAAGTTTATGGACACATCTATATATATATTTATTTATTTATTTAATTGCCTCTTTTGGTGGATGAGTTAATGTTACATAAATGTTTAGAAAAAAAAAACATAATTAATAATTGTACACGGAAAACAGTTTAGACTTAGAAGTGTTTTAATTAGATAAAATCTTAAGAACACGTAACTGTAAGTATTTTTTTTTTATTCACTAGAAAAGATTTGCCAAAATCGCAAGTTCCCGGTGTTTACACAACAATTAAGGTTAACATTGTTCCGAAATTGCCCAAACTTGACGATCGCTAGGTTGTCCATTGTCCTCTGTTGTAGACACATGTACGTACACCAACGAAGTCCTCGATATTGGGGATTCTTTCAGAAGGAACTGTCTTTATTTCCTATGGAAACCCAAAGGTTGCAAGAAACACAAATGTTTTTGTTGGTGTGTTTACCAGCCGACAAGCTTGAATACCTACTGCTTTAATGACCACAAAGTGGGCTAATCAACGCAAAAAAATGTTCCTGTACACTACTCAGTCATTAAGTCCCACTCCATTGTATACAGGCTAAAAAGTCCAAAAGGAACTTTATTAATATGACCGCTTTCCCAAATCACTTGTGGAGCAACCTCCACAAGTATTTTATTATACCTTCATCTGCATGATCGTGACAATGAATAAAAATTAAAGTTTTTGAATTAATCATGGAGCTACGAATCAAATATTTTTATACTAATGATAAATGAATAAGAGTGTAAAATTATACATATATCACTATTCATCTGTATTGCAGAAAGCGTTCTAAAAGCTTGGCATAGTAAATTAACAAGAATACTATATAATCAAGAGACTATCATTATTTAATATGCCCCATTATACCAGTCTCGAGAGACAATAGTTACGGTTAGACCCGATAAATGTGCTGATTAATTCCCATATAGACGGGTCAGAAAACATCGGTTGTATATAAAATTTTCCCTTATGTAAAAGTAATATGTTTCTGTGGCCCACACCTAACGAGGGTGCCATGTGACCAGCACAACGACCAAACAGCCTCTACTTTCCTTAACCAAAGTGAGGTCATATAGTACTTGACAAGTAGTCTTTTCTAATAGCTCAAAGTGGGTTTTGTCATCTCTAGGAATCGCAATATTAAATCTGATAGATAATTGTACCCGGCATTTATTAAGGAAACAAAATGAAAGTGGTAGTACCAAACATCAAATAGTAATGGAGTGGCCGAAATAGTAATTGAAAACAATCTTCAGAAATAAAAAAATAGATCTATGTATCCCATTATTTTCTATATCATCTCTATTTTTCATCTACTGCAGGCCCGGCCTTAGGCATAGGCAATCTAGGCAGCCGCCTAGGGCCTCCAATTGGTTGGGGCCTCGCATAGGACTGAAATATATTTCTTTAGAGAAAAAAATGGGTCACGTGGATTAAATCTCAACCATAGCAGAACTCCTTGGCTCTATGTCTATCAGTCTCGCTCCGTGTCTCTACTAAGTCGTATGATTCATGGTTTATTCTGGAATGTTTAGATCTACTTGCAAGACTACGTATGTTACAAGATCATTGTTTCTTCCTTTTGGTGAAATGTCGAAACGTTATTTCTAGTCTGGTGATCACGTATTGTCCATGAAGCACATTCGTGCTATCGGCGCTATATGAATTTATAATTTTTGTTGATTTGGATATAGCTACAGGGCAGTTCATTGCGTATTTTTTCTGTCTTAATTTTGTTTCTCTTTCTATTTCAATTGGGGGTGTCAGGACTGAGTTCTGGTCAGCCTGGGTCTCCTGTTTACTGTAGAGGAGAAGGGGGGGCAATTCAGGTTGTTGACTTCAAAACTGTTATTGTTTTGGGTTGTTTTTACTTGGTGAGATGTTTTTGTTGAAAATAATGTAACTCATAATAAGGCAGTGTGGTTTTGTTCCTAGTCCAGGACAGTTGGACTTTAGGACATAGATATAGTCGAAGTGTAGACTCTAATTATTTCTCTGTGTTGTCACTATTCAGTCTATGGAATATTAAGCTGATATATTTTTAATTGATACTGGATATTTCAAATGTCTGGACTGATTCTGTATTATAGTACAGATAATGTAATAAACATGTTATATGTCTGTGAGTTGGCATTCTGAATATTTGTTCTATCGTTGTATGTGTCGTTGTGGTATTGCCCAGGACTTGGGTACATTTAGTAATACACATACGAATATTGGAGAAGAAATGAGTCTTGACAGGGGGTCACACTATTCACTTCACCTAGGACCTCCCTATTCACGTCGCCTTTGACCTCTCTATTCACTTCGCCTAGGACCTCCCTATTCACTTCACCTAGGACCTCCCTATTCACTTCGCCTAGGACCTCCCTATTCGTTTTGCCTAGTGCCTCCAATTACCAAAGACTGACCCTGCTTACTGTTATCTCATAGCACACTTCTTTAATATTGAGTTATAATGAATGTCTACTTTGTTGTTTCACCGTAGCTTTTAATAAGACGATTAAGTCACGTGACTCAGTTCCAACCTACCTGGAAAATGCCATGTTCTGATATCTTCTGGAGTGTTCGAACCGAACGTGGATGTTTTGTTCGGGTACCTAACATCCCACCCAGACCACATGAAGACGATGGCGCCATCCGGTATACGTCCATACAACATTTCCCATTTTCTAAGATCTGAAACGCTATCAAAAGACATAGAAAAAATGAATGTCAAAAAATCACAGCTAAATTGAAGAACGAAAAAATGTGTACATAATGCAACATAAGTTTTATCCTCCCTGGATCAAATATACAATCACTAGGAGGGTAAAGTCAAAATTTCACGTAGACACGCAGACCCGAGTTTGACCTACATTTTTGTCAGGTCCAACTCAAAATAAGGTCAACTGAAATAATATGTAAAGTAATTTTTTTTATTTGAATTGGATTGTGCAAACAAATAAGCATAGCAATCTTTAGGGTAAATGTCAACCGCAATGGTAAATGGAGGAGAGATGGCTGAGAGGTAAAGCGTTTGGCTTCCGAGCCTGGGTCCTGGGTTCGAATCTCGGTGAAGACTTGGATTTTAAATTTCGGGATATTTAGGGCGCCACTGAGTCCACCCAGCTCTTACATTTGTTGGGGAAAAGTAAAGGCGGTTGGTCGTTGTGCTGGACACTCGACACCCTCGTGGGCCGTGGGTAACAGAAACAGATGGCCTTCACATCATCTGCCCTATAGATCTCATGGTCTGAAAGGGAGAACTTTACTTCGGTTCGGAAACTAAGCACTTTATCGCTCGGCCAACACTCCTCCATTTAACTATAACTAAAAAAAAGAGTTATCTCACCTGAGTCTGTAGTCTGGATTCCTCTTCACTTTGTTCCTGACGTCAACGACAACTCCAGGACCTACCAGACGTTGTGCTGGAATCTCATGGACTCGCCACCGGTCTCTAGCGAAATGAGACGGAGCGTCCATGTGTGTGCCGATATGTTCTGGTGTCTCAAACTTATTCAGTTCTAGCCTGGAGTCAAATCAAAAATACTTAACAATAATTTTATTGGTCCAAACAAATGGAAATACAGTTTGACTACAGCCGTTCGTCTCAGCATTGCTGCTATAACAATAACAAAATAGATACAAACACACTCAACATTCACATAAGAAGCACATACACAATAAATGCTTTAGGAATTATGCTTCTAGAATAGCACAAATGCTCCTTCTTCCCTAGTGCTATTAGAGTATGGAATGGGTTGCTTGAGCCAGCCAGGAAATCCAGTGACCTGGCAGAATTTAAGAATTGGTTATCATGCATGCCTAGATGCATGGCGCGTAGGACGTAATCATCTTCTTTTTTGAAGTAACGTCTGAATGAGATAAGATAAGTATTTTTATTAAGGCATAGCTCCATGCTGCCCGATACGAAACTACAAGCAGAAATAAAATTAGATGGGATTTCCCAAAACCGAGGCCAATAAAAAACAACAGTAGCCACGATTTGGGAATAGCTAAAATAAAAAAAGAAAATAATATGATATTTTTCATTGAAATAGAATGCAAGGTCTATAGCGCAAAAGTTTCTGAATTAATATATTTTTGCTTTCATTTCTTTAAACATGTTGCTTAGAGCTTGCAATTCAGAACCCATAACCAAATACTCCATTATTAGGATTTTACATTTTAAAATCTAAAAATTCTAGAAATTAAAAACAATGTTTAATAAATTTATTACTTAGAGAATAAGTCAGTGATATTCTAATTTATTTGAAAAGTCAAAGTCTAAAGTAATTCGAATCGAATTTTCGAAATGATTTTTAAAGGAGAAAAAAATGAATTCCTGTAGTTATCTATATTGGCATATAATCATTGGCAAAAAACAAACCCCATTTGGGCAGTTGTTTGAGACAAACATCTATTAAAAAGCTAACAAGATCCTCGAAATAAAGAATCACCCTTTGTGATTTTACCATCACAAAAGAAATACAAGACACCGATGGCAAAGACAAACAGACACAAACACTATTTTGTTACCCTGGCAATCAAATCATTAAATAAGAACAATCTGATATAAACTTTGTCACATGTAAATTATGAGTGAGTCTGGTGTGAATGTACACTTTGGTTTCTTATAGTTAGAATGTTTTTTGTTTGGTGTAATGCACAAATTGTAAGACAAATTTCCATACGGACAATTATTATTATTATTATTATTTATACACTAGTGTATGAGTGTGAAAACGCAAAGGGTTATAGTATCAAGAATTGAAAAGTGTACTCAAATATAAGTGAAGAGCCGACCCGCGGCGTAGCATACGCCCCCCCCCCCTCTTCTTTTTCTTCTCAACCTGACTCTCTGTCACCGCGAAAGTTATGTAACGTAACTCTAGTTCGACTTGCAGAAAAAAAAAAGAGTTATCTTTCCATGACTTTTTCATCTTGGTGTAACGCATAGTTGGGCCACGAAAAGAATTATATAGATAGATAGTAAAAATAAAAATTAAATATAAATGACATTTGTCTATTTTTTTTTTTTACTTCATTGATGTACTATCTTACCAAAAGCCTTCGGGCTCGACCCCTCGAGTCAAGATGGTGAACATGAACTCAGGGTCAGTTGGGAATCTAATGGAGTCGGTGTCTAGAGTGTGAGACATGTCCACTATGCAACACTTGTCAAGGGGTGTTTCATTCACGACAGACTCGAGTAGAGCAGCGAACATCAAAAGCAGGTTTGTTATTCTGATTGCCATCTCTACTGACCTTCACCTTGCTAAAAAAAAAAGCAACGAAATACTGAATTCAAAATTATTTTTTTAAAGAGAATTTTAATTTCTTATGAGACAAAGAACTCACTTTGCATTGAGCTCAGACAAAAGACATTAAAGTAACGTATGTATTTTGTAAAATAAAAAAGCAGAACTAGAGAGGAGGATCCCAGCAATGAAATTGAGATGCTACAGAAAGATCCTTGCTATCACTTACAAAGACCCCATCAAAAATAAAGACACTGGGTTAATATAGCTATCGGACCCCACGATGATCTACTGTCAAAACAAAAACCTCAAACCTAAACTCTGTGGCATATCGCAAGGTCCTCAGGGCTTACAAAGACTTTCCTTCCTGCCAGCAAAAGAAGTAGAGGCAGATAGAGAAAGACAACATATAAAAATAGGGGGTCCGCGGACCACAGTTTGAGAACCACTGACCTAACAATCGGAGATTAGTTTGTGGTTGAAAGGGAGGCAATTTTACCACAAGCCTAGAGCTGGGAAGATCTGAACACGCTTAACACATCATTCCTCCGTGACGACTGTCTATGGTAACATATTACTATGGATGAGCTTAGTTTGAAAGTGCCTATGACGCACCCGCCTGACTCACGTTGACACTTATACTTACAGAGTTGGGCTATATTTCTTACTTGGTTGAGCTGAAGGTGACAAGCTTGTTTCGGAGAAAGGAGAAAGCTTTTTAACACGCCTCACATCTAAAGTAACACAATAATCGATTCTTACAGTAAATGTGCATCACAAAACAACATCGAACAGTTGATCGATTCGACTAATTTTTTATTTTTTTTTAAGTCTCAGGTGTGGTAGCTATCCCTTTCTTTCACTTGGCTATATAGGTTTACACACGAAATAGATACCAAAAAAAAATAGATAGGCTACAAACGAAATAGGCCTATAGTTCGTCCATCGTGGTTTCGATGATGACCACTTTTATCATCCATGGGGCCAGGGCCGGTCTAAGGCCACTGCAACCTATGCGGCCGCAGTGGGACCCGCACTTTCATAGTCTCCGCGCGATGCGAATGCTAAGTGTAAATTATTAAATTAAACCATTTTAACTTATTAAAGGGTTCTTGGAATTGTCTTGAAATTATAAAATATAAGAAAAAGTCACAAAAATCTCCTGAAATTATTTAAATCTTCTGAAAACTCATACAAACCTTAAAACAGACAAAGTAGTCATTTCGGAAAGCGCCAATTCTACTAGCGATTAAAAAAAAAACGACATTGTCAGCCTTCATTCAATAAAAATCATAGACTATATAAAAATGTAATAATAAGCAGAATTTTAACCAAAACTAAGAAATTTAAATGCTTAATGTAGGCTACTCTAATAGTCACTGGCCATATAAATATAGTTCTAAATCTATCTCGACGTCTTAGAAAAAAAAATAGCAAAAGCGATATTTTGCTAGTCGATAGTAAATCTAAAAGGCAGATCTGAATGTTTATCGGCTTTTTGTTAGAAAACTACTATCTACTGTAGATGGGTCCTAAAGTTAATTTGTCAGTGATTTTGTACTTAGTAAACTATAAATAAAATGCAAAAACGAATTTCATTTCTAATACAAAATCTTAATTTTCACTTATTATCCTTATCACAACCCAAATTAGGCCCCGCGCAATCTATTTCGCATAGGGCCCCGCAACCTGTAGGACAGGACCTGCATGGGGCTGAGGGCTTTGCACTGGGGCTTTGTGTCCCTTTATGTGGCTGGTGATACCTATGTGAGCCTGGATTGTTCGGCTGCACACTGGGCAGGTTATTCTAGCTGGAACTAGGGTTATTGCCCTTGCATTTCTTTCCTAACGCTTTTTCTCTAAGGGTCAAGAACGAGATAGATAATTTTGGAGTGAACTTCTTGTAGTATTTGACATTATTTGCTATGATTGGGATTCATGGTTATATCTTTTATTCCCACTTATAAAACAAAGGATCAGAAAGTTTTCATGTGTTTGAAATGCGAATTCATAGAAACGTGTTAACGACCGTTGTTGTGTTTACAGGTGTAAGAAGCATACAAGTGTAAGAAGCATACAAGTGTAAGAAGCATACAGGCGTAAGAAGCATACAAGTGTAA
Source organism: Biomphalaria pfeifferi (assembly GCA_030265305.1). Taxonomy (NCBI): domain Eukaryota; kingdom Metazoa; phylum Mollusca; class Gastropoda; family Planorbidae; genus Biomphalaria; species Biomphalaria pfeifferi. Next base: position 83,680 of record JASAOG010000070.1, read on the forward strand.
GAAGCATACAAGTGTAAGAAGCATACAAGTGTAAGAAGCATACAAGTGTAAGAAGCATACAAGTGTAAGAAGCATACAAGTGTAAGAAGCATACAAGTGTAAGAAGCATACAAGTGTAAGAAGCATACAAGTGTAAGAAGCATACAAGTGTAAGAAGCATACAAGTGTAAGAAGCATACAAGTGTAAGAAGCATACAAGTGTAAGAAGCATACAAGTGTAAGAAGCATACAAGTGTAAGAAGCATACAAGTGTAAGAAGCATACAAGTGTAAGAAGCATACAAGTGTAAGAAGCATACAAGTGTAAGAAGCATACAAGTGTAAGAAGCATACAAGTGTAAGAAGCATACAAGTGTAAGAAGCATACAAGTGTAAGAAGCATACAAGTGTAAGAAGCATACAAGTGTAAGAAGCATACAAGTGTAAGAAGCATACAAGTGTAAGAAGCATACAAGTGTAAGAAGCATACAAGTGTAAGAAGCATACAAGTGTAAGAAGCATACAAGTGTAAGAAGCATACAAGTGTAAGAAGCATACAAGTGTAAGAAGCATACAAGTGTAAGAAGCATACAAGTGTAAGAAGCATACCAGTGTAAGAAGCATACAAGTGTAAGAAGCATACAAGTGTAAGAAGCATACAAGTGTAAGAAGCATACAAGTGTAAGAAGCATACAAGTGTAAGAAGCATACAAGTGTAAGAAGCATACAAGTGTAAGAAGCATACAAGTGTAAGAAGCATACAAGTGTAAGAAGCATACAAGTGTAAGAAGCATACAAGTGTAAGAAGCATACAAGTGTAAGAAGCATACAAGTGTAAGAAGCATACAAGTGTAAGAAGCATACAAGTGTAAGAAGCATACAAGTGTAAGAAGCATACAAGTGTAAGAAGCATACAAGTGTAAGAAGCATACAAGTGTAAGAAGCATACAAGTGTAAGAAGCATACAAGTGTAAGAAGCATACAAGTGTAAGAAGCATACAAGTGTAAGAAGCATACAAGTGTAAGAAGCATACAAGTGTAAGAAGCATACCAGTGTAAGAAGCATACAAGTGTAAGAAGCATACAAGTGTAAGAAGCATACAAGTGTAAGAAGCATACAAGTGTAAGAAGCATACAAGTGTAAGAAGCATACAAGTGTAAGAAGCATACAAGTGTAAGAAGCATACAAGTGTAAGAAGCATACAAGTGTAAGAAGCATACAAGTGTAAGAAGCATACAAGTGTAAGAAGCATACAAGTGTAAGAAGCATACAAGTGTAAGAAGCATACAAGTGTAAGAAGCATACAAGTGTAAGAAGCATACAAGTGTAAGAAGCATACAAGTGTAAGAAGCATACAAGTGTAAGAAGCATACAAGTGTAAGAAGCATAAAAGCATTGAATATAAATCGTCTCCTTGGCCTATTTCTCAATGATAAAACTAAAATACATCTTTACTATATATGAGAGTCATTTCTTATTACTCTCGGACGTGACAACATTTTTACAACGTATAGTGTGTCAGACAATTTAGTCTTTTTTGTCTATTTTATATTTTAAAATAGTAATTAATTGAAGACTATTTTATGACCGGAAAGACAATCCGCTGCCCAGGGCAGATGTGGACGGTGAAAAAAAATGTATATCAACCACCGGCGGACAATGGTTATGCCTGCACTAGATGTGGCAAGATATATAGGTCGCGGCCGGGGCTGAGTAGTTACGGAAAATGTCACTATCATTGGCAGTTGTAAGACTTTAGAATATCCTTATTACTATTATCCCAATGGAAATTTTGGTTGGTTAAGCCTATAATTTATAGTGACCCATCTGAAGTTGTTTTTTTTTTTTTTTCACTGAATAATAATAAAAATAACAAGGTTACAAAGACAGTTTGTGTGGAAACGCAAACTTAAAATCGGTCCCCGAAGTGGTCCACCCAGGCAGGCTTCAATATTTTTAGAAAGAACATCCAAATGAAATTATATCAAAGACAAATGAGAGATAAGAATGGAGAAAGAAGGTTGACAGATCTTGTGTAGTGCCCCAACGGTGCAGCGGATCAAAGGATAGGTGCAAGTGAATGCAAAGTTAGATGTGAACCTGGCCTAACTAGTTCCCCTTTCAGACCTTGTGGTCTATAGGGCAGATGATGTATAGTTCATCTGTTTTTGTGGCCTACGGTTAACGAGGGTGTCATGTAGCCAGCACAACGACCAACCGCCTTTACTTTTCCCCAACTAATGTCAGGTACCCAATAGAGCTGGGTAGACTCAGAGGCGCCCAAGGATTCCGAAGTTAAAAATACCAGTCTTCACCAGGATTCGAACCCGGGACCCTCGGTTCGGAAGCTAAGCGCTTTACCGCGCCTCTCCTGGTCTAACTGAAGTCTTATAAATAATGTAATTGTTCTGAAAAGGCTCAATCTCTTTTTCGAATCCTCCAAAAAAAAAAAAAAAAAAAAAAATTTCCGCTATGATTAGAAAAGTTCAAGAAAATAAAATTTTTAAGACTACTATTCGTTTTAAATTAGGTCTAATTTATAATGCATACTAATTAGCTTTTTCTCTTTAAAAAAACTGCTTGCATAACTGATTTTAAAAATTAGACTTTTCGCTTTCAGACATTGCATCAGGACTTTGAATGGTCTAAAATATTGTGATGTCGAATTTTCAATATCTTTTCTAGTTTACGAGATCTAAACGGGACGGACGGACAGACATTTCGCACAAAACTAATAGCGTCTTTTCCCCTTTCGTGGGCCGCTAATAATGGTATAGTTTTTTCCCTATATTCAATTTCAGTAAAAAAAAAAAAAGTTTTTAGGAGTAGAGAACTTAAAAAACTTATTTCCACTACAAGGAAGAAGTAATTAACTGCCCTTGCTGTCGAATTACATAGCTATAAAAATGACACTAATTAAAAATCAATTTCTTAGTGAAACAATGTTTGTAATTTATACGAACATAACGTATCGAGATATACTTGTTCGTCATAACGTCGCAAATATAAACCGTAGGCCCACTTTTCAAATGTAGTCATGCAAGTGTCCAGGAACTGATTTCTGTAAGTACAATTTTTCATTTGAGAATAATTCTCTCCTAGTTGTACAATAAATCTCATAGGGCCAATAAAAATGTGTCCTTCCATTGGACCTATCAGTATTTAGCGTGTGTTTTAACGTTTAAAAAAATTATATGCAATCAAAAGTATATTAATTTTTAAACTAGAAAAACAGAAAATACTTTCTTTTAAACAAAGCTTATATTGACTTTAATTGTATCAATTTGAATCAGTTATGTAGTTATGGCCACTTTGGAGCTAGACATATATAAATTCATGTGTTTAGCTTTTAGCTTTCTCGATGCGCTATGATACTATTACGTTCCGGACCAGTTGGGAACTTGGGAAAGGGGGAGGGAAGAAGGGGGGTAACTTGGTGAATGTTTACACGATCGTTTTTTAATACAAATAACAAAAATTACTAATGGAGTTAATTCTTACTCTCAATATGTGAAATATTTTTGCAAATGGTTTTGAGATGTTCTTAAAAATATTTGTATTACTAAATTAAATTGTTTTTATATTTTTAACTTTTTTTTTTGCTACATGGTATTTCATTTGAATATTTGTTGGGGGGGGGGGGGGGTTTAGACCATTCTCGCCCTTGTAACAAATCGTAACAAATTTTATAACTCCCTCTTCCCCCCGTTTAGTCGCTATGTGGATGTATATTATTTTATAAGGTGCTACCAAGATTATGTTTTTAAATTGAGATGCTAAGTACTTGATTACTTGTAGGTATTTCTTTGTACTGTTATATAAACAACTTCCATACACTTGAAATTCGTATATTCCAGTTTACGAACACATATTGTTTAATTAAGTAAAATGATAAAAGTCCATTTGATCGGTTAGCACTGAGGACTTGTAGAAACAATAATGAAAAAAACTTTTCTGAAACAGTAAGATAAAACTAAACTCTCCAATCACAAAAGTCACTAACTGACTAAGAATTACAAAACATCCAAACCCCCCTCTCACAAGGTAAATACATTTTTACCTTGTCAACCGCCAGCTCACCCCCCCCCCCCAACTCCAAAGTTAACAGGAAACACAGATTGGTCAAAACTTAATCCTGATAAGAGGCTTTCTTCGTCTTGTTTATAGACCAAAAGATCAAAACAAGGAAAGATGCTTCAAGGTGCAAGTCTGCTTTTGATGTCTGCAGCGCTCTGGGGACTAAGTGAGGGATGCTGGGGGAGCCCAGGATGTCGAGTTGTGGATATGTCTCACTCTCTGGACACCCATTCTCAAAAATTTCCAATCATGCCAGATTTTCATTTAACTCTTCTGGCAAGAGGAATTCAAGATGGTGGTTACTGGTAACTACTTAGTAACTCAAGTATCATCAAGTTTAGTCTTGAATATTAAGGATATTGTCTTCGATTTCGAACTTAAAGAATAAATAATTAATTTACGTCACTATGCTGTGACCTATATATAGATATAGATAGATAGATAGATAGATAGATAGATAGATAGATAGATAGATAGATAGATAGATAGATAGATAGATAGATAGACAGATAAATAGGTAGATTAAACATAAGGCACAGTCTTTTTAAAGTGTAGAATGACGCCATTAGGTATATGTTCACGTTCAGGATAGAGTACTACAAGTTTGACACGCCGGAACACATCAGCACGCACATGGATGCGCCCTCACACTTTGCACAAGAAGGCTGGAAGTTGCACGAGATCCCGATTGAACGCTTCATGGGGCCTGGAGTGGTCATTGACATCAGAGCCAAAGCAGCCAGAAATCCAGATTACAGACTGGGGTGAGTTTTACGACTCTTGTCAAGTACCTAGACAGTGCCAGGTGTAAGTGGATATCATGGGCGTTTTTGTGAGTGTTTGTGTGAAGGGTCCTTTGTTTTAAAATGAACTTAATGCTAAGGTCAAGACATGTCAGAGTAAAATGAACAAGATTTGTCGCATATTTAAAAGAGACGCAATGGCTGAATGGTAAAGCGCTTGGCTTTCAAACCGAGGATCAGGGGTTCGAATCCTGTTGAAGCCTGTGATTTTTAATTTCTGGATCCTCAGGGCGCATTTGAGTTCACCCAGTTCTAATGGGTACTTGACATTAGCTGTGGAAAAGAAAAGGCGGTTGGTCGTTGTGTTGGCCACTTGACACCCTCGTTAGTCGTTGGCCACAGAAACAGATGACCCCTATGTCATCTGCCCCACAGATCGCAAGGCCTAAAAGTAGAGCTAAATACATATTTAAAACATTTTAAATGTTTAGTTTCTGGAGCCCCCCCTCCCTCCCTTACCCAATTTTTCGGGAGACTCCATTGGCGGCTGTACTCTACGTATTGACATTGATCCAATCGTGGTTTCTAGGTTAATAGTAGGTTTTCAGTATTTGTTTCTTAAACTTGTTTTTTTTTCAACCTTGTCATTTTCTGATGTTTGAAATAGCATTGCGGATCTAAAATCATGGGAGAAAAGGTATGGAAAGATTCCTGATGGCGCGATTGTCTTTCTGTGGTCTGGCTGGGATGTCAGGTACCCAAATACGACATTATTCTTCAATACAAATTCTTCGGATGCCAGTTTTCATTTCCCAGGTGAGTTAGGTGATTAGTAAATTGGTAACATCACTAGTTTGTCCTTTATCTCTGTTGATCATCCTCCCTTCCATTTTATTTCAATTTGTTACAGCGGTTCTCAACCTTTTAAGCTCGGCGACCCCTTTTTACAATCTCCCACTCTGCCGCGACCCCCCCCCCCCCACGACACACACATACAGCTATAGAAGAGTACGCAAAAACAATCCATACTTTAGATTGTCTTAAGCGACCCCTGGCAAATGGTCAATCGACCCCCAAGGGGGTCACGACCCACAGGTTGAGAACCCCTGCTTTATCAGGTTATAGGGTGGATCTAAATCTTTTGAGTAGCTATTAAAAACATTGACCTTATAAATATAAAACTATTTTGACATCTTTCCTACTTTCAAGTTCTTTGTGAACAATACTAAATATAACTTTTATTATAATAAAAAAACCATCAAGCTACTATAAGATAAAACAAATTTACTAGAATTTAGTAATGATATTTCCTAACAAAATCTAACTCATTACATTTGTAATCATTACACTAGAACAGCGTCTCAGACTCACGTTCTGGAGTCGTCTGTCTAATGACGACAACCAGGGGCGGACTGGATGTCAAAAAATCGGCCAGGGCATTTCTATACAATCCGGCCCAAAAACGTTATATCCTATGATGGGTATCCAATTCTAGGTCTACCTGTCCTCAAAATCATTGTTAAGTTTGATGATGTATAGATAACTGTTCACTTGCTCTAGATCTTTATAAGAAATATAGGCCTTTTGTTGTTTTCTTGCTAAGCTTGTGGGCCCTAAATGGATGGAGCCTACAAGTAGCACTGTCTACGGATTACATTATTTCGGAAAATGTTTTAGATTAAATGAATATTGCACTGTACAGTCTGTAAAAGATTTATTTAAACACGACGTTCAAAGGGACACTTTTATAAGGGAATATTATTAAAAATTTTAACAATTTTAATACGTGTCATGGTGGTATCCATGTGTACTTTTCGGTGGCCCTACCGGCCCTTTTGGATACAGGCCCACCAAGCATTTGCCAGAGTGTCCATATAGCCAGTCCGCCCCTGACAACACTACTTATTTTTTGCATCATTCACAACAAAATCACTAACCTCTTTTCACCGTCACCATAGCAACACACAACACACACACACTCCATAATAAGTGTATGGGAGTTTTTTGAGAATGACTGTGTGTGTTTGTGTTCAAGTGTGCTAAGGAGTGTGTAAGTGTGCATGCGTGAGACGAAAGTGTGTACACAATTTTGTATATGTTTTATTAATGAAGACTTATGAAATAAGCCCATCAATAATGGACAAAGTACTTTAAACTATTAATTCAGCCTACGAAATTTTCAGATAATAATTTACACCTTTGGCTAATTTGTGTCAGTTCTGATAGATCGTTTTTATTGTTCAATCCTTCAATTGTTTTAATTAATATTTCAAGGCTTTCCAACACAAGGAAGATAAATCTGATTTCAAATTATAAAAAAGTGGGTGCTATTCTTAAAGATGGGAGCGGCAAGTAACCCATTGGCTTAAGTCGCTAAGCTTGTCAAGATCAAGATTTCGAATCTCGGTGGAGGACAGACAGAGTTTCACGATTTGATTTTCTTAACGCCTAAAGCCTAGAGCTTATCATACAATAATCTTTAAAAAAAAATGTCTACAACTTGGACTACAGTGCTCTTACTGAAAATAAGGATATTTTAAATAAAATTAGATACTGATGACTATCATCGCATGTCATTTTTATTTGAAAAAACTGGGCAATCTTTCGCGCGCTAGATATATTTACCTACTATGAACTTATATAAGGTACTCAAGTTATTTCATGTTTTATTACATAAGACATAATAGGCCTACAGCTGTTTAGTTGTCTACCAGAAGTTTGGTTCTACAAGTCCACGACCGTCAATAACTCCAACATAGTATTATATAACATTCTCACACATGACAGTGAATAACAAGTAGGCCTACACATACTCTCTCACACACTCACAAGTACACACAAAATGATCATTATATTATGCTATATTTAATCTCCAGGATTTCATCCGGCCGCCATGTCTTGGCTCGTGAACAAGCGCAACATCAGTATGATAGGCGTGGACACGCCCTCTGTGGACTACGGACCTAGCACCACGTTTGAAACTCACCAGGTCATGAGCAAGGCCAACATTATGGGTCTGGAGATGGTCAACAACCTGGGTTTGATTCCGGCCTCCGGCGCTCACATCACGGCTCTACCCATTAAGCTGCTGAACGGCAGTGGAGGGCTGACGAGAGTTGTAGCCACTTTTATTCAAGAAAAGAACTGCGCATTTTATAAATAGTGTATTCAATCTTAGACAACCACCAGCACTATGTAACAGCTCCGTTGTTTTTTCCATAAACAAGGGACTCAACCAAGTAATTGCCAGAACAGCTGGTTTATCGAACCTGCAACTGACAGTAGACCCTAAAACTAGATAGAAAACAAAAATTCAAATATTATTGACATTTGAGTATAAAGAAATAAAAACACAAATATTCCATGTGTTTTTTTTTTTTTGTTTTTTTTTTTAATATAAAATAATTTGATTTGGGAACTGTTATCAGCTTTATTGTTACTGAGTTGTTTATTGTCTGCGTAGGTCCAGCGTGTCAGAATATTATGTCCAGTGTGTGTGTGTGTTTATAGTACTTCAACAATGTGAGACATGCTTGTATTCGTTCACTGCTCACTGTCGCCTAATCTTGTTGAATAAAGCCAATGTAGTGGCTTTCTTGTATTTGTTATTGCATTGCAACAGAGCTTACTACCACAAAGTAAAATTTTAATTTTAGCTGTTAAAGTTGTTAAATGCCACTAAGATAAATAATAATAATAATAATAATAATGGAAAAAAAATAATATCAGTTTTAAGTGTCCACCAAACAAAACGGTATAAGGTCCGAAAAAAAAAAACAAATAAAAAAGATTAGTTCAAATTTTACTTTCATCGATAGTATACGCTCCTCGACAAGATCGTAGAGGCGACCTGTGTAGTGGCTATTGGACTAAACTGCCCACAGGTTGCGACGTTGCAGATCTGTGTCCTGGCCATCAGAGACGACTGGTCTCTCCTAGCCTCGATATAAATGTATTTTTTTTTTTAATCTATCCAGATCAAACAGGATGTTACGTATCTAGGCATTGTTACCTAGATACTATTTTTTTTTTCTTGACCTGTAGGTTGTCTGCCCCTTGTGTAATAAGTTTTTTTTAATTTTATTTTTCACGGTGAGTCAAGCCACACAGACAGTGACCGGTCCTTGACCTATGTGTGTACCTCTGGTTGAAAGGAGGGTGGTTTTTTTTTTCTTCTGTCTCTTTGAAGAGCGTTCTAGATCTGGGTGTTGATGACTTTCTGTTCTAGAAATTACTAGATATCGACGCGCGGTAGATTATATAAAGACCGCTCGCGTAACGTTGACGGACAGACATACGGAGACAGCCGTGAGACAGAATAGCGGAGACATTGCGTGACCCGTGCGAGGTATACCAATTGATCGTGTAAGTTAAGATTTTTCTTTTTTCAAGGCCTTGCTTGTATTTGTAATTATATTTTCAAACTCTTGTATTGTAATATTTTTACATGCCATTTTTGTAAAAGGGTTTTGGTCAACCCTTCCATTTTGTATTGAGTTATATTATGATTAAACATTAAGTTGATATTTTACCTTCCGATTTCTTGTGTCATTTTTTTTTTTTTTTTTGTTATTCATTGTAAGTCTCTGATTAAATTCAGACTTAAGATAAGTGACACAACTACCTTTTTCTATTGTCACGTTCCCCTAGGCAAGCCATTTAAAAGTAGAATTCAATTTGTAATACGTGACAAAAGAAGTTTGAGGGCTTTCGTCCCGGATATTTTTCTGAACCTATTTTCGTCTTACTTGAGTAATTTTGTAAAGGCGAAGTTGACTTTAACAAAAATTTTTTCTTGTGTCAAAGAGTCGGAAGTAAAGTATCAATAGTATTGACCAAACTCTCTTAAGGTTTTTTTGTTGTACTGATTTTGTACTGTATATTTACATTGTATACATTTTTTTTGCTTGTAATAGTTGTTAGTCATGGATATTCAGGTTTTTCTTGCAAATCCCTCTGTGAAAGAGCTTGATGCTTTTACTAGGAAGGAACTGGTCCTTATTTCTAAACATTTAGGGTTAAAAATAAAATCAAATGCCCTTAAACAAGAAATCAGAGATAACATTGTAATCCATTATGTAGACGAGGAAGTGTTTTCTGAAGACCTTTTAGAAACCCTTAGACCCGATGAGGGTAAATCAGATTTAGAACTTCAGATAAAATTAAAACAAATGGAAATAGAAGCCCAGTTAGCTTTAAAAGAGAAGGAAATTAAACAAAAAGAATTAGAGCTTGCAGCGGCTAGAGAGCAGAAAGAAATAGAAATAGAGTTTAAAAAATTAGAGTTAGCTGCTAATGTAAGACCAGATTCTTCCCCTGCCAATCATACTGCTGAAGCAACAAAATTTTTGAAAATAATTCCACGCTTTAATGAAGCCACAATTGACAATTATTTTCCACAATTTGAACTTGCTGTGAAAAATTTTAATGTACCTGAAACTTTGTGGCCCACTTTGCTGCAAACAGTTTTGACTGGTAGAGCTGCAGAGGTATTTTGTTCTTTGACCATTGAACAACAAAAAGATTATAATGTTGTTAAGGCCTTAATTCTTAAGGCATATGAACTTGTTCCGGAAGCTTACCGAAAGCAGTTCAGGGATTGTCGCAAATCGGATGGCCAAACCCATGTAGAATTCCTGCGGGAAAAGGAGCGACGCTTTGAGAAATGGCTCACTTCCAGGGAAATCGGCACCGACTTTGCAAAATTCAAGAACCTAATGCTGATGGAAGAGTTCAAGAGTTGTGTGCGGCTGGACGTCCGTACGCATATAGCTGATCGTGGCGAGGAAGATGTGCACAAGGCTGCAGTGTTGGCAGACGATTATATAATATCACATCAATTTGCCAAGTATACGACGGATGTCAAGCCAAAACAAGTCAAACAGCCTGAGTCCACTGCTAGCAACTCCATCAAGAACAGCAGTACAAACGACAGAAAACCTACTACAAGTAAAGCTACTTGTTCCTACTGCAAACGAGAAGGCCATAAAATTGACGATTGCTGGAAATTGAGGAAGAGAAACGAAAAAGCTCCTTCAAAAGTCAGCGCTTGCACAGTACAGTGGTCGGCGAGGTTTACTCCCTCATCATCAAGTCATATCCAGAATACCTCGACACCACCTGTTTCAAATGTATTGACTGTACAAGACTCTCCGAAAATGTCTCCACGATGTTCAAATGACTCAACAGTGAGTTCTTCAAATTCATCTTTACGATGTTCTAATGACTCAAACAAGAGTTTTTTCAAATACATCAAGCCGATGTTCCAATGACTCAAACAAGAGTTTTTCAAATACATCAAGTCGATGTTCCAATGACTCAAACAAGAGTTTACCTAGTACATCACACCGATGTTCCAATGACTCAAACAAGAGTTTACCTAGTACATCACACCGATGTTCCCATGACTCTATCCAGAGTTCCCATAATACATCACCCCGATGTTCCCATGACTCTATCCAGAGTTCCCATAAGACATCACCCCGATGTTCTAATGACTCCATCAAGAGTTCTCCAAATACATCCAAAAGATGTTCTACTGACTCAAGAAAGAGTTTCTCCACTGCGTCTCCTAGAGATGTCAATGACTCCAGCGAGAGTTCGACCCAAGTCCAGTCTGCATCAACCAAAATTGATGTTTTATTAGAGGATTTTAAGCCTTTCATTTCGGAAGGATTCGTATCACTACCCGGTGATTCTACAAGTCTACGACCTATCACCATTTTGAGAGACACAGGTGCCTCACAATCGCTACTTTTAGAGGGTATCTTGCCCTTGTCAAAATCATCATCGACTGGGAAGAGCATCCTGTTACGAGGCGTAGAGCTTGGATGTATAGATGTGCCTCTACATCTAATCGACATAAAGTCAAATCTCATTACTGGACCGGTTGTTGTAGGTGTCCGACCAACATTACCATTGGAAGGCATCTCGTTGCTGTTAGGCAATGACTTAGCAGGTGGAAAGGTGATAGCCGAACCCATCGTCACTCAAACACCCGACTTATCTGCCACACCCGAGGAAGACCTAGAGTTATATCCAGCGTGTGCAGTAACAAGGGCAATGAGGTTGAAAGCATCTCAAGAAGAGAACGTCATCAAGGCCAACAGTAACCAAGATGATGTGGACTTGAGCACCACATTCTTTGCTTCTCTTGAAGAAGAACCAACGCCAAATTCTGAAAAGCCGAGATCAACTCGAAAACAGTTGATTGAGGACCAAAAGAAGGATCCAGAGCTCGCCAAACTCCGAGAAACCGCAATGACATCACAAGAGGCAGAGCTAGCATCAACGTGCTACTACATCCAAGATGATATGCTCTTCAGGAAATGGAAACCTCCAGACGCATCCAACGAAGAAGAATGGAGAATATGCCATCAAATCGTGTTACCAGAAAGATACCGAGCGTACATCATGAATCTGGCTCATGACACACCAATGTCAGGTCATCTCGGCATCCACAAGACATACCACAAGATTATGTCACACTTCTTCTGGCCACGTTTGAAGAAAGATGTCATCCGATACTGCCGATCTTGTCATGCCTGTCAGATGGTTGGCAAGCCAAATCAAAAGATCCCTGTTGCTCCTCTGAAGCCGATTCCAGCCTTTGAAGAACCTTTCAGCAGAGTACTTATTGACTGTGTTGGTCCTCTCCCAAGGACAAAAGCTGGCAACCAATACCTGTTGACCATTATGTGTGCTTCAACTCGTTTTCCTGAGGCTATTCCTCTAAGGAACATAAAAGCATCAAACATTGTAAAGGCCTTAATCAAGTTCTTTACTCTATTTGGTCTACCAAAGTCCATCCAATCGGACCAAGGAACGAATTTCACGGCCAATCTTTTCAAGCAAGTCATGACTCAGTTGGGCATCAAACACTGCATGTCGAGTGCGTATCATGCCGAGTCGCAAGGCGCTCTTGAGCGATTCCATCAGACTCTCAAGAACATGATCCGAACCTATTGCTTTGAGCACGAAAAAGACTGGGACGAAGGAATCCACATGCTGCTGTTTGCAACCCGTGAATCCGTCCAGGAATCGTTGGGATTCAGCCCTTTTGACTTAGTCTTTGGCCATTCGGTGCGCGGTCCCTTGAAATGTATAAAAGAGACTTTGTTGTCACCAACAGCCACTGAAGGACTTTTAGACTATGTAAGTAAGTTTAAAACTAGACTTTATGATGCTTGTGTTCTGGCCAAAAATAACTTACAAAACACCCAATCCAGCATGAAACGCTGGTATGATAGAAAGGCCCGTGTTAGAGAATTTTCTCCCGGGGATAAGGTGCTTGTATTTTTGCCCATACCAGGTCAACCCTTGCAAGCCAGATATTTTGGTCCCTATGAAATTGAGACCAAAATTAGTGACCTCAATTACACAATCAAAACTCCTGACCGTAGGAAAAAGACTCAGCTATGTCATATAAACATGCTGAAGCCTTATGTATCTCGGCCAGATCACTCAGAGAAGAGTAATTGTGTTTTAAATACAGTCAAAAGTTGTTCAAATAGCCATGTTTTTCCTATTGATGATGATATTGTAAAGAAGAAATTTGGACAATACAAAATACCTAATTCTTTTGTATTACAGAATTTGGATGTAAAACTGTCTCATCTGTCTTCGACAGAAAGGCCAGTTATCATGAAACTCATTAATGAATTTAATGACATTTTTTCTGATGTACCAAAACAGACTAATGTTATAATGCATGATGTAGATGTTGGCGAGGCTACTCCAGTCAAGCAGCATCCTTACAGGGTCAACCCTGAAAAACTTGCCATACTTAGGTCAGAAATCAAGTATATGCTTGAAAATGACCTCATTGAACCAAGTTCCAGTAGCTGGAGCTCCCCATGTGTCTTGATACCTAAACAGGACAAGACTTATCGTTTTTGTACAGACTACCGTAAGGTAAATGCTGTAACAAAGACCGATTCGTTTCCTATCCCTAGGATAGACGATCTCATAGATCGTATTGGTGACGCTAAGTACATCACCAAAATAGACCTACTTTCAGGTTATTGGCAGGTTCCCCTGACTGATAGGGCAAAGGAAATCTCCGCCTTTGTCACCCCTGATGGTCTGTACCAATACAAAGTGATGCCATTTGGCATGAAGAATGCTCCTGCCACTTTCCAGAGAATGATAAATGCCCTGCTTGCTGACATGGAGAATTGCCACGCATACATAGACGATGTAGTAATTTTTAGCCAAGATTTTTCTAGCCATTGTAAACAACTGCATTGTCTTTTTTACTAAACTTTTACATGCAAAAATTACTGTAAACCTGAGTAAGAGTGATTTTTGCCAGGCTTCCATCCAATACTTAGGCCATATTGTAGGACAAGGCCAGGTGAAACCTGTAATGGCCAAAGTAGAAGCTATCCAAGCTTTCCCTATCCCTGCTGATCGGAAACAACTCCGAAGATTTTTGGGAATGTCTGGATATTATAGAAAATTTTGCGAAAATTTTTCTGTCATTGCCAGTCCTTTAACAAACCTCCTGAGAAAGAACGTCCGATTTACTTGGACGGATGAATGTCAGAAAGCCTTTAACCAAATTAAGCAGATATTATCTAGCTCCCCCATTTTGATGGCTCCTGACTTCGGAAAACCTTTTAGGTTAGCTATTGACGCCAGTGACACAGGTGTTGGGTCAGTCCTTTACCAAGAAGATAATTTCCAAGTAGAGCACCCTTTTTGTTTCTTTTCCAAGAAATTTAATAGACATCAAAGAAATTATTCTACTGTGGAAAAAGAATGTCTTGGGTTGATTCTTTCTATACAACACTTTGATTTTTATATCAGTGGGTCCAGATGGCCACTGGTTGTATTTACTGACCACAATCCCCTTACATTTATCCACAAAATGTCTGGCAAGAACCAACGACTTCTCAGGTGGAGTTTATTTTTACAAGAGTACAATCTAGATCTTAAACACATAAAAGGCAGCGAAAATGTTATCGCCGATGCCTTATCTAGATTGTAAAAAGTATTTTGATGTATATTTTTTTTTATATATATCATGATAAATACATTCTGTAATGTAAATATCATTTTTGTAATTGTTCTAAAAAGATTTCCATTTCGTGGAAATGTAAACTTTTTATTTTTAGGAGGGAGGTGTTACGTATCTAGGCATTGTTACCTAGATACTATTTTTTTTTCTTGACCTGTAGGTTGTCTGCCCCTTGTGTAATAAGTTTTTTTTTATTTTATTTTTCACGGTGAGTCAAGCCACACAGACAGTGACCGGTCCTTGACCTATGTGTGTACCTCTGGTTGAAAGGAGGGTGGTTTTTTTTTTCTTCTGTCTCTTTGAAGAGCGTTCTAGATCTGGGTGTTGATGACTTTCTGTTCTAGAAATTACTAGATATCGACGCGCGGTAGATTATATAAAGACCGCTCGCGTAACGTTGACGGACAGACATACGGAGACAGCCGTGAGACAGAATAGCGGAGACATTGCGTGACCCGTGCGAGGTATACCAATTGATCGTGTAAGTTAAGATTTTTCTTTTTTCAAGGCCTTGCTTGTATTTGTAATTATATTTTCAAACTCTTGTATTGTAATATTTTTACATGCCATTTTTGTAAAAGGGTTTTGGTCAACCCTTCCATTTTGTATTGAGTTATATTATGATTAAACATTAAGTTGATATTTTACCTTCCGATTTCTTGTGTCACTTTTTTTTTTTTTTTTTGTTATTCATTGTAAGTCTCTGATTAAATTCAGACTTAAGATAAGTGACACAACTACCTTTTTCTATTGTCACGTTCCCCTAGGCAAGCCATTTAAAAGTAGAATTCAATTTGTAATACGTGACAAGGAATATTTAATGCAAAGGCTTATAGGTTCTTTTATTATTTGTTATAAAATGGATGTATGTACTTTAATTGAAAATTAGCATTTGGGATGACTACAAGCCTCAGTGTGGTGCATTGATCAACCTGCTCCAAGCGCTGCTAAATCTCACTGAAGTATTTTTAGATGTTATAACAGCGCTTCGTTACTTTGTTCAGGGGATATAATCTACATTCTTATAGTTAAAACTCTACTAGGTCTTCATGGCTGATTCAAGCAACCCGATCCAAACTCTAATGGCACAAAGGAAGAAAAAGGTCTTGTATAAACTCGTCCTAGTAAAATAATTATTATATTAATAAGGCTTTAAGGCGTTCAAGAGTCCAATGATTATAATAATAAGACTTGTCCTAGAGTCCAATGATTACAATAATAAGACTTGTCCTAGAGCCCAATGATTATAATAATAAGACTTGTCCTAGAGTTCAATGATTATACTTATAAGACTTGTCCCAGAGTCCAATGATTATAATAATAAGACTTGTCCTAGAGTCCAATGATTATAATTATAAGACTTGTCCTAGAGTCCAATGATTACAATAATAAGACTTGTCCTAGAGTCCAATAATTATACTTATAAGACTTGTCCTAGAGTCTAATGATTATACTTATAAAACTTGTCCTAGAGTCCAATGATTTTGGAGGAGTGAAGTATTTCACTTGGCTACGTGCGACCCAATTTATTTTACCACACTGACGCAGACATAATGGTGGTCCGCCGGTGGTCAATTCTGGTGTTGTTTTAGTATAAGGAATATGGAAATGTGTCTTATTCGGGGAGGAATTTTCATTAACTAATCCACGATCTTTTTTTATTTACTTTAATATATATGTTTCAATCTTAACAAAGCTCTAGTGACATCAATATTAGTACCACTCTTATTATGATTAATATTATTGTTTTAATATTAACAAAGCTTTGCGGCATCACTATGCAAATGCTGAACATATTTTACCTAGATCTATATCTTAAAGTGAAGCTGTATCATCCCTATAATTATGATTTGTATTATAGCTCGTCTCACTGTCCTACTTGAGCGCACTCAGTGCGCACTTTTACACATACAAGGGGGAGCGATCTGGGAGATGATTGACTTGTACTTTTATTCCTTCTACTCTCCCTTTGCCCTTAAAGCTACCAAGAATGTTGCAAACATATTACGTATTTATTTATTTGTAAGGTCTGGTACACAACGGGGCGGATGTGTACTTCAATACAGAGACAGAACGTGCATGTGTTGTATAATTCGAAGGAATTGCTGGATGATTCGGTAAGACAATGCGATGTTTTGCAAATGTTGAACATATCTTACCTAGATCCATATCTTAAAGTTAAGATGCATGCAAAATAAAAAATAACCAAACAAAATGCTATTTTTTTTATATAATTAGATTCTTTTCAAAACAGACAAATTACTACTGTTTAAAATAATAATTTTGTCTTTTGACCGATGCTGCCCTGTCAGCTAGCCCCAGGAGAGATGCATACACATACAAAAAACTGTGGCGAACTCTGCCGCTCCAGAATTGGCTTGATAAGTTGCTCCAGATTCTGCCCCATCCCGAGACATAACCAAAGTCAGTGACTCATCTGGGTGCATATAAATTGTCTTCCGAGACAGAAGGAGCCCTGTATATATTTAGTCCCTCCTTTGTGACGGTCAGCACCGGTATGGAATACCAGCACCTATTTCAATGTGGGGAAAAAAATTATGACTTTTCTTGTAAAATGTTTTACATAATTCGGATGTTCCTTCAGAGTTGAAGATAATTTACTTCCTAGTCCAAACCTCCCGCAGGTCGATGGGGATGGGAGCGGGCAGGGTTTGAACCCTCGACCGTCGATAAATCCGAACGACAGTCTAGCGCGCAAACCGCACGACCAGCCAGCCATCTTGTATTTCAACGTATATTGTTAATTTATTAGTAGTTAAAAGTTACGCAATCCATCACTGCATGAATACCGGCACTCTTTTTTTTTTTTTTACAAAAAACGCACTGTGTATATATATATATCTATAAGTAACGTTTGTATTATATAACATATGAAGATCTATATATATATATATAGCTGCATGCGTTTATATAATTTTTTATTGGTTCTTTACTAAAATAATAATAATGTCTACTTAGTCTACTACATTATGCTTCTCAAAATCTTATCTTATCTTATCTTATATAATACAGTCGTTACCCCGAAAAAGAAGATGATTACGTCCTATGCGTCATTCATTTTGTCATGCTTATTAACCAATGACCTTTATTCTGTTAAGTCACTAGTTTTCCTGGCTAGCTCAGGCAACCCATTCCATGCTCTAATAGCGCTAGGGAATAAGGAGCATTTGTACAAATTTGTCCTAGCATATAGAACAAGAAATGTGCCTTTATCTTTGTGTCTTTCTGAGTATTTTATTTGATTTTGTTTTTGCATTTGAAGATTATGAATCAGTGTTTATGTATAATTGAGTCTAAGTATACACAAAAACATCTATAATTTTAGATCTACGTTCTAGATTATTTTTACAGTTATCTCCCTCCATTCCCCCCTCCCCTCTCAGAAAATTAACAGAAAAAAAAAGGTAACTGCTTAAGTTGGTTCCTTATATTTTTTTAAGACAGTAAACTGATACTGAAATGTATTTCATGTGATATTTGTGTGCATTTTAAACCCTGTTGAAAAATGTTTATCATCCTAACATGAATTTCTTTTTCTTTCTAGTTGTTTTGTTCCCGCATATTTTATGTTAAAGTTCTCATTCCTTTCTATTACGAAGAATTTCATGTTTTCTGTTACACGCACCTACATATTTTTGTGGTGGTCAATTTAAGTTTTCTTTTCGCTGTCTGCGCATATTTTCGACAAGAGCGTTTCTTTTAGCTTTGTTGTGGGGGGGGGGCGATTTTTTTCAAACCCTAACACTAACGCCCACTAAACTCTAACCCTATGCATAAACGTGCGTACAGCACACACATAAAAATATATGTATATATTTTTGTCCGGTGGGCGTAAGGCGATTGCATGCATCGCCCCTCCCACCTAGAACAACCCTTTCTCATTTTATATTTACTAATGATAAAATTTGAGATTAGATTGTGGTGCGACATAACATACAAATGGGTCCACATAACAATACGTAGTTTATAACTTATTCACTTAATTTTGTTTACAAACTATGATTTCCCCGTAAAAGTAAGACCGCCCCCTCCCCACACAAAAGGTTTAGGTGGGAAGGGCAGTAGAGGTATTCCCCCCCCCCCCCCAATCGGTCAACAGGGGAACGACATAATATAAAGATTGGTTAAAACATCAATAACAAGTTTTAATCACATATATATTTAATTGATTCTGTTAACAAGCTGTGATTTCTAGAAATAAATTGAACCGCCCCCCCACTCAAAAGTTTATTGGGGGTGTCGACGAGTGGGGGGGGGGGCGATCCGAGATCCGCCAGTGGTCTGAGATCTTATGACTTTTGTTGATATAGCCTGACAGAGTCGCTGATACAGTCTGACATTTGTTGACATTTGATGTATCAATCTGACAGAGTCACTGATACAGTCTTACAGAGTCACTGATACAGTCTTACAGAGTCGCTGATACAGTCTTACAGAGTCGCTGATACAGTCTTACAGAGTCGCTGATACAGTCTGACAGAGTCACTGATACACTCTTACAGAGTCGCTGATACAGTCTAACAAAGTCACTGATACACTCTGACAAAGTCACTGATACAGTCTGACAAAGTCACTGATACACTCTGACAAAGTCACTGATACAGTCTGACAAAGTCACTGATACACTCTGACAAAGTCACTGATACACTCTGACAGAGTCGCTGACACAGTCTGACAAAGTCGCTGACACAGTCTGACAAAGTCGCTGAGACAGTCTGACAAAGTCGCTGATACAGTCTGACAAAGTCGCTGAGACAGTATGACAAAGTCGCTGATACAGTCTGACCTGATACAGTCTGACAGAGTCACTGACACAGTCTGACAGAGTAATGAACAAACGAGTGTTTGCAGAGTTCGACTCTTGTTTTGATGGACAGAAGTTGTCCACTTCGAAACGATTTGGCGTGGTTATGTGTTTTAAATTTAAAGTCATAAATGACGTCTAAAATAACGTCCGGTCCATCTTAATCATTGTGTTAGCTTTGAGTGGTGTGTAAACTAGGCCTATAACAAAAACACACACGAGTGATCCCCTTGGCTATTAGAAATGATATGTTTGTAAAATGTTTGACATGTTTCGGACGGTCTTTCATAGTTGAAGATAATCTACTCATGTCTACTTCCTAGTTCAAACCTCCCGCAGGACGACATAGTGATGGAAGCGGACAGAGTGTGAACCCGAGAACATCGAGACAACCGAACGACAGTCCAGCACGCATACCACACGACCAGAGCAGACTACGAGAGCATAATTCAATCAAATTATATAAATCTAGGAAACCACATATGATTTTGTAACAACACATCATGCGAGTTCTCAATCTGACTGCCCTTTCGGTGCCAATTTTTTTTTCAAGATCAACTATAGATAACAGCAACCTGCTAACCCCTACATCATAATGTGAAGATTGTCAGAGATAAATAAGGAAGACCTCTTTCCAATTCTTCTAAACCTGTCCCGTCTTCCTCCTATACTGTCCCTTCTCCTACGTTTTCTGGTAGAGCTTTGGTGATCTTTGAAACGCGCTGTATCGCTTCATCTCATTTCAGAATTGCCTTTTTTATTTTATTCCCCAGCTCTAGATCTAAGACAGAAATGCTTTATTGTGGTACAAGCTTGCTGTTGGTGACTGCTGCACTCTGGACAACTGGCGAAGGGTGTTAGGGCACTCCAATTTGTCAGATTGTGGATTTGTCTCATACGTTGGACGTATTTATCCTAACTCTGTTTTTTATGTCCTCTACTCGTACTACTTGTATGGGGCGAGAGTGCCTTGTATTTGTGTTTTCAATTGTTTTGCTACGTCACAAAGTCCGGTGACATCTATTGGTCATTCTTTGTCATGAGGCAGTTCACCCTCTGAGTTTGGTTAAAACGGACGGTGTGTTGGTCAGTAAAAGGTTATTATATCTTTAGTCTGTACTAGTTTTCTTGGACTTATTATTCAGTAGGATTGTTGGACTCCTGTTTAGGGTGAGTTATTCGGTTGTGATATCTCTTATTGTATGTTGTATGAGGTTGTCACTATTTCTAGTTTTAGAGTAGAAGTTAAGTTTTGTGTTTATTTCGTTTATAGGGTGCCAGTGTTGGAGTTGTATATACTGGCTCGAGTCTATGCTAGTGTGGGCGTCGCTTGCCGTCTCAGAAATATATATTACAGTTTTCAGTGTCATTGTCAAATTGGCGATCATCTGAGGTCTAACTCTACTATGACGGAGGTTGGCAGCTTTGTGACGCCAGTCGGTCAGAGTCTGGTGGACTATGAAACCAGGGTGACAAGTTGATAGCAGTAGCAAAGGTGCTTTAATTAATTATTTAATAATATCTTTATATATACATATGATATATATATCTAATATATATATTGTCTATTTATCATCCTCATTGTACATACACATATATCAGTTTCATACAATTAAATTCATTTATTTTTGTTGTTATTTAAACTATTCACATAGTTGGTTTCTCTATGTACGACTGTGCGTAAGGGATGTTCTTGTCAGGTTGAACCCCAGGACCTTAATGGTGTACAGCTAGTTAACACACAAATAAATCCTAAACCTGACAACTGAGTCCATAAAGTTTCCATTCTTGCCTGACTTCCATTTCACAGTCTTAATCCAAGGTTTACAACCCGGTGGATTTTGGTAGAATTATTTATAAGATTTAAATATATAGAACGTAATTACAGTCATCGGTGTGCAGAATGTCCAATCTCCTTCTGAGAGATACTCAGATACTGAGAGATGAAACTTATTTAATATTTTAACATCAACAATTACTCACCAAGCTATGAGAACATAATTCAACCAAAGTATGTAAATCTAGGAAATATTTGCCTTTAGTTGTTTATTATCCACCTCATGTATTCAAGGGATAAAAGCTCACAGAAGAGCTGTTTTTACATTTCAAGTAAATAAAATTTGTACTGCAATTATGAGTGGCTTACTCAGTGACAGCACCACCGGCCCATTGATTTTTGACACACCTAGCTTATGCTTTAAGCCCCTGGCCACTAGCCTGCTCTGATTGATTGTATAAGTTCCGACTCTGTTTTTTTTAGTTTATTATTTGAGGTAATGAAAAATCTATTTTTTTTTTTCTGTTTTAAAAGAAAATATTTATTTTGTCTTGTCTTATCTTCTCTTATATATATTTCAGACGTTACTAAAAAAAAAGATAACTATGTCCTTCGCATTTTATGTTATGCATGTTAATCAATGACATAAACTCTGCCAAGTCGTTGATTTTCCTGGCTGATTCAGGCAACCCATTCCATTCTCAAATGGCACTAGGGATGCCAAGGAATATCCTTTTCCTATGTTATCTTGAAATATTTTGTCAAGTAAAACATTTAAGAGAAATTACCGGCTACGCCAATCATTTCTTACAGATCCACGGTAGTTTATTTAAATTGCACTTCTTAATGTCAATGCAACGGAAACTTATGTAAGATGTAGGCTATGTTACAATGGACAACTGAAAAACAACCCACATGATATGTTACTTCTCTGTTCGAATGATTTCATCGTGATTATGTTTGCATCTTTCCAGGTTAGAATACGACAAATTTGACACGCCAGAACACATCAGCACACACATGGACGCTCCAGTACACTTTTTTAAAGAGGGTTTGAAACTTCACGAGATTTATATTAAACGTTTCATGGGGCCTGGAGTGGTCATTGACATCAGAGGGAAAGTAGCCAGAAATTTCGACTACAGACTAGGGTAATTCATGTCAGTATTTCAACATGGCCGAGTGGTAAAGCGCTGGTTGTCATGGCTTCGAATTTTGGTGAAGACTAGTTTTAATGGGTACCTGATATTAGTTGGGGAAAAGTCAAGGCGGTTGGTCGTTGTGCTGGCCACAAGATATCCTCGTTAACTGTGGGTCACAGAAACAGATGACCTTCACATCATCTGCCCTACAGATCGTAAGGTCTGAAAGGGGAACTTAACTTTTTACTTTTATTTAAACACAGGCCCACATGGCAATGCGCATGCTTTATTTAATTAATTGACGACCAGCGGCCCATATTTGACCTATGACCCATTTGCAATCGGCCCTATTGAACATTTTGATCAAAGCACATAACGAAGCCGCAGTTCGATTAAATTTTTTTTTTCTTCGGCGCTGCGGCTTGAGACAAAATTTTCTGAATTTATTTGGCTCCTGGGACAAAAGAAAGTTGGGCAGCACCTGTATATTTAATCTTACTTTCTTCCCCTTTTTTGTGTTAGCTCCCTTTGAATATATTGTTCATTGCAAGTTGTAATTTATCTTCTTAAACCCATAGCTGGCGTAATAATTCTTCTTTTAATTTAGTGTCGCAGATATTCTGAGATGGGAAAAAATCTATGGACCAATACCAGATGGCGCCATTGTCTTGATGTGGTCAGGATGGGACCTCAGGTATCCAAACAAGACATTGACTTTCAATTCAAATATAATAGAAAACAGTAGGACTTGGCATTTCCCAGGTGAGTGTGTGAGAAGCTTTTGTGTTGGCTTCTTTGCATTTATCTCCTGTAGTCATACACGAGACAATAGCCTGGGCATTTGCTATGGTCGGAATGTTTTCGTTGGTTTGTTCAAAGGAATGGCATTATCTGATATAGCATGGGGTCAGAGTTGTCGTGAGTTCTGCCAGAGTGTAGCACTGTGTGTTGCAAGCTGCTGCCCAAAGGTCTCCCGGTCTCTGATGTTTCCTCAATGTTGACTCCCGAAGCCTTTCCCGTGTTTTGGCATAACCACAAGGCAACAGAGGTTTGAATTTAGAGTTTCCCTTTACCTATGTGGATAGTGTAGTGACCAAGTTTAGTTTAGAGAGTATGTTAGTTTTATAAATAAATATAATGTGTATTGTTTTTTAGCGACGGTAAAAGTAGTGACGTAGTCAGACAGACGAAAGACGTTGCAGAATATGCTTACATGAAGAACAAGATGGCTAAAGCTTAGACTAAGTTGAATAGTGTCCGAAACGGAGAAGTAACGACTGCTCGGGAGACAAGACGAGCCTCCCATTTGTAAATAAATGCATCATTTCAAGTAGTACGAAGTCTTGAGTACGTCTATCTTGTTAATCTTATCTTATCTTATATAATACAGACGTTACTTCAAAAAAGAAGATGATTACGTCCTACGCGTCATGCATTTAGTCATGCATATTAACCAATGACTTAAATTCTGCCAAGTCACTGGTTTTTCTGGCTAGCTCAGGCAACCCATTCCATGCTCTAATAGCACTAGGGAAGAAGGAGTATTTGTACAAATTTGTCCTAGCATATGGGACGAGGAATGTGCCTTTATTTTTGTGTCTTTCAGAGTATTTTATTAAATTTTGTTTTTGTATTTGAAGATTATGGTTCAGTGTTTTATGTATAATTGCTACATTACTTTTGAGTCTTCTGTCCTGAAGGCTTCTAAATTTAGTGATTTTACTAATGGTGTTACCCTAGTCAAATGTGAATATTCGTTTGTTATGAATCTCACTGCTCTATTTTGTGTTTGTTCCAGTTTCCTAATGTTTTCTTGAGCTGAGGGGTCCCACACGGTGGATGCATATTCTATTATTGGCCTAACCAAGGTTAAATAACATTTTAGTTTTATGTTCTTATTTGATTTATAGAAATTTCTTTTAATAAACCCTAATCCCACCAAAGATACTAGCCAGAACAATAGCCAGCCATACCGAAAAGCCCTTCCAGCCTAAAGATTAGGCCTACTAAGGTGCTGCCTGGATGGCTGCCTGGTCGTACGGTTTGCACGCTGGACTGTCGTTCAGATTTATCGATGGTCCCGGGTTCAAACCCTGCCCGCTCCCATCCCCCGTCGTCCTGCAGGAGGTTTGGACTAGGAAGTAATTATCTTCAACTCTGAAGGAACATCCGAAACATGTAAAAACATTTTACAGTTGCTCAGTTTGGCCCTTTCTCCTCTCATTGATAACAGCTTCGCGGGACACAATATCTGAGCGTCACGTGAAGGCCATAAGTTGTACCGGTTATTTGAGACGCATGCCACTTTATAATACAAAATTTATTGCCCCGAGAAGATTAGGCCTTACGCCGTAACCCTAAATTACCTTAATATTTGAAATGTTTGTTTGTAAAATG
This sequence comes from Biomphalaria pfeifferi, assembly GCA_030265305.1. Classification (NCBI taxonomy): domain Eukaryota; kingdom Metazoa; phylum Mollusca; class Gastropoda; family Planorbidae; genus Biomphalaria; species Biomphalaria pfeifferi. Next base: position 108,641 of record JASAOG010000070.1, read on the forward strand.
TTTCGGATGTTCCTTTAGAGTTGAAGATAGTTTACTTCCTAGTCCAAACCTCCCGCAGGACGTCGGGGGATGGGAGTGGGCAGGGTTTGAACTCTAATGGGTACCTGACCCTAGTTGGGAAAAAGCAAAAAGGGGTGGGGTATGTGGTCGTTGTGCTGGCCACAGAAGCAGATAACCTTTGCCCCCATAGAGCTGAAAGGGGTACTTCACTCACTTTTAAGTAACACTAGATAGCATTTTGATTTTCTGCATTAGGTCAACTTAAAGAAGCTAGAACAGTCTGTTACAAAGAGAAAATAACAAGAGCTTCCAATTTGTTATTCAATTAAAGACAAAACAAATTCGAATTGTCATAATTCATAGTTTATTTCAAACGTTAAATTACTTGCATTCCATGGAATGACATAAACATGGAATTATGTTATAATCAACATCAGATATTGTTAACAAAACATATTTGAATCATCACAAATGAATAGCATCACATATTATAAACATCACACATGAAAAACAACACAATCTTGTTCACACATTTATGAAGGTCATTTCTCAAAGGAGCTAGTTCTTCCTCCCAATGTATATCATTTTTAAAACAATTCTTTTAATCATCTATTTTAGATAAGTGATATACTCAATGACTATACTTTGGCAGCCTGGTTGATTGGTAGCATCACAACGTCCCTATTTCTAACTCTGACAGCAACTGAACATGGCATACTGCATGAAGTTCAGGCTAGGATATTATCTTATACAGATGTTACTTCAAAAAAGATTATTAGGTCCGACGCAAATCCCTAGGATGTTACAATTGCTAAGCATCCTTCTATATTATGAACAGCAGTTATCCGGATGTTAAGTAATCAAATTGACCTAGATGAAGAAGAAGTCGTTGTCTTTACATTATTTGCAAACAAAACATTGTTGTCAGAAGTACAGTTAGACAAGAATAAGAGATTGTTTGAATCTTCTAAACATTAACTGCTTGATGGCAATCTGTCTGAGATGGAAAAGGTGGATTTGTGTAAAATTGTGATGCAGCTTGATAAAATGAATATATATTGATTAATGAATATTTCCCCAAAATTGGGTGATAATTTTAAGACATCATTAAAAGTTCAGAAAAACATTTTAAGCCAAAATGAAAAACTGTATATGACAAGGTATATATTTTTCTCAAACAAAAATACAGACAAAATTTTAAACAATTGTTTTGTGGTTTTAAAGAAATTTGCAATAAGACTAAGTTTAGAAACACTTTTGGTGACAGGTACATCAGTGATCAATTTGGATATGGTAAAGAAACAGAAAGAGTGAGAAACTTGTAAGAAATATAGTGTTAAACATATGAAAAAGCAATAAGTACAAACAGACTAAACCAGAGGTATAAGACAAAAAGTTTACACATGAAGTACCACTGCTTACTAATAACCAAATTCTGTAGAAAATTCATTTAAGTGGAAACATGTACTGTGACAGCCTGTTCCTTATCTTACACATTTTTATAAATAAAATTTATAAAATTTTTAATTTGGTTCAAAAAACGCTTTTAGTTAAGACTATCACAGGATTGCTGTAATATATTACTGTCTCTTTGTACAATTTTTTTGGTTAATTGCTGAATTTTTTAAATTAATGCTGGAAATTAGAAAACAATCCAAACTAAAATCAGTAACTTGTTACATAGGACAACAATCACCACTTAATACAGCAGTTCTATTCATAATATGTTATAGGAATAGTATGCAATCAATATGGCAGTCAAAATATTTAATTGAAATAGCAAAACAATGATTTAAACAAAAAAATTGCATGTTTCCATTTATACTTTGTTTTTTTTGCTATGAATACTGAGCCAACAATATAAGATGCAAAACTACATTTTTTCTTTATTTATTGTGACATCCAAACAGCCACATTATAGAAGTAGACAATGTATTCATGTGGCCTAAAAGGAAGTTCTTTTTTTTTTTTTTATATCACTTACAATGAAATACCCCATTATGAAAATTCAAACAACTTTAAAAGATTGAAAAATGAGCTTCCAATAAGATTAAGCACAATATGAAGCCACGAATACATGAATTTATATTAGAAAAAAAGATTCCAGCTGGTATTACAAAGGTTGCCTATAGTGTTGATTTCTATTCTATTGTTTTATTTTGCATGTTTTTGATGTTTCTTAAGAATTTTAGATTATTACATCCTGGCCAAAGTCTCTGGCAAGATGGCAGGGTTTGAGCCCAGGACCACTGAGAACACAGTCCAGAGTTCTCACAACAGGACACTCCTTGATGACAATTTTAATAAATAACGATTGATCCATAGTTTTGAGAATAGCAGAAATGATAGGAATTATCTACTCATTGCTATAAAAGTTACTTAAAATAGCTGTAAGTTAGAAATCACATCATTTGGTTTCATTATTTCAGTTATTCAAAAAACAATAATAAAAAAAATATAATTCAATTTAAAACATTTGATATGACTATTTATATATATATATATCTCAGACTACATGAATATATGAAAATTTTCAAAATATTTTCTTTTACAATGGTTTCAAATTTAAATAACAACTCAGAATATACATAAAATTTTAAAAGGAAATGGCTAACTAATTGAGAAAATAATGCCCAGCCCATCAAAATGTGCTATCAGACCGCTTAAAACCTCTACCCTAAGTGCATAACAAAGCCTATGTGCCACAGAACATGACTTCAGAGAAGAAAAGCATGGCCAATGACACTAGCTCCAGCTGGAATAACCAGCCTAGTGTGCAGCTAAACATTCTGGGCTCACATAGGTCTCATTAGCCACATGAGGAGGCACTATACCCTAGTGCAAAGCTCTGGGCCCCCTGGATGACAGAAGTGGTCATCATCTAACCACAATGGACAAACTATACTATATATATATATATATGCAACTACCAGATTAAAGAGGGTTAAGCTGATCTGTCTCTTTATGTCAAAGAAAGTAGCACAAGTAAGCAGGTCACAGTTGAACAGCTTTAACGAAACTATTTTAGTAAAAAAAATGCATATAAAAAAAAAAGAGTATCCTAGTATAAGAAAATAACAGTACAATCATACGTGTAAAAGTAAAAATCTATCTATTATATACGAACTGGGAAAATGAAAGATGGAATAAATATGTCATAAGCTTTTTGAACAAGTTAGCACCAGTCTGTAAAGCAAGGTAATACATTGTGCATTTCACTTGTGCCAGTCAAGTTAAATTCAATATAAAAAGAAGACTTTCTCAAACAGAATCACATTCCCTAGTTTTTATGCACACATGATAATTACTTGAATTCCAGTGAATCAAATAAATGAGCACAAACTTGTATGCTATCAAACTTGTGGTATGTAATATTGATGCTAAAATATGGTTAAGTGGTTAAGTAACAAAGATCCCATCAAGCTTACAAACTTCTCAGCAGTGACATCTTCACAAATGAAGTAAACACTCAAGACATTGAAATAAAACACAAAAAATATACACAATAAATATATAAATATATATGTATACAAAACAATGTATAACATTATATATACACACACACACATATACACAGTGATCCCTCGCCATGTTCATAGGTTGTACAAGACATTAATGGGGAAAACAAATTTCCAGATCTTTTTTTTTTCTTCTGATTTTCTGAAAAATTTGATAAATGGAAAAGCTATATATTTTATGAATTTTTACAACAAAAATTCCCAAAAAGTATTTTAAAAAATGGTAATAATATTAATTCTAACATGAGACAACATGTATCTAGTCACAATTGTAAACAGAAAGAAACATGATTGGTTGTTAGTGTTGTATATCAGAACCTCAGTGGCTATGTTATGTTATTAAATTCTACGATTACTGTACTTAGTCTTCTGTTCGTATGTACAATAAAGTACCGAGGTTCACGCAGCGTTAAAGTGAGTGGGGAAATGTTGTTTCTTCTTCAACACTTTCAGTTATCGCAGTTGGTTCGGGAACGTATCGCCCGAGATTAATGGGGGGATCACTGTATTTCAATCAGACTACGGTTACATACAAATATTTCAATAAAGGCCTAGATAAGTAGTAAGGCAAGGCAATAGAAGATATGTTTGATACAAACAGGAGCACCAATACTGGAACGTTTGAAAAATCACTAACCAAGAGCAGTCTGGAAGGGATTCTACTTAAGCCTAACAATTGATACATGTGTACATGTGCTAGTTAAAAGAAATGTTGAAACTGATTTTAAACAACAAAGGTGGAGCTTGGTGAGAGAGGAAGAGGAAAAAAAAAAATGGGAAGACACACAGAGACAACAACAGCAGCTGTAACATTCTTTTCTTTTTTTTTTTAAAATAAATATGGAACGACTAACAATAATTAATAAGTGAAATTATGAATGTATGAATTCTTTCATTTTTCCATCAATGACTGCATGACCACAGAGACTTAATGACAAGACTTCATAGCCCAATCCTCATGTAGTTGAATGAGATGTACTTTACAGGATAGGGCACACAAATGACAGATCCACTTAGTTTCTGATAAGTTTTGTCAACCATCTTTTTCTTCTGACTGGCTTTTTCAAGTTGAGAATTAATATTTTTTCTACTCTAGTGAAAGATCAAGAATCCAAGCAAACAAGTCAACAGAATCCAGCCCCACTTGACATCTGCAAAAGAAAAGTAATATCTGTTAAACTGACGCCTTCCTAGTCACTGAAGCTTCGATATGAAGTGCATTTATGTTGTTCACTTGTTTTGTTGAGTGACATACAGTTAAAAAGAGCCCTTGTTTGTCTAATGTAAGCCTAAAATTGTCTGTGTGTTGACTCTGTTAAAATTGTTGGTAAAGACAGGTGTGACAAGGTTGAGGGTGGAGCTAAGCATGACATGTGACCATTGACTACAGGGGAGACAATTGACTACTGGCATGGTCTAGAGATGAGTTCACTTAAAATACTGCATTGCTGCAAGTCACTGGTTTGTGTCCTAGTCAGTGCAGTTCTTTATTTTGTTATATTTAATTCACTATTTTCTCTCATTAAAAATGTGGTCTCTAGTGCTGCCTTTATATATCTAATATGTATGCATCAATCATTGTTTCGGGAGCACAGTGGCTGAGTGGTTAAGAACTTTGCTTCCAAACCTGGGGTACCTGGGTTCAAATCTAAGTGATGACTGACTTTAAATATCTGGATTTTTAGGGCGCCCCTGACTCTAATGGGTATTTGACTTGGGGAAAGTAAAGAAGGTTGGTCTTTGTGCTAGCCACATGACACCCTGCTCATTAACCATTGGCCACATAAACAGATGACCTTAACATCATCTGACTCTAATAGGTACCTGACTTGGGGAAAGTGTAGAAGGTTGGTCCTTGTGCTAGCCACATGACACCCTGCTCATTAACCATTGGCCACATAAACAGATGACCTTAACATCATCTGCCATATAGATCTCAAGGTCTGAAAGGCAAATTTTACTTTTATTTACTTATATTTATTGTTTCAGCATTTCACTTCACACTTGTTTTTAACTGACCAACAGCCACAAGAGAATCTTGCTATCAACATCCAGGACGAAGAACAATGAAGAAAAATGAAAAGAGTGTCCTTTGCCACTAAATTCAAGCAACACAGGATATTTCCAAGGTAAAGCAACAGAAAAAGCTGCTGCAACATTAGGCACTGAAGTGTCTTGCGTTATGAAGTGGAAGAAACACAATATTAGAAATTACAAATAAAAGCTGGATAAACGTTTGTATACTTACTACCTTGAACCGCTTGGTGTTTATCTGAAACAAACAAACAGAAAGACAAGGTAAATATAAAGTCAAGGTATTAAAGGCTTTTGAATCAGTAAAGACAGAGTGAAGTGACATTTCTAAAACTTAGATTGCTGAAAACAATCCATGAATCACTAAAGTAAATTGCTAAGATTCATTGGCCTCCTTCAGTCGTAGAACAACTATGGTTCATCTCAGAGCACACTTCCTCATGTGGCTGTGGAGCCCTATTTTGGAGAGACACTCCCATCTACAGATAGCGCAGGTTAAGGTGGCTTTTGCTTCGGTGGTAGAGGAGCTGGCCGTTTTTCGGATTGTACGTTTCTCTTCCTGAGCTGAGACCCATGTACTTTCATTGTCCATAGCTTTCTTGGTCACTGTCTCTCTCCATCTGTTGCAGTTTAGAGCTATGTCTTCCCAATAGTCAGTATTGATGTTCACTGATTTGAGGTCACGTTTTATTACATCTATGTAAGGGAGGTGGGGGCGACCAGTTTTTCTTGTGCCAGTCGCGAGTTGACCATAGAGGATGACTTTCGGGATGGGCTTGTCATCCATCCGGCGAACATGTCCAAGCCAGCGCAAACGGCGTTGCCTGAGGGCTGTAAAGATGCTGGGAATACCTGATCGCGCAAGGATCTCAGTATTGCACACTTTTTCTTTCCATGTGACATTCAAGATCCTACGGAGACATCTCAAATGGAATGAGTTTAGTTTTCTCTCTTGCTTTACGTAGTTGGTCCATGATTCACTGCCATACAGCTGTGTACTCATAACGCATGCCTTGTAGACTTCCATTTTGGTCACAGTAGTTAGCTTGTGGTTTTCCCAAACTCTTGGTCTGAGTTTAGTGAAGGTCGAGGCAGCCTTCCCTATGCGTTTTTTCATCTCCTCTCCTAGAGACAGGTCATCTTTAATTGTGGATCCCAGATAGCAGAATTTGTTTACAGCGTCCAGCTTGTTATCGTCTATGAGGATGGAGGGTGGTGCTGTAGCAGGTGGTCCCATAACATTTGTTTTCTTGGTGCTAATAGTCAAGCCATATTCTTTACAGGCCTGAGAGAAGCGGGACATTAGTGACTGAAGTTCCTCTTGCGTGTGTGCCACTACCGCTGCGCCATCCGCAAATAGCATATCTCTTACAAGGGTGGCTCTGATTTTAGTTTTGGCCCTCAGTCTGGCAATATTTAGGAGTTTGCCATCAAATCTGGAGTGGAGATAGATGCCTTCAGTGGATTTGTCAAACGCGTTGTGGATTAGCAGTGAAAATAGTATTCCAAAGAGGGTTGGGGCCAGGACAATTCCTTGTTTATACTGAAACTTTCAGAGCTGGCACCGTTGAATTGCACTGTACCCATCATATTTTGGTGGAAAGATATGATTACATTTAGTAGCTTGGGTGGACAGCCTATTATCTGTAAAATTTTAAAGAGGCCATCTCTGCTAACTAGATCGAAGGCCTTTGTCAGGTCAATAAACGCAATGTACAAAGGCATCCTTTGTTCTCTGCACTTTTCCTGGAGTTGGCGGATGGAGAAAATCATGTCAATCGTGGTTCTCCCTGAGCGAAAGCCGCATTGTGATTCTGGATAGACCATGAGGTAAAGGTAACAGGTAAAGCAACAGAAAAAGCTGCTGCAACATTAGGCACTGAAGTGTCTTGCGTTATGAAGTGGAAGAAACACAATATTAGAAATTACAAATAAAAGCTGGATAAACGTTTGTATACTTACTACCTTGAACCGCTTGGTTTTTATCTGAAACAAACAAACAGAAAGACAAGGTAAATATAAAGTCAAGGTATTAAAGGCTTTAGAATCAGTAAAGACAGAGTGAAGTGACATTTCTAAAACTTAGATTGCTGAAAACAATCCATGAATCACTAATGTACATTGCTAACATTAAGTAGGCAAAATCTATAACAATTAGGGGATCTTTAGTTTAGTACATACATTGAGATTGATGGGCATCTTTCACTGTTTCGACCTTCAATTGGTTGACAATTTGCTTATTCTCCATGTTAATTTCATAGAAGAAATTTGTTTGAATGTCCGTCACTAAGAGATTTGTCTCACTCATTCTCATGTTGAGAATATAACCTGTGCCATTGGTTAACTCAATACACATTTTAAACTCTAAACTACATTTCAAAATTGTCTGTGATAGAGTATCAGCAACAAAAAGATTATCTTTACCTGAAAAAAAAAATGTAAAAATTTTACTGTACAAAAAATGTGCTGCAATAAAATAGTGTGAAAAGAAAAATTCAAAATAGTGGAAACACTTTAAAAAGTACCCCTTTAAGACCTTGTGGTCTATAGGGCAGATGATGTAAAGGTCATCCTGTTTCTTTTTCATTTTAAAGGGAAAAAAAATTGGTTGATTTAGCAAAACTAACATGAACTAAATTCTCATTTTAAAAATGATGAAAATATGAATAATTTTTAAATTCGCATATGTCTTGTGTGTCACATGGTGTGCATGTCAAGAGAAGTGTAAAAAGGATATTAATTTATACATTGGGAGACAACAAGCTTATTTTGGAATCCATCTGTCCATCTTGTTAAGTCTACTTTGTGAATCTAGATTACTAACCAAGTTATTGTGACATAATGGGGAGTTAACTATTTTTTGAGTAATTGTGATGACAAGAATGATTCCCCTTAAGAAGGTTATATAAGGCCATGTGAGGTGTGTTTACTTGCTACAAGCTCCTCAGTTACCAGCTTGACCAATGGACCTTGCTGAGTGTTGTATGAGCTGTAGATATTTGTTCTGCTAGTCATTGGTCGCATGTGCTGTGGGATCTTTGGGCTAAGTATATCTTTGATCATTATTGTATTTAATCTATTTTGATTAATTAGTAGATAGAGCCTCAAATAATTTTAAGGCAGCACATTTAAACTCTGATGATTTTCATTCAGGGTTATTCCTAAAAGGGGCATAGTTTCTAGCCTTATGTCAGTGATGAGGTCAAATTTGTTTTGAATCATTATATAGTCTTACCAAACAGAAAAATTGTAAGTGGGTTTCCCTAAAGCTTGTAGCTCGTCAAGGCCTTAATTTGGCAAAAAGTTATCAGGTGTTGACCTGAAGCGTGTGACCTTGGAAGTTGCTGTTTTTCTCTGACTCTTAGGTGTATCATACAGTAAAGTAAAGTAAAGTAAAGTTTCCCTTTCAGACCTTGTGGTCTAAAGGGCAGATGATGTAAAGGGCATATTATGTAAAGGTCATCTGTTTCTGTGGCCTACGGTTAATTATATCACACAGTGGTTTATACATTTTTCCAGAATGTGATGAAAAAATTGCCTTATGGTATTTTTTTTGTTATGTATTTCATTTTTGGTGAACTAAAAGGTGGTCGATGTAACAGAGGTGCCCCACTGAAACGCTCTAAAAGACCACCTTAGGTGCCAGCTTGCCTTAGCTGAAATAGGAGAGAGCACCTGGTTGCATGGGACCTCAGAACGAGACAACTGGAGGTCACTCACATAGGCAGTGGGATAATCATTTGAGACCAAAAGAAAATCTGCTGCTGAGGACACGCAGACAGAATTAAAGAAAATCTTAATCGACCTCAGGCTACAATGGTTTAGCGTGCCCTGGATGTGGCAAAATATGTAGGTCACAGCTGGGGCTGCATAGCCACGGGAAGTACTGCATTCCTCATTAATCTTCAGACTCAAAGACAAGCCTTATTATTATTAAATTGTAATATCTGACTTGTGTGGTGTGTCATACTATTTTGGAATGTGTAATTTCAATTGTTTATTTTTTATTGAGAAGTTCTGTGAGTTTACAGCCAGTTATTTATCCATTTATTTTACTTTAATTGTAAATAAACTATTTTTATATGTTAACCTGGGACTTATGATTTGCATACATTAGTGTATTTATAAACCTAGAGGTTATAATGAATAACCTAGAAAATATAAGTAGGGACCTATATATCGATGGATTAATGAGCCACCTTAAACACCCATCAGTTGATCTTAATAACCTAATTCTAGCTTATAGATTACAAGTGAACTCGCTATTAAAAATATAGTCACATTGGAACTGTTATTGATCATACATCTCATTGACTATTTTTAGCTATACCCCTTACTAGGTAACATCACATTTCTTTATAACGGGAATGCGTGGTCGAGAGGCTAAGTGCGCTTGAACTTGGCTTGGCTTGACTACCTAGAAGGGGGCTCGAGGTTCGACACCCGACTCGGGCAGAGTTGTGTTGTTTACCAAGCGCCTAAAGGCAGCATGGAAGACCAACTCCTAGACACCCCCTCCCCCCCCCCCCCCCCCCCCCGTCCACAAATGAGATTGGACCAAAGCGCTATAAGCATGCTATAAGCATGAAAGTAGCGCTATATAAAAGCTATAAATATATAATAAGGGTGCTCAATAAAAGCAACCTCTTCATTACGTAAAAATTATATTTTGTGTTCATATTGTGCATTCTTCTCATGATTTCTACTTGACGAAATAAAATTTTATTTCGTAAAGAGAAATTTTGTTATTACTTCAACTAAACAAATATCCCAGGAATACTTTCTTTATTTTATCATCAGATATAACTTCAGAAAATACTGAGACAAATTAATATTATGACTGAACTTTAAAATTAAACTGTAAAAAGAAATAAACAAATAAAAAATATTTGTGAATAATAACAAAAAAAAAATTGTTATATCCAATGGTCTAAAATAAAATGACTTATAATCTAATACCGCAGACTTACCCACTGCCAAGGCTGTAGGCTTCAGTTGTAAAGAATCATATGGCTTCAGTTGTAAAGAATCATACTGTTGTTTATTTTGTCCATAAATATTAAAACACTCAATATAGTCGTCATATAGAAAATACAATTTCCTGAAACACAAATAAAAAGATCAATAGAGATGAACATAAAATATTCAAAAGGATTTAATGAACAAACTCAAAAATTAACAAAACTAAAATAAGTAGCAAATTAATTACAAAGTCAAAATTGTTACAACAATTTTGGAAACAGAAACCAAAACTAACTTCCAATGCTTAAGTTAGCTTTCAAAAGTAACCAGAAAACTGTTGTTTTTTGGTCTTACCAAAAGTAAAATCATGGAAATAGGTCATGGAAATAGGTCATATAAAGAGGTACCTGTAATATGTGTAGAGAAGTCCCTCGGTCCCAACCAATATTTATTACATTTCAATTAGTGACATTTTAGTACAAAGTAATTTAGCCTATTATTTCCTTTTGTGTAAGACCCAGTTACCTCACATCAGTTTTCATTTAAACTAAACCTTTAAATGTATGCAACCCACAATGCCATTCAGCAAATGAATTTTAGTTTAAAAAATGTAATAACATATTAACAGCATTATTTTTTAGAACTTAAGTGTTAGCAACAGAAATTGATATTGAGTCAGTCACTTCATCTAGCCAAGCTGTAAGCTCTTTTGCAGACTATGCCAAGAAAAAATAATGAACTGTTCAGCCATAAAAATGAGCTTTTTTTTCCCTTGTACTACAAGCACTTTTTAATTATTAGATTTGTTAATTTTATTACTTGAAACTTAATCTACAATGTTCTAAAAACAATGTGCAATAAGAAAATTAAATATTTTATTTGGTTAGGGTTATGGATAAGCCAAGACTCTTATGTGTCATATCTGTAGTGTAAGAACAGTTAATTAGAAAGTTAATTGTGAATTTCAAATATATATATATATGAGGTTTAATAATTTCTTCAAGCACTGTAGATTTTTTACTAAAACCAAATCAAAACACCATATCAACATTTTAAGCTTCACTGACTGTTAGGAAGCATAATTAATAGTAATCTGAGTAGTAATATCGAAACCAAAAGAGTAGCTAAAATAACACAGAAAATAGGACAAGCAATGCCGAAGACACAGAAAAAGGGATGCTAGAAGTGTAGAGATAATAAGGACACTCAAGATAGATAACTTAACAACGTTTCCCTTTGTAAATAAACATTTTAGAGTTAGCCATAAGTCTCCTTTTTCTATTTGGGAGCATCTTAGAAGCTGAGCAACTGTGAGGAAACCGCATGTGTGTAGATTTATATTAATATTTTTTAAAAATTAAATTTTTTTGCCTCTTTCATAAATTACTAAGTCATCAAAGTCCCCTAAAAAATCTAACGCACTACATAATAGAAACTTGAATATTGCTAAAGCTTTTGAAAACTGGATTTATTACAATATGACATATTTAGATAAGTTATTGACAGTACCTAGAAGATCTAGTGGTTCATGGGTCTATTTTGAATTCAATTAGGTCAGTTAGTTTTATAACATTAACAAAACATCTAATTATTGTTTTCAACTTCAACAACAGCTACCCTTGTGGACTCCAGGACATATAAGGACATATACAAGGACATATAAGCAACCAAGGATTTCAGTAAAATGAAAATAAAAGCTTTGAGCAGGTATATAACCCTTTCCCTTACGACTGAATTAAATTAACAGACATAAAACTACTTGAAAATTTGAAGGAAATTATTACTGGTATATTGTATCATATGACATTCGATTGGCATTCTTCAGGTTATCAAGGATACTATTTGACTGCTGATTAGCAATATGATATCTTAACAGTGATGAGGTCAGGATGAAACATTCTCCCAGGGCACAGTCAACTGCAAAACTTTTTATGTTTTCTCCATCCTTTGACGTAAAATTGAAAATAACTTCACTTTCTGTAGAGTTGATACTTCCCCTGTGAAGGTGAAAAGATCAAAAGCATTTTTTAATAAACAGCTTTACATTACCACAACTTTAATTAATTTTTAACACACAATACAATAAAAACTATTAGCCAAGGCATATATACTCTCAGTGGTGTACCCAAGGTTGGAGTCACATGAGCATAAATGGCACCAAAAAGGATATCAAAGCACTACATAAAATATCACATATTCTGTCACTACTTACATTGTTTACATTATATGTATTCTTATTGCTCACGGATGGCATTTTATGCACATTAAATATGAATTGCATACACTATCACACTATCGTAAAGTGGAAACAGGATGGGGGCACAGGTTTTGTACATCCATTTTGTTACTCTGATTACGATATAAATTTATTTAAATCCTGTTTGTTCATCAGCTATTCTCACTACTATATTAATGAAAAATAATAAAATGATTAACTTATAAAATGTCAGAAACTTAATTTTCTTATATAGTTAATTTAAAAAAAAAAAAGTGTCATTAAAGTTGTCTTGTGTTACTTATTGTTTTGGTGGGATTAGTTTTTATACATTTTTAACAAAAATGTGTATTTTGATGTTCTATATTATTATATCTGCCATATGAACATATGACATAAAGTAAAGGGTTTGATAGCTGCCTTATCGTGTGGTATGTGCTCAGGGCAGTCATTTTGATGGTCCAAGGTTTCAACCCTGCCTGCTGCCATTTCTCCCCATCCTGTGGAAGTTTTGGGCTAGGATTCTGAAGGAACATCAGAAACATAATAAACTAACAACAGCAAGAACAACAAAAAATATACTTTTTTAAAAATAGTGATACCAGTGGTGTAGCCAGGGTGGGGGAAGGAGGGGGAGAATTTGAAAATCCCCCCAGGTCTCAACTTAAGGGAGGCCCCCAAATGAGTGTTTTTTACATTAAATATTAAATATTACGCAAAATGCAATGGGCCCCAAAAGAGTTCAAGCCCCCGGGCCCACAGATGAAGGAAAATTCCCAGCTACGCCCCAGAGTGATACCAAATTAAGCCGAATAACATGTAAAAAAAAAATTTAAAAAAATATCCCAATTGTCTTCCTTATGTTCTGAAAAGATAGATGATGGGTTTAAAGTTACAAAAAAAAAAATATTTTTTTTTGATGTACAAACAAACTAGTTTTACACAAAGGGGGGCCTGTGACATATGAGGATCAAATAACATTGTTTGCAGTGTTGTATACTTTAAGTAAAAGTTGCTATTACATGTGCTCGATCTGTCTTTCCACTTGCACAATGTTTTAAGATGCCAAAAATGAAAACTGTGCATGACAAATCTTAACAAAATGTTTTGGCTCCCTTGTTGGCACTTATGTCTTAGAGAAAAAAACATGTGCTCATTAAATAATATTTTCCAAACGACTGATACATGTTAGGGAAATTTTGTATAGGTTTTTATGTCCAAATTATGTTGTATTTATACAAAGCTTATATCAACTCACTCTGGTAAAATGTTTGTACACGTTATTTCTCCCACACCTAAACTTGGATGAAGTTGAAATTTTGCACAATTATTTCTTGTACCTGACAAATCAAAAATCAATTTTAAAAGTTAACCAATTAGTTAACTATTGATTAAAATTGCGAGGGTAAGTCATTAAAGACAATCAGACAATAGAGAGGAACAGGAGTAGGAATGTGATCACTATAAGGTCAGGGCTATTGAATGATAGCCTGTGTGGTTTTCTGGAGTAAATATCAAACTTCTTGCACCAAATTGACCCATGCCAAAACAGCTGGCACAAAACAGATATCGCCAAAACATCTCAACTACCAAAACCAATTAAAAAAGTGGGATAACATTAGACAATGCGGTAGAAACATCTAGGAAAGCTCAATGTAGGAAGGTCAGATAACGTACTAATAATAATATAATAAAACTTCTTAAAAATGAATATAATTTTCTATCATATGCATTAGAAACTAGTGCTATAAATATTTAATGATACTCTGTCTTGCTCTTCTTTAAAAAAAACAACATATTTTTTTTTAAAGTACACAAAATTGAAACATTTTAAATATTTCAGCCTATTTTCCTAGCCAAAAATATTTATGTTTGCATTGGATATAGATAGTTAAGAACTATACTGTACAAAAGAGACCTACTTGAAAATATGTGTTGAATCTTGCCAATAAACAGTGTCACCGCACATTTCAAAACTTGTGTTGACTTTATTGTTGGCCAATCTCTCTTTTATCCCATTTTCATAGGACATTAATCCATGGCCATCGGATAAAATAACAGATTTCACTAAAAAGAAAAAAAGTGTAGTAGATTACTTCTTAAAATATTATAGATTTACATTTTACTAAGTGCAAAAGAAATGAAAAAGCTGCACCAGTCAAGAGAAAGAAGACGAAACCTGCCCTGTCAACTATCCCTAAGTCAGATGCATATACATGCACAAACTGTGGCAAACTCTGCCACTCCTGAATCGGCTTGATCAGCCATTCCAGATTCAGTTCTGTCTCAAGACTAAACCAAAGTCAGTAACTCACCTGGGCACATCCCATTGTCTTCTGAGACATGAGTCATATTTCTATGTATAAAGCAGAAAATAAGGCTCAAACTTAAAAAGTGTGTTTATCATGGTTTCACCACCAGCCTTTTTCAGTTCCCTAGGAATGTTGCCCACTTTGGCTGACTTTCTTGTTTTCAGTGATTTCACTGCTGATGCTACTTCCAAGCCAAGAATAGGATAGTCATCAATGGTGGATACTGCAGGAACTTTTATTAACTCAGTCCATATTCTTAGTACATCTATATTATCTTCTTATCTTATATGTTAAAGACGTTACTTCAAAAAAGAAGATGATTACGTCCTACATGTCATGAATTTAGTCATGCATATTAACCAATGACCTAAACTCCGCCAAGTCACTGGTTTTCGTCTGCGAATAATCTGACTTTTGTTCCTAAACTAATGCAATTTAGTAAATCGTTTATGTAAATTAAAAATAGTAGTGGAACTAAGACTGTTCCTTGTGGTACACCTGAGTTTACTGTTATTGATGTTGATTTAGAGCCATTTATTATTACAGTTTGTTCTCTCCCTATCAGAAAATCTTTAATTGAGTTTAATCAACTGATGCAATGGTCCATTAATGCTGAAATATTTTAATTTTTTTAAGCAAACTATGGTGGTGAACTTTGTCAAAAGTCTTGGAAAAATCTAGTAAGATAACATCTATTTGTTCACAACTATCAAAACCTTTTGAAAAATCATCAATTAGTCCTATTAGTTGTGTTTCACATGATCTATATTTCCTAAAGCCATGTTGGTATGGGGTGAGGACATTATGTTTGTCTAAGTGGATTATGATGTTGCTACATAGTATGTGTTCTAGGATTTTACATGTGATGCTGGTAAGTGATACTGGTCTGTAGTTTTCTGGGTCAGATTTGTCTCTTTTTAAATTGCTTCTTTCCAGTTCCTTGGTACTCTGCCCTGGTTAAGAGATGCCTGAAAAAGTATTTTGAACACTGGTGCTAGCTTATTGCTTAGTTCTTTCTAGCTGAAATACCATCAGGTCCAAACGCTATTTCCTCAGCCAGACAACTATTGTTTTTGTCTAGCATTGTGGTGGTTTTTCCATGTTTGGAGGTTGTGAGGTTCACCCCTGGATCGCTTATAAACATAAATATTAAGTTAGTATGTATTGAGACAGTCAAGTAAATGTTGCTTTTGATCATGTCACTTTTATTGCATGCAAATGAATCTCGGACACTTACCCCCCTCCTCTTTATTACGTTTTTATGTTTCTGCTTATGCATGACAAAAAATGGTCAGCTCCACCAAACCTTAACCTGCGATATTAGTGGACGGGAGTGTCTCTCCAAAATAGGGTTCACAGTCACATGAGGAAGTGCGTGAGACGAATCATAGTCGTTCTACGATGAAGGAGGCCAATTACGCATGACAGAATGTTAAAGAGGTGTTGTAAAGATTTAAAAATCGACAAGTCTTAGAAAGTGTCCATGTTCAAAAGTTCACATGGTACCGACAGGCTGCAACACTGCAACGTTAAATGGCTTTCTGTGCTAGGGAAGAAAGCAAGTGAACGAAAATGCTAAGAAATATTTCTATATTATAAAGTTACTGTGACAATATTTTACAATTTAAAAACTTAGCTGTAATGTAAATAGATCTGAATATTAATTTTTTAAATATATCTTTCAATGTTCTTTCAATTTTTGTTAAAACTTTTAAATACTCACCTGTGTCACAACTAAGGATGATCAGCAGTACTATCTAGTTTTTCATCATCGGAAAAAAAAAGTAATTGATTATAAGTAAAAAAAAAGTCAAAATTGAGTAAAATAGGTTTGTAATAGCTCAACTTTAAAAAATATCGTGTCTCAGGACAAATAAATACAATGGAAGTTAACTATTTAAATCACGTTTATCATTCCCAGAAAACTAAATATATAGTAATACAGGGTTGCCCCACCATTCTGAGATTAGGATTTCATCTCATATTATGCATAAATAGGAACACAAAAAATATAAATATCTTATCTTCTTATCTTATATAATACAGACGTTACTTCAAAAAAGAAGATGATTACGTCCTACGCGTCATGCATATTAACCAATGAATTAAATTCTGCCAAGTCACTGGTTTTTCTGGCTAGCTCATGCAACCCATTCCATGCTCTAATAGCACTAGGGAAGAAGGAGTATTTGTACAAATTTGTCCTAGCATAGGGGACAAGGAATGTGCCTTTATTTTTGTGTCTTTCAGAGTATTTTATTAAGTTTTGTTTTTGTATTTGAAGATTATGGTTCAGTGTTTTATGTATAATTGCTACATTACTTTTGAGTCTTCTGTCCTGAAGGCTTTCTAAATTTAGTGATTTTACTAATGGTGTTACTCTAGTCAAATGTGAATATTCGTTTGTT
The DNA here is from genome assembly GCA_030265305.1 of Biomphalaria pfeifferi. NCBI lineage: Eukaryota > Metazoa > Mollusca > Gastropoda > Planorbidae > Biomphalaria > Biomphalaria pfeifferi. Next base: position 126,090 of record JASAOG010000070.1, read on the forward strand.
ATGAATCTCACTGCTCTATTTTGTGTTTGTTCCAGTTTCTTAATGTTTTCTTGAGTTGAGGGGTCTCAAACGGTGGATGCATATTCTATTATTGGCCTAACCAAGGTTAAATAACATTTTAGTTTTATGTTCTTATTTGATTTATAGAAATTTCTTTTAATAAACCCTAATGCTTTGTTGGATTTTTTTGTAGTTTCATCAATATGTGGATTCCATGACAGTTTTTCATTTATTATAACACCTAGGTATTTTGCGTTTTTAGTCTGTGTTACTGGTTTGCCATGAATAAGATAAGTGGAATTAATTTGTTTTAGTTTTTTTGTTACTCTTAACAACTGACATTTTTATGTATGTAGTATTCTACCAAAATTAGGTCACTGGTATACTGACTTCTATACTGACTTTTAGACTTATTTTATGTTTGCATGATTAGATGTGTGTTCAATGTTTGTGGTTTTTTTTGTTTATTCATTTAATAAATTTCTAATACAGATGATATTTTGTAGTATAGTACAGGTTAGGATAACCATTCTTGCCTAACTGTGAGGCTAACTGAATCCTCTATAATACTCTATATTCTTTCTAGATCTATATAAATCTAGATCTATCTAGTAGCCACTAGTTGGTCTAGATCTATTCTAAGCCAAGCTAACTTCATTCAATGTACCAAGCTCACTCCAAACATTTGCCCAATAGTACCTATTCTAGATCTTCATTATTTATTCTGAGTACGACCATTCTGGCATTCAATTATATAGATTTAACGCCATAACGGTAATCGTTCGACGGTCGGGTGAGGTCAATAAGTTGGCAGCTGTAACGGTCGAAAGATTACCGATTGAACTAGATCTAGACTAGTCAGACTAATGACTAGTCGGTATCGGTAAAGTAATTATACTATATTATAATATATCATATGGTTAAATTACCGATCTAGATCTCAGTCATAGTCCAATTTATAGCATGAAATGAATCATTTATTTTCTCATTGAATGCTTTAAATTTTAAATGATTATAATAATAATATACAAATCTAGAAAAATAGATCTAGCTTGCCTGAATGTACCGGTACATGCTGTCTGGTCTATGAATGAATGAAATATAATGAATGAATGGTAGAGCTAGGAACTAAAAATAGATCCACGCAAGAATCAGGAGCTATTTAAATAGCGCATGTTAGGTGTGCGCAGCACATAAATATAGGACAGTTACAATGTATGTCAACGCTGCTATATAGATCTATATATTCTAACGAATTTATGTAACAATGTTTCTGAAAAACACAAATTTGAAGGTTAATTTTATTAAATAATGAAATGAATAGACTATATTTGTAAAAAAAACAGTGATTTTTGTCAAAAATATCGATTATCAACAATTGGTAGTTTTTAATAGTTTAAAATGTGTAGAATACGAATTTGCTATCAGAATATTATAAAAACCATGTTTTATACATCAATTTTGTATTTCAAAAGCATATGTGTAAATAAAATTTATATATTGTTGTAAAAAGTTAGCATTTTGTAACCTAAAATTGATACACTAATTTATGGGCTCATTCATTTTTGTGCTTTTTTTCAGCCCACAATAGTGCTTAATTTCGATGTAATCATTATATTTCGGTTTTTGTAGGCCAGAAAAACCAGTGACTTGGCAGAATTTAAGTCATTGGTTAATATGCATGACTAAATGCATGACGCGTAGGACGTAATCATCTCCTTTTTGAAGTAACGTCTGTATTATATAAGATAAGATGATCAGGTGATCGTATAAATCCCTTTACATGCTCTACAACGCTTTGTAATTGATCCATTGGAATATCTAGACCACCAGATATGAACTTGGGCCCTTAGAGGAGTTTAGAAAAAAACATGATGACAAAATACGAGGCTAATTTGAGTCGTTACGAGAATTAGAAAACTGGTATCGCAATGAAAACGGATGGAATGTTTTGAGTAAACCAATATGGCGAATAGGCTCCGCCCACTGGCTTCAACCGATAATGAACATTTAATAGCAACCGCCATCTCCATCTAAATATAACCTCCTTGGTTTGAAAAAGCTACATGGCAACAAAGTTTGCACGCATGCGCACATGACTTGAACCGGCGTACATTTGTAAACATTGGGAAGTTTTGTGTCCATCTCGACTCGAATATTAAAACTCAGAAATGACAAGAACAGTTTTATGTTTGGAAGAAAGAAACGCCTTTCTAAGTCTATATGGATGACACGCTTCTAAGACAATGCACAATTAGATAGGTAAGTCTAGATCTAGAGTTTGTATTTGTTTGTTTTTTACTAGACCAGCGTGTGTTGAATAATGAATACATTTTTTGATCATTTTATACATGTCTTACATGATCAATTCAAATTCAATGGCTCAGTCTAGGAATAGAATAGAATAGACGGCAAGATCGAATAGACTATAGAGTAGACATCTAAAAGGCAGAGTTCTAGATAGATCTAGAGACTATACTAATACTGGAGTAATAGACAACGTGTTGTGTTGATCAATAAACCACATCTATAACTAGACATAAGTGGTTGCAATTTTGTAGATCTATTACTATTAGTATTATCTATTTGTTATGGCCTAGATTAGAATTAGGAGCACAATCGCTATACTTAGTAAGTAAGGTAGAGCTAGGTAAGAGTAGCTACAATCTAGATTCTAGAGTAATCTTAATCTAGACGTAGATCTACAGTATGACTCATGTTGTACTGACTTGAACTTTTTTTTTGTTTAGTATCCTTCATTTACTTGCTATATCTCTGTTCAATTGAGTCTATTATAGATCTAGACTTTTTTAATTTGATTATTATTATAATAAATACATATTTCCTATAATGCATTCTATAGAATTGTAAAAATTTCAACTATCTTCATGCATAAATAGATTTTTTAAAGGCCTATTTAGATCTAGAATTTAGATGTTTACTTTCAGACTATTGAATCATTATTATTTCTTTTATTAACATTTTGTATTTCTTTTTGTTGTCTGCAGCCCTGTTTGGAATACAACTAGATCAACAACTTCTGAAGCTCCAATAATACTACCTTCAAGTGCCGCTGCAAGAAAACCCTTAACGGCCATTCTAATGTTGACAACACCAATTAGATGTAGATGATGCCTGAAGATTTCCTGTACACTATGATAAACTCAATGCAGTTGACTACAATGATCTCCATGTTTGTTGTCTACATTGTTTCAACAAGAATCTGTGTGCATCACACATTGTCAAAATCATGGGCTTATGAAGCCGAAAATGTAAAAAAAAACAAAAAAACTATTATTTTTATGCTCTGCGGCACAAATGCTTCTAATATTCAAAAGATGAAGATGGCTGCATTGGGTTCATTTTTTCACATGATCAGTTCTGACCTGGATCACAATCAAAGGTTTTGTCCAGATGGCACTACATCTTGTTATCACTTCAAAATATCAGTGGCACTGATGCAGCCATAACAAAAAGCACAACCAGATCATCACATTCAGATAGGAAAAGTCTTGTTTCCCATCATTAAAAGACTCACAGACATTTAACTGTTAATAAAATGCTAAAATGGGAACTCAAAATAACAATAAATCATTTCATTCCCTCATTAGCAGAGATGCCCTAACTCAGACTTTGCTACGTTCAAAACTGTTAGGCTGTGCATGATGCTGCGTCATAACTAGCATTTTTGGCTTTCAATAACTTATCTGCGGGCATCAATGTGATTTTTTTTTGGACATTTTACACATTCCCTGGACACTAAAAAATATTTGATTCTCAGGGAAAAATGTTAAACTACAATTAGTTAGAAGAGATCAGTATCTTTAGAGTACAGAAAGGAACACTTTGAAAAAATTAACAGCACCAGGCAGAGATTCAAGACTGCCTAAGCGATCAACCAGAACTTTTTAATGAATAATTTGTATTTATTTTATTATCTGGTATGTTGTTTAATGTAAAAATTTCCTTATTGAGGTCTCTATGCCTGCAATAAATGAATTATATCATTTTAAAAACTTTAAACAGGTTTTTCTCAAAATGTGTTTTTTTAGGTGCATGTTGTTCACCAGAATCTCAAAATCTTTGCTTCTGTATAAGATAGGCTAATAATTTTTCATATGTAGTTTGTTGAAAGTATATCTGAGGTAATAGACTACATAAATTATCAATAAGTTGTATAGTTTTCATAAAAATAGAAAAATAATGTCACCCCAGGTGAAAAAGGAATGAGAAAAAAAAGGTCAAAAATAAAAAATTAATAAAATTTAAACCAATTAGAAATTTTCATCAAAAACTAACCAGTTACCTATGGCAATGAAATACCTATAAGATGCTATCAAGAAGTTTAAAAAAAATTAAGTACTTTAGAATATTTTAAGATTTTTGTAAACACTGGTTATTTCCAAGATGGCCGTCATCTCAATAGCAACCAGAAAGACTAGATTCATTAAATGTATATGATTACTCATGTCTAAACATACACCATCAAGATATGCGTAAAGCTTATCTTTTTAACTTTAAATTTAAAAAATTGAAATTTCATTGTGCATCCCCCTTAAATTAAAAAAAACTATCTTTCCGAAGAGTAGGTCTATTCTAGGTTCTGTAAATTGTTATGTGCAAGCGTGACCTTTTAGCTATTAAATGTACGTCAAGATGGATGAAGTCACAGCGTCAGGGAATGAAAGCATTTTTTTTTTTTTAATTATGGATGACACAGTAACTTTAAGAGATTAACACTAAAACCTTAAGGATATAAATGAGCTCTTTATAGAAACTTTGCAAAACTAAATGAAGTTTAGATCAAATTATAAAAAAAAAAAAAACTTGATTAGCCCCTTCATACACAAAGTCAGAATTTTGTTCCAAAAAATATTTTGTGGGTGGGTTATGATGTAATGGACCTCAGGAGTAGGTCAAGCAAAAATTTTGTTCATCGGTCTAATTACACCATGTGTACGTTTGTACACACTGTGTATCAGTGCAGCAAAAGGGGACAATATAGGCTAATTGAACATAGTTATATAAAGAAAAATTCTAACAAAAATTAAACATCCAATAAAAATCAATTATTTATTAATTTAAAACAAATCAATTTATTTTATTAAGCAATGACATTGTAAAAATTACTTCTTTTTCTTACTGGTACTACATGAAAAATAGCATTTTGAGTATTCAGCTTCGCCAGTTGTATCCCATCCTCTTGTACACCTTTGACCTAATTCTGCAACAAATTTTCAGGTTTATGCTTGAGAAGAAGCCTAAAGTAAGCCACAGTTACACACACATGCTTTCACAAAGGTTAACAATCACTGTGGAGTCCGAGGCTGCGAAATAAGACAAAGACCATATTTGAATAGCATCTATCTTCCTAAAAGTACAACAGTACACAAATATATTTTCACATATAATCTGGATAGCATAACAAGTGCAAATAATTAAACTTAAGCTTAAATGAAGTTTGAGATTTCAGTGACCAGGGGATGGAAAACTGCAGGGTTCAAACAGATGACCATCATGAAGACAGTCCAAGCTCATAATACCAAATGACCAGGAAGTGACTCGAAATGTCCTCAACAGTCAAATGTCTGTGGGTGTAGACATGATAATTATATCCTAGCACTAATCTCATCCAGGATGTGCCAGGGGTGGAAGTAGGCAAATTTTAACTGGTGATCTCTAGGACGACAGTCCAGAGCCCATTGCAAGTGATTAGGTAGTGATCCGTTGTAACAAGTCTTCAACAGTAGAATGCTTCTGTGTGTACCCATGATAATTATTAAATAATAATAATACATCCTAGCACAAACCTCCTGCAGGGCAGCAGGGGATGGAAGTGGGCAAGTTTTGATTGGGTGACCTTTAAGATGACAGTGCAAAGCCCATACAGAATGAAGGCAGTGATCCGTTGTAACAAGTCCTCAACACCTCTGGGTGGAGACATGAAATTATTAAATAGTAATATTACATCCTAGCACAGTTGTACTCGAAGGACATCAGCATGTACTGCAAAAAAGAAACTTCACCTAAGAATTATATATTAAAAAATCCCAAATTTTAAGTTAACTGTGCCCCCTTTTCTTTTTCTGTGTTCTGTCCTCCATTGAGAGCGTTGGTGTCTGAACTCTCCATATTGATTGGGTCCTCTTCTCTATAGATCATTTTTATTAATCATTATAGACTTGAGGAGGCTAGGTGGCTGAGGGGTAAAGCATTTGGTTTCTGAACCAATGGATCTCGAGTTCAAATCCTGGGTTATTTAATTTTGGGATCTTTAGGACGCCTCTGAGTCCACCCAGCTCTAATGAGTAACTGACAATATTTGGAGAAAAGTAAAGTCAGTGGTTCATTGTGCAGGCCACAATATGACACCATTGTTAACCATGGGTAACAGAAACAGATGACCTTTACATCATCTGCCTCATAGATCAATATAAGGTCTTTGAAGTGAGCTTTAATTTTTTTTTTATTATATGGTAATTATTAAATGTATCAACACATTTTGTTTTGTTTCCCATGTGTAGGATGCTCCTTCAGAATCGAAGATGATTACATCCTAGCCCAAATCTCATGCAGGACTAGGGGCTGGATTTGAACTTGGCATCATGAAGATCAGAGCACAATCAGGCAGCCATCCAGATATGCTAAACATCCAAATTTATATGTACCGGTACAAAGATAAATGTTTAAACACAATAATTAAAGTTCATTTATTTTAATGATCAGAAATGTATAGATAAACATAAATATTGCACACAAAAAAGTGAATCAGATTATAGACATATACACTACAAATATGAAATTCTACATCTAGGTTTAATAAAGAATGTCTGACTAGAATTTGAAGTCATTTTAAAAGCAAAAATATTTAAATTAAGCATATTTAAATTGTTCCTTTTCATCATTTTTTTCAACATTAACATTTTAATCGATAATTGTTCACATATAACTTTAATCAAGTCAAAGCAAACTTTATAAATTCAATTAATCACAAAATATATTATCAGTGTTCATCCATCTATAATACAGTTTGCTCAGGCAAGGCAGGAGATGCACAAGACTGGTTTAAGTCCTGGTCAATATTTTAATGTCTTCAACATCTGTATGTCCTGTAATGGAGGTTTGTTGATGTGATTCCTCATAAACAGGAACACACAGAGAGCACCTATCAGGAGGCCTAGAAACAAAGTACCAAAAGCAATGCCCACTCGTGGTCCTGGTGTAGAGATAGAAGAGGAAAAAAAAAACAAACCCATAATATATTAGATTCTTGTACACAATAAAACCTTAAGTAATACCAGTATAGCAAGCAGACTTACATATGTACAGCAATGAATAGCTATATATTGTTATTTTATTTTATTCCTTAAATTGGTAGATCCAGTAGTTTTTTGTTTTTTATTGTGTTCTTCCTCTATATAGTACTACATATTTTTTTTTACAACATTGCATTACATTATAACATGCAAAAACTAAAAACTAAGTATTTTTCTACAACACAATTAAGCTTAAATTATGACTTATCCTATGTATGCCTATATGGTAAATAGGTCTAATACTTTTTTTTCCCACTTGCAATCAATTTCATAATGTTTTTTTTTGGGGTGATTAGTAATTAATAAATTTAATTATCATAGTGCAGACATTTTAAGTGCAAAATTATACATATGGAAATACAATATCACATTGTATTACATGATATGATTATGCAAAATATTTGTAATAGGTAAAGGGCATTTAACTAGTAATTCTTAGTCATGTCATGCTCCTTTAAATCCAACGGAATTTGCTTATTTTGATGTGTTCTGAAATAGAGCACTACGCACAAGGCACCAACAATCAGGCCTAGGAAGAGTGTGCCAAAAGCAATTCCTACTCTGGCTCCTAATAGAGAAAAAGAAAAATAACAAGGTGCCTAAAGATGCCTGGATTTGGGAAATTGGTAGATGAGAGATTCCTAACATGATTGTGTGACTGAACATTTACATTTGAAGTAAAAAGATGATTAAAGTAGATTGAAGAGTGGAAAAGTGTGATTTTAAAAGGAAGTTTAAAAAAAAGAACTTATAACCTGGTCACTAAAAAAACAAAACAAAACCTAGAAACAAGAATTAATAAGATTATGATATTTTTAGTCCTTAGGTTATGACCTTTGGTTTTGGTTTTGTTGTTCTGTTCTGTGACAATTTATCTAATTTTCCTTTTGCTACCTCTTGTGTGACTGAAGAGGTCAATCCTTGATTCACAACTGCAGTCACAGTTGCAATTGAGAACTACAAAACATTGAGCTACAAAATCATCCAGATATTGTGTAAGGATTTAAGCTTGTAGTGAGATAGACTTCCTACTGGTAACTGGACTAAAATTTGTTCTTTTTTTCTTAAAGTTGAAGCAATAATGTTCACCTTACATCAATGCAATTCTTTTCTCATATGGATCAGGGAAAAATTAGAATGTAAAAAAACAAAAATGGCTGGGCACAAATTTTTAAAACTTTGCGTGTGTGAAAAATCTGCTTATTAATGAAACATATTAAAGCTCACATGATTAATTTTAGTTCAGGAAAATTTGAAATTACTGAATAAGCTTTAATAAGAAACATTTATTTTTATTTTAAATATAAAGAAGTTAATTCTTATATGAACACTGACCCGTGTCTGAGGAGTCAGCATCCGAAGAAGAACATAGTCCATTATCTGTAGAAAGTATTCGAAATAATAATGTAAGCCTAATTAGTTTAAAAATATTTGGTACCAAAATAAAAATAATTAATTTATTTAAATAAAAATTAGAGACAGTATTATGACAAGATATTCAAAATTAAAAAAAAAAACAACAACTTAACTTATTTTACAAATGAAGCTTTGTGCTTAAAGGTTAGAAGAGCTTTGTAAACTACCTGTTACAGAAGATGGGGATGTACTACTAGGGGCGGCACTGCTACTTGAACTGGTTGTTGTCGTAGTTGTAGTTGTTGTGGTTGTACTTAATGTGGATGAGATACTTGATCCTGATGTACTTCTGGTCGTCGATACACTTAAGGCAGCTGAAACTATTTGACAAAATGTATTATCAGAGTACATCTCGTGTTATCATAAAAAGACAGCTATAAAATTTAAAAAACATGCTTTTGAGGTGGCTGAAAATTCAAGAGAACATGTATTTATTATAAAATAAATATGAATAAATATAAGCTTTTGTATAGCACTACTTTTTGCTCAGAGCACTAAGGCCCAATCTCATTTGGGGACCAGTGGGTGTGGGGGTATCTGGGAGAAGGTTTTTCCAAGCTGCCTTTAGGCGCTCAGTAAACGCAACTCTGCTCGAGTCGTGTGTCAAACCTTGAGCCCCCTTCATAGATAGCCAAGCCAAGCCAAGTTCTGATCCAGGAAACTACAGACCAGTATCACTTACCAGTATCACATGTAAAATCCTAGAACACATGTAGCAACATCATAAACCACTTAGACAAACATAATGTCCTCACCCCATACCAACATGGCTTTAGGAAATATAGATCATGTGAAACACAACTAATAGGACTAATTGATGATTTTTCAAAAGGTTTAGATAATAGTGAACAAATAGATGCTATCTTACTAGATTTTTCCAAGGCTTTTGACAAAGTTCACCACCATAGTTTGCTTAAAAAATTAAAATATTTCGGCATTAATGGTCCACTGCATCAGTGGTTTAAATATTTTCTGATAGGGAGAGAACAAACTGTAATAATAAATGGCTCTAAATCAACACCAATAACAGTAAATTCAGGTGTACCTCAAGGAACAGTCTTGGGTCCACTACTATTTTTAATTTACATAAATGATTTACCAAATTGCATTACTTCAGGAACAAAAGTCAGATTATTTGCAGACGATTGCATAATATATAGAACAATAAAAACAACACAAGACACAGATATTTTACAAAGAGAATTAGATGAATTACAGAAATGGGAATCAAATTGGAGCATGTCTTTCCACCCAGAAAAATGTCAGTTGTTAAGAGTAACAAAAAAACTAAAACAAATTAATTCCACTTATCTTATTCATGGCAAACCAGTAACACAGACTAAAAACGCAAAATACCTAGGTGTTATAATAAATGAAAAACTGTCATGGAATCCACAAATTGATGAAACTATAAAAAAATCCAACAAAGCATTATGGCTTATTAAAAGAAATTTCTATAAATCAAATAAGAACATAAAACTAAAATGTTATTTAACCTTGGTTAGGCTAATAATAGAATATGCATCCACCGTGTGGGACCCCTCAACTCAAGAAAACATTAAGAAACTGGAACAAACACAAAATAGAGCAGTGAGATTCATAACAAACGAATATTCACATTTGACTAGAGTAACACCATTAGTAAAATCACTAAATTTAGAAAGCCTTCAGGACAGAAGACTCAAAAGTAAAGTAGCAATTATACATAAAACACTGAACCATAATCTTCAAATACAAAAACAAAATTTAATAAAATACTCTGAAAGACAAAAATAAAGGCACATTCCTCGTCCCATATGCTAGGACAAATTTGTACAAATACTCCTTCTTCCCTAGTGCTATTAGAGCATGGAATGGGTTGCCTGAGCTAGCCAGAAAAACCAGTGACTTGGCAGAATTTAAGTCATTGGTTAATATGCATGACGCGTAGGACGTAATCATCTTCTTTTTTGAAGTAACGTCTGTATTATATAATATAAGATAAGGTAAGAAGTTCAAATATACTTAGCCTCTAGGCAATGCTTCCCACAAGATGAGAAAAAATGGATTCTTTGGAGTCAGCTGATACTATAGGAATTAACATGAATTTGTCAGGGCTATCCTATTTGCTGGAGATGTATAAAGTGTAGTGCTATCGTGATTCCCATAGCAGCCAAGAGTCTAATAACATTGTTTTGTTTGTCATTACATATTTTCAATGATGCAGAATTGCAACAGCAGATATTTCAAATATGTGTCTGCAAAGACGATTACACATATTCGTGCATATAACCTGTGGGCTATACAAGTTTTACAAATGAATGGCATCTATTTGGAGTACCATATAAAAAAGTGCAGGGTTTATAAAACTCATTTTAATCATCAAGATCGCATTAAAGAAACTATGGTCATAGCTGTGGTTGTTTTATGCCTCCTATTGTTTGCTTTGTGGTTATGAAATGTATATTGGAATGCTTTATAAACATCTCATTAGAAGCTTCAAGAAAACAAATAGTACCACTGTAGCAGAGAATCTTTTAATGTATTCACCAGTAATCAATTGTGATAGGTTAATGGCAGGTCACGCACATGCAGGGTTGTAGGCTACAATCGGGCAGGTTGTATGATTTTGTTTTTACTTATTTTGTAAACATATGTAGGTTATATATTTTCTTTGTTTTGATGAAAGACTGCAGTGGACAAAAATATAATAATTTAACCAAGGATTTAGCAGCACAAAAAAAGTTTCAGTTTTGTAAAAAGTTAGGAGCAGTGCCTGCAGTTTGGTAGGTGTGTTGGGTTCATACTGCTATAAAAGATAAAAAACAAACATTCTAGTTCAAGTTAAAAAAAAAATAGAAGGCTATAATTGATATAAAATTATTATTGTTAAATCAAAGAAAAATAATAATTGCACATAGTCAGAAGTAAACTTACCTGATGATCCACTGACAGTGGTGCTGGCAGCAATCAGAGGGTTTGCCCCTGCAAATAGAAACTAGTTTCTTTCAGAAAGTATAGAAGCTACAATAGTTGATGTGTTGCGATGTAAGCCACACTTTGCTTTGTAATACAAGGTGTATGACTGATTTACTTCAACACTACAGGTGACATATTGAGCATACTTCTAATAATTAACTAGTAGACCAGCCCGTGAATTAATCTTTTAGTATAAAACAAATAAGCAAAGTGTTGTGCTAAATACTCAGAATGTGCCAACTGTTTCATTAAGTTTGTACGACACTGCATTTAACCAGTCAATTGATCATTATTCCAGCACAAGTTTAGCTTTTATTTAAAGAAGCATTAAAATAGCTTTAGTGGATTGCATTAGGTTTAAATCCTTATTAACCAGAAGATTGACAGTCTAATAAACTTGATCTTACAAAGAGTCAATAGTAGACTTGATATTTACAAAGAATCAATAGAAGACCTGATCTTAATAAGAGTCAACAGTAGACTTGATCTCACCAAGAGTGAATAGAGGACTTGATGTTACAATGAGTTATTGGATGACAATACTATTTAACGGGTAAACCTACGTGTATAAAGTGAGCACTGTAGGTTGTCCACTACAACAATGCTCTTGGATACGGTGAGATCAGATGTGGTCATCGAGCATTGTTTGTCTCCCCTCTCCACGCTGCACAGGGTGAAAGTGGCACATCCTGGCAGTCCAGTTCCACTAGAGCACAGGTCAGCACACTCTGCTGCACTGGAGACCTTAGCAACACTATCAAATTGTATCTGCAATGTCTTGTGATCCCGGAGAATATAGTCATAAAGATGGTTTCCTACAAAAATGTATGAAATATTTCATTTTTTTTTTTTATAAAAGCCAAAATTTTAGTTTGGAGTTCATGCAAATAGTTGTCTAGCATTTGATAAATACCATATAACAGATATGTTAAAAAAACAGTTGACAACTTAAGAGACACATATCTTACGAGAGTAATGACTGCAGGAAAATGTTTGTAATGGACCAGAGCTAGCAGTGAACTTGTGCAGCTTTCTCAGAATACAGCTGCCATCTGTGCAATAGTCAAAAGACTCGCACCTAAAATCTGGGTTGGATGAGCAGCTCTTGGCACACATCTCATCGGTGGTGACTCCTTGTATGATCTTGTCGCCTGTCAGGGTGAACTCTTGCAGGTCATACTTTGTATACTCGTCAGTGTATAAGCCTGCAATGATTGGTTGAGTGATGTAAGATAATATTATTAATGGACTACTTTAAAGATATTTTCTACTTTTTATTTGTGAGTCATAGTTTAAAAACTAAAAATAGTAAATAGATTTGGTACCATGCTTTTTACCATTGTGTTACTTAAACATATATCTACTCAAAATGTATTTTCCAACAACAATGATTGATGAAAAAATGACAAATTCAGGGGGTTAAGTCTTTTAATCATCATCATCATCATCAAACTCCATTTGAGTGAGGGCTTGAGAGGCTCAAATCCTCTCTTGCAAAAGCCCTGGACAGAAACCCTGCTGTCTTGCGTAGTGCATAAATGTCGCCATACAAGTCGAGAATTTTGGGTTTCCCAGACCTGTCGAGATGGAGATCAAGTCTGGGGCAGTCAAACAGAATATGAGGCACGGTTTCCTCTTCTTCCCCGCAACGGGGGCACCGTGAATCAAAATTTGGCCATAGCCATGAGAAATATGAGCCAACAGGACAGTAGCCTGTCCTGCACTGTGCTATAATAGCTTGCTCAGGCCTGGACAGCCTCCACCACGGGGAAGTGCGGTCCGGGCGCCTAATGCGCTCCCAGACTCCACGGGCTTTTTGTGACTTGTCCCAGCACTCAAACCACTTTTCCATTTCTGTTTTTTGTATTATAGCCAGGGCTTGATGAAAGCTTACAACCTCATCAGTGGGTGGTTTGCCCTCCCTGGTGGGCCAAAGAGTCTGCAATTGTGTTGCCAGTCACACCTATGTGACTCAGTACCCACTGCATAATTACAGGGGTGTCATAGCGTTGTTTAATGTTATGTGAAGCCATGATGACAGTGTTGATATTGGGGGGCCATGGTCTGGGCTTTGCAAAGCCTGTAGTACAGATTTTGAGTCAGTGACCACAACAATCTGTGTTGCCCTCAAATGTCCCTCGCCAAGTTGAGAGTCAATGACTTTTAAGGCTTTACAGACTGCCATGGTCTCCGCATCAAAACTGCAAACAATACCACATGGTCCAAAGATTTTGACTGTGTAAGAGCCAAGAAAGTCATTGTAGGCTCAATAGCCTGCTCTTCCAGAATCTATTGATGCCGACCCATCAGTGTATGCAAAAATAGCACTGGGCTTGAAGGTATTAATGGTCTCCAGAGCTAGGATTTGAAGGTCGTTAGATGAACGGCTTTGCTTAGTGGCATTAGGGTCTACTAATTTCAAGCATATGTCTGGAGTCGTTGGGCGACACCAAGGGGGAAGGGGATGAAAACGTTGAATGTTTTGTCGGTTGGTGGAGAGGCCAGCTTCATCAGATAGTCTAGTGGCATGATGCATAAAAGACTGCATCTGGATACGTCTTCTGCATCTCCAACCATCCACTAGTTTTCTAGCTGGGAGGTATTCATCCAGCCTTTTATAATCGGACTGCTCCTAAATACAGGGATCGGAGCATGTCTGCTCGGGCTCCCCACTTCGTGGATGCCAGCTTCCGCACAATGCTAAGTTTCCCTGAGGCCTTTCTTACAACATCCTGGATGTGCTCACACATTTTTAGCTTGCGATCTAAAGTTACACCAAGGTACTTGGGTAGCTTTTCCATGCTGAGAGCCACTCCGTTGAGGGAGAGCTTGAAAAGTTGCCAGAGAATGCCAGTCCCAAGCGTGAACAGAGAATAGACCGTCTTGGAGGGGTTTATTTCTAGCCTCCATTTTTGTGTGTATGAGCAGATCGTATGGAGATCTTCTTGTAACACTTTTTGTATAGAGGTTGTGCTCTTTCCGGATTTCCAAAGGACAATATCATCAGCATATAGCAGCTTTTGGCATTTTAGCTGAGCTGGTAGGTCATTAATGAAGGCCGTGAAAAGGGCGCATGACAGGACGGAGCCCTGAGGGAGGCCGTGCTCGAGGGTCATTTCCCCTGAGACTTCTCCGTACATGCTTGTTCTTATTGTACGCTCTTGTAGGAAGTCTCTAATCCAGTAATATATCCGTGCCCGCACCCCCACGGCTCTTATCTTACGAAGCGAACGAGGCCGCCAAACTTTATCATATGCCAGTTTTAAGTCAATGAAGACTGTGTATGTGCTTTCGGTCCTTTGGAATCCATCTGCTACGCTCTGCACAAAGATGTTGATTTGGTCTATAGCAGACATTCCAGCCCTGAAACCAGCCTGTTTCAGAGCTATAAGACGGGCACTCTCAAGGTACCAAACCAGACGCTCATTTACCATTTTTTCAGCCATCTTTCCCACACAAGATGTGAGTGAGATGGGCCTGTAGCCCTCAGCAGTGGAAGCATCTTTTCCCTTTTTTGGTATAGGAATAATGGTGGAACGTTTCAAGCTCATCTGCCAAGAGCACGGCCCTTCCTTTCCCCCCTTAATGCTTAAGCATTTCGGGGGTGATACCATCCAGCCTGGGAGCCTTTTTAAGCTGGCATTTCCTTATGGCAGCATTAAGCTCGCCTATCGAGAAGGGGGAGTTCATCGTTCCCTCAGCACTTTCGGTCTGTGCTTCCTTTCAGTCTTTTTTTTCATCAGCTTTGCGAGCTTTATCAATGGCTTTGGACATTGGGGACTTCTTGGCAGCCTAGTTGATCTTAGCAAAATATTTGTTCAACAAGGTGGCAATTTTCTTTTTTGATGAAATGGTTACCCCACTGGGTTGGGATAATGGGGTTGCTGTTTTCGTACGCCCAACATTTTCAAGATTTCTCAGAAGACTCCAAGCCTTAGAGCTATCCCTTAGGTTTAACCTTGCACAGGTGTTGATCCAACGTTCTCATTTTTCCCTGTTCACAGACGTTTTGACTAGTAGTCAGTTTCTGCCTGAGTGTTGGATTGTTTGGGTTCTTTTGGACCTTTTTGTATGCCCTTCTCCGAGCCATAACAAGTTTGTTGATTTCAGCCGTCCAAAAGTTTTTGAATTTTTTACAAGGGTAAGTTCAAGGAATAAACTTTTTAGCCATGCCCAGGATAGCTGTTGTTATTTGACTGTACACAAGGTCGACAGAACTAGACTCTACATGGATTTTTTCAAGGGCATTGTCGACAGCTGTCTCGTATCCTTTCCAATTAGCCTTACTATAGCCCACTTTTGTGTTTTTTTTAGTGGTCATGGTGTTCATTTTAGAAAGAGTGGCAGTCAGTAATATTGGAAGGTGGTCACTGCCAATATCGCCTAGTACTTGATAAGTTATGACAGATTCAAAGTTAGCAGAGACTAAAGAAAGATCTGGTCGTGATAGTGAACTATTGCTAGCATGCAGAAGAGTAGGAGGAGAGTGGCTTATTTTGCAAAAGAAAAAGGTTAGTAGAATTGCACAGGTCATGAACTTTTTTACCAGACTGATCAGTGTCATCATAGCCCCAGGAAGGTGAATGGGCATTTAGATCTCCAGCTATGATAGTGTCTACAGTTATTGTCTCTCTGACATCTAAAGCCAGTTCTTGTTTTGGTGGATTATAAACATTGATGCACTTGAAGCGTCAATTATTTTTCCAAATTTCTAATACCAAAGTGTCTGTCCTCCCCTGACTCAAGTCTGTGGACACTTTCTTTCTTTTAATAAACCAATGCTGTTTTGTTCAAAAAGTGTTTAAAAATCAAAAAGTTGTTTAGAACCCTCATTTTTTAGAAAAAATCTAAAAAGGGGGGATAATAAATGCTTGAAAGGCTGGCAGGGGAAAAGATGTTATTCTTCAGAAAATTAAGTAATTATGCTGGTGAACTGATGTATTGCTGGTGTATTGTTTTTTTTATAAATAATTATTATTAAGGGGACTTAATCCATATATACATATATCGACATCTCTTATTAATAAGCATGTATTCCCCTTATTTCAAAATCAAACAAAATAATTAATCACCCTCAATTAATTAACTCACTGGTTTATTCTTTTTATTAATTCTCGTCTTGTCAGGTTCGATGAATAATTGTGCAAAGTGTTAACTTGATCCGAGAATGGGAAGTTGGGAAAAAAAAAGGTTCAAACTTTTTACCAGACCGACAGACAGACATGTATGGGATTTGTACCATACAGACGGAGTGAGTTGATATAAGCTTTGTAAAAATGAGATTATTGTGTCCACTACATTTTATAATTTAGTCATTCCTCTTAATCAGAAACTTAAAATCTATTAAGTAATTGATTTTGTTTAAAAAAATTCTCTTTCAACCCACATTTAACACTAGACACAAGTCTGTTCTGTGCAAAGTACAAGTTAATGTTAATACATTTTGATTTCACTAAAAGTTGTAACCAGAAGGCAATAAAAAGCATGCTGACAAAACTTACGAGAATAAACAGTTGTATCAAATGACCGGTTGAGCACTGAAGAGCCATTACCAAATTCATCAGGATGAATAGAAGACAGACGACAAAATCCAGTAGTAAATTTGTAGTCGAATGTTTCACAAGAAAATGTGTTTTCCTAGTAATAACATTTTAAGAAATTATAAGAACAATCAAACCTTAGAAAATGGCTAATATTTGGTTCCTAAACTTTGCATATCATTACAAATCTATATAACAGAATGCTTATTTAAGAAAATTGTTTAAAATTATTCCTGTTACGTTTTATTTTTCAAAATTGTATTATATGTAACCATTTATTGTTATGCCATCTTTCTCAGAATTAAATCTTTTTGCAATAGCTAGTATGTGTGTAAAGTTAGGTTACAATTTTATGGGAATGGTTTACAACAGTGAGGCCTATATAATAACCTTTTTTTAGCCAAAAAGGCCTTATACTTTTTGACCCAGTGAAATTTTTTCATAATCTTTTCTTAATTTTCTGATTTCCATGATTCTGAAAAGAAGTTTCTAGAGACTAGATATACACCCCATTGTGAAATTTTAAAAACATTTTTTCAATACTCATTTTTTTAAACTGGAGTTTTGTAAACATCCTCAACTCCCCAAGCAATATATTTTACTCAAGTAATCAAATACCATGATAAGTTAACAAAAATGTCAAACCATTTTTTACAATGAAATAAAATATGAAGAAACAGAGAAGCTCTTATTGTTTTCGTGAGAAGTTGAATAGAGCCCTAGTATCAAACAACTTTGTCCTTTGTTAATGAACATCTCTGATCAAATCAATATGCACAATGTCAAATAAAAATAAAAAATACATTTGAAGGGTTATTGCTGCATTTTAAATAGGACAAATGTTTGTATCTTGTCTAATAAAGTACAGGCTTTACTTCAAAAAAAAAATAATAACATCATATGCTTCTGCAGTAAGACAAAATACAAGTATTATTTTTGGATACTAAAATTATTTAAAGTGGAGTTAATTTCTGAATACAAATATTAGATATTAGTTGAAATGTGCCAAAACTAACCTTAGTCGGTTGCAGGCCTACAATGATGTAAATATAAAAAGCACTTTTTCAATAAAAAAAAGTAATAAGTTAATGTGCATACATTATACATGATGTGTAGGACATAATCATCTTCTTTTTTTGAACTAAGGTCTGTAATTGATAAGATAAGCTACGATAAGATAAGAATTTACTATAACATTCAGAGTTGATTAGGAAAAATCTTACTGAATTAAGAGAGTTTTGAATTTCAGGATTATTAGGGCGCACCTGAGTCTACCCAACTCTAATGAGTACCTGACTTTGGTTGAGGAAAATAAAGGCGGTTGGTCGTTGTGCTGGCCACATGACACCCTGCTCAATAACCATTGGCCAAAGAAACAGATGACCTTAACATCATCTGCCCTATAGGTTACAAGGACTGAAACTGGATCTTTAAGTGTGTTTATCAAATAAACTATTGGAACACACATGCAAGTACCGGTACAGTCAATATAATATAGATGTAAATAGATACCTTTAGACAAAAAGCTGCACAATCTGTCACACTGACCATGCTATGTGTCACATTGACCACACTGTCCACAAGACTGGCCCGAGGGTTGACCACAAATCTCCTTAAAAAGCTACCTAGAAGTAGAATAAAAAATCAAGCAAGTTGAAAGCATTGAGAAACTTACATTAGCTCTGCAATACAATATTACATTTATTTAACTTATTTATGCAAAATACACAAATAGATCATTCTTTAAAGTTTATAAGGTGCTGTTTTTAAGTCCAAAGATGAAATGAATGTCTACATATATTTATCTATTTTTATTTAAAGTCTTAAAATACCGTAATATGATTAAACTTTGATAATGTAAATTGCATCTAATCTATTAAACATCATAAACTAATTACAATAATATTTCCTTATTATTTTCAGCAATATATGCAGTTTCTCAAAGTTACAATTTTACACCATTGATGAGAAAAAAAAATCCTGGACATAGCATTAGTCAACAATCTTATAAAAACATTTGCTTTGTTAGTATGCAATAGAGAGAGTAGTGACCAAACACACAACACTACCATATTTTAGTGAAATTTATTTTAACAAAAAGATGTCTCAGTTAAGTGGGAAATATTTTAGAAGACATCCCCCCACCATTGTTTTGTTTTGTTTGTAAAATCTTTTACATGTTTCGGATGTTCCTTCAGAGTTTGAGATAGTTTACTTCCTAGTCCAAACCTCCCGCAGGATGACGGGGATGGGAGCGGGCAGGATTTGAACCCTGGACCATCGATAAATCTGAACGACAGCCCAGCGCGCAAACTGCACGACCAGGCAGCCATCCAGACTAGGCAGCCATCTATTGTATCATAACTGCATAACTGTGTCAAGTTGCCCCCCCCCCCCCCTCCCAGGGAACATTTATTCCTAGTGGTGAGATTGTATCAGCATTACTTCTTAACCAGGTGAAAAAGACCTAGGTGTCCAGGTGTCCGTGCACTCAGTCACTCAATGAACTTCTGTGTTTTGTGTCCGTTCTCTTTTAGGGAATTCTGTTGCTTTAATGGAAATAAGTGCTTGAGATCACAAAACATTTCCAATAAGGATCAATAAAGCAGTCTTAGTCTTACTCCTAAGTAAAGCCTATACTTACCAGGTGTACCTTTGGGATCTGTTGGTATCAGTAGATCGTTTCTAATATCTGTGGCAACATAAGTTCTGTTCATATTCTGGAACATACATTTAAAAATTGAACTGTCCCTATAACAACATTCTACAGGCTTATATGGAGATAACACTGAACAAGGCAAAGGCATTGGCCTCTTAAATGTCATTGTAAAAATACGAATTCTGCATTTTCATGTCTATTATCATATGGTCTGTAAGCCCCATATAGGCCCTAAATACTTTGTACCACAAGAGGGCCTCGCAAAATAAAATTCGCCCACATAAAATGGTCTTGCGCCGCTACTGTCCAGGCAATAACATTTCTTGGGTAACGAGCACAGAACTTAAACCAATTAACCATAAATGTAGAACTAGAATAGTATTCTATGATACAAAACGTCTTTAAACACACTTCTTATAAGACTCAGAACACCGCTGCAGTTCTAGGCCTGGGTATTCTACTTTACATAGTCAATGTGAACTTTTGTTGAAAAGTGGATTTGTCCAGAGGGCTCTTAAATAAGGGTCACTATTCTGAATAACAAACAACAACAACAAAATGCACATGACTTTAGCAGGCTAGCCCTCTAAGCAGAGGCGTAGTGGATGGGGGAGCAAAGGAACAAGATGCGCCGGGAACCACCCTGGGGGGGGGGGGGGCGCCACATGCATGCCTGTATTTGTAAGTGGTGTTCATGGAAAAATGGGAGGGAGGTGCGCCCGAAAAGTACCTAGCCCCGTGCGCACGTTTTGCTCACTACGCCTCTGCATGTAATTCACAATATTGTTGCGAATCACCCTATCCAGGCTCGCTGCAAATTGCAACAAACGACACCACCAACTTAAAGAACTTGACAACTCTGGGCTTCAAAATAACGTAATAGTTTAATGTCAATAAATAATAGCCAGCACTGTAAAATTGGCAGCACGTAACACAAGACTGTACAAATATCTCTCCGCCGTATCAACTCTTGCACTGGTCTCTCTGTCTCGTCTCGGACTTGTACTGAGCCGTTGTAACGAACTGTAGATCGGGAAGTTGTGACTGACTGGTCTCTGATACCTTTGCTCTTTATATAGGGTCCCTGCTGGCCTTCTAGAACCGGGCCGAACGTCGCTCGACCATTCTGGGTGGTCATATGACTACATTCCTCGTGACGCTCCTGAGCTCTGTTCACGATGTCGATTCTACTCGAGCCTTTGTGTGGACACTCGTCTCGGCTGACCGTTGTAATTCGTCACGGTTGACCGCTCGTCTATCGCTGGCCTGGGGCGATTTGCGTCGGCTGACTACACACACACCACTACCCCCATCTGTGCCACCACCAGGTTTATAACACTGCCCCTCATTAGATCCAGCTTCACCGTAGTACTTGTTGAGTCTGTCGATGTGGACGACCTTCAGTTTGGACCTTGGGCTCTTCTGTATTCGATACACGACATCGTTGATTCTTTTTATCACGCGGTAGGGTCCTTCCCAGTCTGTTTGAAGCTTTGGGGACTTGCCTTTTCGTCTTTGTGGGTTGTACAGCCACACCAGATCGTTCTCATGAAACCCAGCGGCATTGGCCCGTTTGTCGTACCTTGTCTTCATCTGGTCACTGTTGATTTTGATGTTTCTGCGGGCTAGAGCGTGATTTTTCTCCATCCGTTTTCGGAGATTTGCACATCTCCTGGAATCCCGAATAGCAAGTCACACGGTAGTTGCAGCTCTCGGCCGAACAACATCTTTGCTGGAGTGTAACCGGTGGTGCTGTGAATCGATCCTCTATATGCCATAAGGAACATTGGGATGTAGGTGTCCCAGTCCTCTTGACGTTCATCGACGACTTTCGACAGATGTTGTTCCAATGTTCGGTTAAATCGTTCCACCATTCCATCTGACTGGGGGTGAAGAGGGGTTGTGCGTGTCTTTTCGATGCCGAGTACCTGGCACATCTCTTGAAAGATCTTGGATTCGAAGTTTCGGCCTTGGTTGGAGTGTAACTCCCTGGGAGCACCGAATCGGCTAATCCAATTCTCCACAAGTGTTTCCGCTATGGTGGTGGCTTCTTGGTTTGGTATCGCATACGCTTCAGGCCACTTAGTAAAATAGTCTATCACTACTAGAACGTACTTATTTCCTCTCTGGGATTCAGGAAATGGCCCGGCCACATCGATCGCTATTCTTTCGAAGGGATTACCGACGTTGTATTGCTGCATACGTGCCCTCGTTTTCCTGTGCGGGCCCTTTGCTGCTGAACATGCGTCGCATCTTCGGCACCATTCTTCTACATCATCCCGGTAGCCGAACCAGTAAAACCACTGGCGTACTTTTCAAAGGTCTTGTTGACACCTAAATGTGACCCACTGGAATTACTATGGATTTCTTGCAGCACCTCAGCAACTCTCACTTTAGGCAACAACAGCTGTAAACGATTGCATGTCCCATCTGCCGTTTCCAAGACCCTCTTGAGAACTCCATTGTCGATTGTCAGTGAGTCCCATTGCGCCCAATATGCCTTAATAGCAGCTCCTTTATCAGAAAGGTGATGCCATTCTGGTCTTTGTCCATCTTCCTTCATAAGCAGAATGGGAGCCAAGTCTTCATCTTTTAACTGGTCTTCTCGGATTCTTTCGTCGGACCATGACCCGGAAGCTTGTACCCCAAGATGTTGACAATCAATGCTAACTTCCTTTTCTTCAACCTTGCTGCAGTGTTTACATTCCATTCTGCAAGGTCGTCGAGACAGCGCGTCAGCATTCTGGTGAGTTTGTCCTTTTCGGTGCTGTGTCTCGAAGTCATAGGTTTGAAAACGTTCAATCCACCTGGCGACTTGTCCTTCCGGACTTTTAAATGACAGCAGCCATTGTAGAGCAGCGTGATCTGTCCTAAGGATAAATTTCTGCCCATATAAGTATTTGTGACAATGTTGTATGGCATCCACAACTGCCAGTAGCTCAAGTCTTGTGACACAGTAGTTTCTCTCGGCTTTGGACAAGCTCCGACTAAAGTAAGCTATAACCCTCTCAGTTCCATCTACCTTTTGGGATAAGACAGCGCCTATTCCGGTATTGCTCGCATCGGTGTCAAGTATGAACGTCTCGCCTGGTATCGGGTAGGCCAGAATGGGTGATGAAACAAGAGCCTTTTTAAGTCTCTCAAAGGTCTCATGACATTCCGCTGTCCAAATAAACGGCGGCTTCGGTTCTGTCAATTGATGAATCCCCCTTCGTTCTGTTGGTGGCAGTTCTACGGTGACAAAACATTACAGCCAAAAGAAGTCTTGCTGAACACGAAGATTTACAAAGATTGCGTTATAGACGTCAGGAGAATAAATCTGAAGCTTAGAATGAAGGAAAACGCTTGGTGCCAATTTGAAGTTCCGGCATGGACCCCCGATAATTAAGCTTACAGCGCTTAGACAGACTCTTCACTGGCAAATGGCTGGGCGCGAAAGTATTTGATCTAAACTGTATTTGTATAGGCCTATGTTTAAAGAAGCACTCTGCTTTAACTCGTAACTCGCTCTTTGAAACAACGTTACTAAGTGTCCACATTTTGATGACACTGTGTTCTGTCAAATATTCTACATGTTTCTGAAGTTCCTTCAAAGTTGAAGATATTCTACTTCCTAGTCCAAACCTCCCGCTGGACGACGGGGGATGGCAGTTGGCAGGGTGTAAACCCGGGACCATCGAGACGACCGACAGTTCAAATTGCCCGACCAGGCAGCCTTCCCTCCCTTTCCACACCCCCCCCCCAACTATTTTATAAATTGTAATAAAATGTGTAAAGATGCCGGCATGTTACAGTTAAATGAGATTAGAGAACATCTAGAGGCTTCCAGAGGTTTCAAGTTTTAGAAAGACATTTTGCCCACATGAATTTTTTGAACCAGATATTACATAGTTTTAAAACCAACGACTTGGCAGAGTTTAAGTCATAGATTGACTAGATTGACACAAGAAATAATTTTATAATGAAGTAACGTCTGAAATATCTAGTTAAGATATAACACGATGGTCAATAACGCCCTTGTTTTCAAGATGTAGTATCAGACGAAAGTGGGAACAAACTAACGAGATCGGATTGGATAGATACTAAAATGTGAAAGCCTAAACAGATGTCACAAGAGTCATTAGTGGTGACCATACACGAGATAAAGTGAATGAAGGAAAGAACACCAAACAAGACACTTCAGTGATGGCCCACACACAGAGTAGGGCCAACTAAAACCTCTTGAGTTACACATACAAACGATCGCATTTTCATAGCAACCTATTACACATTATCATTGTTTACGTACAGACTAAATTTATTAATGAAAAGCTTTTAGTTGCGTTACGCTATAACAGCGGTTTTCACCTTTTAAGCTCGGCGACCCCTTTTTACAATCCCCTACTCTGGCGCGACCCCCCCCCTCAAACACACACATACAGAAATAGAAGAGTAGACAATAACAATCCATATTTTCGATGGTCTGAGGCGACCTCTGGCAAATCGTCAATCGACCCCCAAGGGGGTAGCGAACCACAGGTTGAGAACCCCTGCGCTTAAGGCTAGAATTGAGAAGACCAAATATGGTGCATGACGTCAACTTTACCTTGCTTTGAAAAGCTCTTTGTTAACATATGAACTACTCACTCAAGATAAGAAATTCACACTCTCAAATTACGAATGGAGAAACATGGGCAGTGGGGTTACTAGTGGCTGCGGTACGCAACAGGTGACACCCACGTAGATTTTTTTTTTTCTGGTTAAAGGAAATAGCCTAAATTTTAAGAAACGATGGGAACTAGATTGAATTTTTTTTCATGTAAAATCTGTAACAAATGTCCAGTGACAGATTGACAAAGTGTTACTACCTTGTAATCGATTCTTGAACTTATAATAGAACCTCTAGGCGGCCTCTCATTATTATACATGTGCCCGTGAAAACGTGGGCCCACCTGGTAATCGATTCACGCACTTACAGGGAGCCAAAAGGCATTTCATCATTACAGAGAAAGTCGAAAACAAGGTCGTCCACGTCGAATATGGAATCTCATCTTTTTGAAGATGTAAACTCCGTAGGCACCAAACTGGAAGAGGCTATAGATTTCACCAGTGACCGATCTCTGTAGAGTTGCCTCCCTATTACCGATTCAGAAACCCCATTGACAACGAACAACATGCTGGGAATTACTCCCTTAGAGCACGTGAGAGGAAGCGAGCAGTGAGTCTTAAGGTTGCCTTGTCCCCGTACAAGGACAGCCTCTGTATGAACCAGTTATCTCTCTATCTAATCCTTGTCCCAATCGTCCTTCGTGCAGAACTCTGCATTCGTAAAGAATGTGGTCTATTGTTTCGTCGTCCTCCATGCAATGGCGACACCGTGTGTCGTAATTCTCCTTCCACCGTCCGAGGTAAGCACCAATTGGACAGTGTCCGACCCGGAACTGGGCTAGGACCGCCTGTTCCGCACGATTCAGTTGCCACCATGCATCTCTTTTGTCTGGTCTACTCATTGCCCGGTAAAGCTCCGTCCCTTGTCCGAAGAATACCAGCCATCGTGCCAAAGTGTCAACATGTGTTGGTTGATTAGGGCTCGTACACTTTGATAAGAGCACGGTTCATCATGTTCGAGCGCCGTTGCGACCGCGGTTTTCGCGAGCTGGTCAGCCAAATCGTGGCTGGTCACCCCGCAATGGGCGGGCACCCATTGCAAAGTAACGTTCACGCCCAATCGTAGGAGACGCCCTCCGACCGTTAGGACGTCCCATACCCTTCTAACACCTTCATTAAGCCCCTCTAAGGCCTCTAGTGCGGCCATCGAAACCGTGAAAAGGACTATGTCGTTCGCCGACGACGTCCCGTTACGTACCTTCGTTGCCACGCAGTCCAGTGCTTGGAACATTGCTTCGAGTTCAGCCTCGAGGCTGCTTTTCTGCTGACAGGATCCCCTGAGCTCGTCACTTTTGGGGTTGCCAGAGAGTCGAACTACCGCCCCGTACCCAGCTTTCACAGTTCCCTCGAGCGTCTGCACAGATGTGTAGATGGTAGTTACTCCGGCTGGATATGATGCGATAGTCTCTCTGGCTGCTTGTAGCAGCCGTGTGGGGTGACTCTGCCTCGTCACCACTGGGTCAAGTAGGCTCTTCCGTATCGTCGGCATGCCGAGGGCCTCCATCGGGAAGATAGAACCGGACAGGGAAAGAGCAGCTCGCTCCACCGGCAGATTCGCCTCTCTGACCAACCCACGCGCCACATGCATGAAGCAGGGCCGGTTTTTGAGGCGTCTCCTACCCTCCCAGTTGTCGACCAGATTTCTGAGTGGGCGTCCATCTTCCAGCCGCATATATCTCTCGTGAGCTAGTATGACGGCTCGCTCTCTGCACAATTTCAACGGTGGGATGTTTACCATAATCTCGCCAGAGGCAATTGGCGTTGTCCTAAAGGTTCCACAGATTAGTCTTATGGCTTGGTTCTGAACAGCATCTAGGCTTGCTAGAGTCGTTTACGAAGCCCAGACCTGAACAGGGAGACTGTAGTCCAAGTGAGAGCGTACTGCACCCATGTACAGTCCTCTCAGCACGTCCGCTCTCGTTCCAGCTAGTTTCTTTACGATATTCAGCTTCTCGGAAGCTGTCTCCTTCACCTGCTGAATATGATCGCACATAGTTTCTGATCGAGAATTACTCCAAGGTACTTGGGCTTTTTATCCCATTTCAGAATCTTGCCATCCATTCGTAGCTCGACAGGTTCCTTCAATATATCACGCCCCAGCGTAAACCATGAGTAAACCGACTTCGAGAGTGGTTTACCTCAAGGCTCCACATTCTGGCGTAGCAGGATAAAGTTGTTAATGCGTGCTGGAGAGTGCCAATGAGTTGTTGGCGATCCCTCCCTGACTCCCACAACACGATATCATCTGCAAACAGCAGCTTCTGACATTGCAAAAGGGCCGGCAAGTCGTTGATATAGACCAAAAAAAGAGTACAGCTGAGTGCCGATCCCTGCGGCACCCCCTGCTCGAGAGGAAGTTTCCTCGACAAGTGTTTACCAACACGAGTCTGTACCGTTCTTTCCGTGAGGAAATTTTGGATCCACTTAAGCATATATGAACCGACACCTAAGTTCATCAGTTTCAACAACAAACCGGGTCTCCATACCCTGTCGTAGGCCTGCTTGAGATCGATAAATACCGCTAGCGTCGACTGACCAGGTCGATTTGTGTTGCCCCACTGGAAGCCATCCGCCAATTTCTGCATGAATAACGTCACTTGATCGATGGCATTTCTTTGCCTCCTGAACCCGCCCTGTTCAGGAGCAATGAGACCTTTCGTTTCTAGAAACCATGTGAGCCTTCTGTTGACCATGAGTTCGGCCGCCTTCCCGACGTTGGACGTCAACGAAACGGGTCGGTAACTTTCTGCACGATCTGGGACATTCCCCTTTTTGAGCAGGGGAACAATCGTTGCCACGCGCCAAGCCTTAGGGAAATTTCCCCTTAGTCCAAGTACGATTGATCAAATCCAACTGTTTCCTTCTGCCAATAGGACCGAGATGTTTCAGCATTTCGTTGCTGATCCCATCTGGCCCCGGTGCCTTGCGCAACTTGCGCTTCCGAAGTGCAATATCTAGCTCTCCGTAGGTAAAAGAGTTAATGAATGTGCTCGTCTCGTCCTCACCATAGGCGTAACTGCGTTTCGCTTTCGCCTTCCTGGTGCCGTCTAGAGCTTTCGACACTTCGCTCCCCTCACCCGTCCTAGAGATGGCCGCAAAAGCATGGTTTAGAGCGTCCGACCGTTTAGAGTCAGTGACCACCAAGCCTTGAGCCGTTTGCAAGGGTGCAGCTGCTTTTGGTTCTTTCGCCCTGGTTAGGTTGTTGAGAAGTTTCCATGCCTGTCGTCCGTCCGCAAGATTCAGGTTTTCACATGTCTTGGCCCATTTCTGTCTCGTACCCTCCGCAATGGCTTCCTTTACCTCCGCCGTAAGCTTGTTGTAAGCTCTCCTGGTTTCATCGGTTTTTCGACGACTGTGCTGCCTACGTGCAGCCCGCCTCAGTCGGATTAGGCGTGCCAAAGCGGGAGACCAAAAGTGCCTAAACTTGCGCCCCCCGTAAGACCTCGGGATAGCTTTTCGAGCAGCACCTAAGATGGCTTTGACAAAGAGTCCGTAAGTCCGGTTAATGCAATCTGCTTGGATATCCAATCCGTTCAGAGCTACATCCGATGCGCTCCTAAACAGATCTCAGTTAGCACGATTATACACCCATTTTGGTTCTGTGTATGGGGTATTCACGTTGAGCTTTTCGAGTTCGATTGTAACCAAGACCGGCAGGTGATCGCTACCGACGTCGTTGAGCACGTCCACTCTCGACTGTGACCTTAAGTCAGTTGACATCAGTGACAAATCTGGTTGCGACATGCCCCCATGCCCGGTGTGCAGAAAGGTCGGGGGTCTGTCTTTGCCCTGTAAAACAACCAGGTTTGTTTCGTCACACATCTCAAGTAGTCGACGCCCTCGATGTCAGTTTCCTGGCATCCCCACGCTGGGGGACTTAGCGTTAAAATCACCTGCGACAATCATCCTTGTATCAAATGGCTCACGCAGTTTGACTTGCATCTCAGACTTAGGTGGATTGTAGTGGTTTACGCATGTGAATCGCTGACCATATTTGTCAAAGTGTCAGTCCCACCGGGTCCCGCAGAGGCGCTGGATTCTACTACTCGGGCCGTGAGCGTATTTCGTACGAACGTTACTAATACTTGGCACCTCGAGCAGGAACACCGGTCGGCTGTGAAGCCGTAAAGAAGAGGTGGCCCCTCGTCTGAGCGTAGAGTTTCTTGACACAGTAGGACATCTGCCTCGTATTGCTCTGCTATCGTATAGACCTCAATCCGTTTCAGTGAGAACTGCCGATTCAGATTGAGGTGGATAATCCGAAGCTGTTTGCTTCGGTCGTAACCTTGCCTCCTGGTGCGTTCACCTTTCGGGTTTTGGTGAATGAGGGTGTACCACGTCCTCTAGCCTTGCCTCCTGGTACGGTCACCTTTCGGGTTTTCGTGGGGGGCACAACTCCCCCGTTTGTGCGTGAGGCCATCGTGGCGCTCTGGGACAGTGGGCTGGGCCCGGGCGTCGCGCTGGAGGGATGCTGGCCCCCTGACTCACATCCTAAAGTATTGCCGGTCTTTAGGGGGGGCACGACTCCCCCGTATGTGCTTGAGGTCATCGTGGCGCTCTGTGATAGTGGGCTGGGCTCGGGCGTCGCACCCGAGAGATGCTGGCCACCTGACTCACATCCAGAGGAAACCGTTTCCTCCCGTGTTAACTTGTCCGATAGTAGCACATTTTTCGACCACAGACCTATCGTTGCCGTTGTGTGGTCGAGCCTGTTTGACCGGTAATGCTCGTACCCACGTTTTCGATTATTGACTTTTGCATAGATAGAGAGAAATTTGCCCCGGGGGGGGGGGGCGGACTGGTTGCATGTGAGACACATAGGCTGTCCCCATCGTTGAAACAGTAGCTGAATGTCTTGGACTGGTGCCCAAGACCGCTGAACCCATTGTCAGCACTGCGAGCTTGCCCTCGAGAGAGGGGAAATTTTGGAGACCGTCTCTTTCAACGTTCGTTACCAATGCCGTCGGGGTGGCGGCTTAGTGCGATGCTGGTGTCTCCGGAAACACTGGCCCCGAGGTCCCCCAACGTTTGTGGCGCGCCGTATCGTAGCACGCTGGACTCCAATCTTTTCATCCCCGTACTCAGCCTTGTGAGCCGAATACAGTGACTACTAAGTTAGCCATGCTCCCCCACTCGGTGGGAGGCGGAGACGTGTGGCTGTTTTAATTTTACATTGATTACCTAGCCTTTAAAACCTATAATCAAAAACCAGTTCCACTTAGCCACCCCCAACATGGGGTGTTCACGCGACAACCACGATGAGGTGGGATCTGGAATTGCCGCGCCTCCCTATTACCCGAACGGCGCGAAGTAGGCCTATCTAGGACGATCTAGACACTAGAAGAGGCTATAAATTTCACCAGTGACCGATCTCTGTAGAGTTGCCTCCCTATGGCCCGAACGGCGAGAAGTAGGCCTATCTCGGACGACCTAGAAACTGGGTGTCTTGCTTCCTCTTGATAAATAACCACTTTTTTTTTCCTCTCACTTTTGTTACTCGTTTGTATATAGCTCCTAACAGCTGGTACAACTAAACTGAAGTAGGCTTGTTATGTTTTAAATGTACAACTTGAAATAAACTTGAACAAACTTCTTGATTAAAGAAAACTTAATTTAACTTTCAACACTATACACAGATTCAACTTGAATGTAGATGTATGCAGATACAAGTAAAATGATCATTAAAACAAGCTCTAACTTGCCATGCTTTCAAGTACCGAACGAAACGGGGTATTGACGACAGCGATGTTTTGGTGTTTGAATAGTATTTCTTCTTTAAAAATGTGCAGGATATGAATATTGTAGAATATTTGACAATTTCCTTCATATATTTAATGATGTGCATATGAAGTTTGGTCCTCAACTCGTCTTCAGAAAAAGTGTTTTTGTAGAAAAAGTGTTTTTGTCGAAAAAGCATTTTTCGAGGCACATTGAACAAAAGAGGGAGAGAGACTCACTAGTCTTAGAGACAGCCCTTCATCTCAAAGTACACTCTAAACAAAATAGCGTTCCATGTTGGCGTGAATGTAGACGTACAGCGAAAAGTTATTTCCCCGAACAAAAAAGTCGTTTTTACAGCCTGTGATTAATGAACATGATTCCTCAATGAAATAGTAAGCCCAGTTTTCCCTTTGCAACTTCTTGTGGGACTAAAGAGGCCAATCCTTGATACACAATACACAGCTGCGATCGCAGGTTGGGCATATGTGATCACCAGGCGCCGTTTCATTATCACCCTTCTTTCTGCTACTGTTGTGTATGGCATCTGCAATCCGAGACTCTTCCTTTATGCTCCCTCTCAATGTAGATCTATCCAGTGCTACTTTTCCCCAGCTGCTAGTGTCGATTTTGAAGAGCTTCGTGTCGCGTTTGCATACATCCGTATAACGTAAGAGTGGGCGACCAGCGGCTC
Organism: Biomphalaria pfeifferi; assembly: GCA_030265305.1. Taxonomy (NCBI): domain Eukaryota; kingdom Metazoa; phylum Mollusca; class Gastropoda; family Planorbidae; genus Biomphalaria; species Biomphalaria pfeifferi. Next base: position 157,038 of record JASAOG010000070.1, read on the forward strand.
TCCTGCCTTCTATTAAATCGCCATACAGAATGTCATGTGAAAGTCGACCTACTGGCATTCTACTAACGTGGCCAAGCCAGCCAAGGCGTCTGCTGTTGATAGCAAAGCGGATGTCCAGTCATCCTGCTCTTCGTAGCAGTTCCTCATTGATTATCCTATCTTGCCACCTTATTTTAAAGATCCGCCTTAGGCATCGGAGGTAGAAGACATTCAGCTTTTTTCCTACATATATTTGGTCCTTTTTAACTTGGGGGAGACAACGAAGCAACACCCCATAGCCTCAGATATTAAAAAGCGAAAATTGAGATTAGGATTCTGTAATAACATGGGAGAACTGAGCTCGGGGGAAAGGCGTGGCTGCGTCGTTTGGTTGCGGCCCTATAGGCCTACTCAGGCCCTACTCTATTGGGGTTTACAGGAATACCTAGTAAGGAATATGTTTTTAAGGCTTTAGTTTCCTTTCTGTCCTCCTTTGGACGTGCGAGTATCTGGTAGCCCTAATGAATGTTTAACATAGAATGACTGACCAACGTGAGTTCAACATTTTACGTTTTCTATCTGTCCCACAAAAGTAACGCTATCTGGGACATGGTTCATGAGTCCACAAGGGGCTACAACTGCGATAAAGCTATCCTGCATATAACAAAATAATTACAAAAGTAAGGTTGACCTGATTCTTTGTATTAAACAAAAAATAAATGTGGTCTAAAAAAATACACTTATACTCTTTTATATCAAAACGTTTTGATAAACGTAAAATTTATTAATATTTTTTTATAATCTTGACTAGCAATAGCTATGAATAGATCAAAGCAGATTACCTATTTTTAGTTTCAAGGGCGTCATCCAATCAAATTGAAGCTCTATTTTTAACTCACCAGTGAAACTAATATAAATAAAACTAGGTTAGGATACACTAGCAGCACCCCAGTGATAAGCCGCGCGGGTTCTACAACCGCAAATCATTGAGATATCTAATGATGTTCATAGAGCACTGCAACAAAATGAAGAAGTTCTTAGCCTGCTGTACTCAACAAGGTAAGAAGATATACATCTAGGGGTTGAATGTTCCATACGAAATGATGTCCTAACTCTAAAATCTACACATAGACTCTGCGCTCAATTAACATGAAATAAATTCATATTTGTACTTTTAATCTTATCTACCGATGCTTCTAGCCCTAACATCTCCCTCCATACAATGTCATGTCGACCTACAGCGGTATCTTATACTTCAAGCCTATACCAGTGTAACTGAAATGCTTAGGCGTAGGATTTAATAGTATATAATAATAAATCTAATAACATGTTTTGTAGGCTATGTTATAAGCCCTAGCGCTATAGGCCTAAACATAGGCTACTTTAGAAAGCTTACGAAGGAAGACATATATGCCTAGTCTTAAACTGGTGTAGACACTTAAGGCCCATCTCTATTATTCTTTATTCAACACTTGTACCTTATGACCAAAGGGATCTGTGCATTAGAGTCTATATCTAGATATAGCCTACACAGTAAGAGACAACCCGTGGTGTCTATACATTAAGGCCAATCAAGTTAGACTTTACAACCCGTAAGGGTTGTCCTCCCTGTTCTTTTAGCCGCATTACAGCAGCACCAGAGTTTCTTATCCGGGGCCCATATCTAGAGCAAGATAAAGGGATCATGGGTGGCCCTTGCGTCAAAGTCCCTTTTGTTGGTGTGATCCAAAGAAATGCTTCCTATTACTATTGGTACCAACTCAGTCGCAGAAGCTGTTAGAAATTAACTATGATGCTCCCAAAAGGGGCTTCACTCCTAATTTTACCTTGAGGTTGTCTCCTGAAGCCCGCAAAGCAGCAGAGGCTTGAAGTCAGAGTACCCTTCTAGATGCATTGCCTTACTAGGCTGAATAGCTCTATCTGCCCGAATTTCTTAGCTTTGAAGCGTCAGATATCCGCATTTTTCCCTTCACTTATTAGTTAGAGCACTTTTGATGTGCTTAGTATCTAAGCCACACGAGCAGGCCCGGTTCTGAACTTATAATTGTCAGAGGCTATTTGAGACGCATTACGCAACATACACAAGAAAATTAATATAGGCCCTCTCAGTCCAAACTTGCCACGCTTTAATGTAAGCCTAACTGTTATTAGGACCATTTCTACTATATTCACGCTAAGAAATGAGACTTTTGTCAGATACAGACTATAGGTCACATGAGAAAAAGAGAAACTTTAGTGTTATTCATATGGAAATAATCCAACAAAAAAGTACTTGTCTTTCGAAACGCGCTATAATTTAGATGATGATCTAGGTCTAGGCCTAACTATAGAAAAAAGGTATATTTTTTCTTTAAATGTCAGACCTAATTGGAATAACTATATTAATTGTTGTCTGTAGAAAACGAAGATGTTTCTTTGAATGTCAGACCTATTTTGAAATAACTATTAAATCAATTGTCTGTCTGTAGAAAACGAAGATAAAAGAGATGGACGAAGGCTGCGCAGAAAGATGGTGATCGTTGGAGACGGTGCTTGCGGCAAGACCGCCCTAGTGACCAGGATGGCTACCGGAAGCTTTGTGGACATTGGCTACATCCCAACAGTGTTTGAGACGGACATGACTGAAGTGAACACGGGCAGGGAGACAGTTGATCTGGTCATATTTGATACAGCGGGTAAGTTGGATCACTTAACCTCTCAAACTAAAATGTATGCACGCTGTAAGCACGTGCCGTGGAATCAGATCGAGGCTTGACCTGACTTCTGAGCCACTTAAGCTGTATGAATGCAAGTATTTTGATATGTTGGTAAAATGTTTTGTAAAATGCTTTACATGTTTCGGATGTTCCTTCAGAGTTGAAGATAATTTACTTCCTAGTTCAAACCTCCCGCAGGAAGACGGGGATGGTAACGGGCAGGGTATGAACCCGGGGCCATCGAGAAGTCCGAAAGATGGTCCAGCGCGTATACCGCACGACCAGGCAGCCAAAATATATTTGTCTATATCTGATTGAGCTGAAAGGTGATGAGGATACATTTTAAAAAGTAATAAGAAATAACCAAGTCTTTAGCATCAATAAATAGAAAGAAAGATCTCCTTCATAGACAATATACATTTACATCTATTAAATTTTTTTTAAACTATTGATTTTAAAAAGTTGATTTAGGCCTACTAACTAAATAAAGCAGCAATAGTTATAAAAGGCTTACAAAATGTAGCTATGGTAGGCCCTATTAAACTTAACCGTCAGCCATAGATCAAAAGGTGTGAAACGGGTACTTTACTTTTTGTTTCTTATCATATTAATTGGGAATATTGTACAATATCGTACAGGAGAGAATAATTTAAGGAAAGCATGAATAAAACTTACATTCATCATGTTCATGTATGATCTAGAGTTTCATAAGTTCTATTTTTAATCTATTTCCTAACAGGACAAGAAGACTATGATCGTCTGCGGCCATTCTCTTACAGCGATGTGGACGTAGTTCTCATCTGTTTTTCTTTGACCGACTCTGACACGCTGTTAAATGTCATGTCCAACTGGGTTCCAGAAATTCGGTATTACTGCAAGGACGCGCCCATCATTCTAGTTGGCAACAAGAAAGACCTTCGGGACCCGGAACTCTCTACTTCATGCAAGAGCTCAACGCATTCACTCCTGACAGATTCCCCAGCTGCAGAGTCTGCAGCCATGCAGGAGACAAGCACAGCTAGGCCAACGTCAGTTTTCGAAGACCTGATCAGGCCAGTCTACAAGGTCAATGCTCCGGTGAAGCACAGCGAGGGCGCCTTGATTGCAGGGAGGATCGGCGCTATGGCCTACTTTGAAACGTCTGCCCTGAAGGGCGATAATGTGGAAGAGTTACTGCTGGCCACAACCAAAGCAGCAGTGTTGGGTATCAAAAAGTCCAGGAAATACAGACCATTTACTGATACACTTAGGAGCTGGAAATCTGTACAGGCTTTGAGGGGAAAGAACAGCTGATAGGATAAATCTTCAGGCTTTAATGGGAAAGAGCAGCTGATAAAACAAATCTGTAGGCTACAGGCTTTGAGGGAAGAAAACAGCTGATAAGACAAATCTGTACATGGTTTGAGGGGAAACAGTAAAAGATTTTACAAACTATTGAAAGACCCGAAGCTTGTTTTCTAAGCTAAAGAGTTGGTAGGAGCCAATAGATCAAGCTCTGGCTTACACAGAAATAAAATTATGACCTGAAGACAGTCTCAACATACTGCCTCACAAATTTAAGCCATGTTTTGTTACATTGGTTACCAACTACATTGCATTGATGCTCTTTGAAAGACCAGTGATTGTGTAATACAGTATTAAACTGGCATAACTATTCATCACTTAATCACAAGAGAATACAATATGGTAATTCACAAATTGATATCTTCATGTACTCCTTATCTTGTTAGAGTTCAGCTATTTTCAAACTTGTTTTTTTTATGTAACAGGTTGTTTGGGGTGTATTGTTTGAGTATGGGTGGAGTCCTACAAATGAATAAATTGGATGGAAAAAGAGACATTAAACAGAAGAGACATTTATCCAGTGTTAACTAGGGTTGTGATCTTATAAAACAAGGGCAATAATTGAGTGAGCAAGCTTTCATTTCCTATACAGCTTTAACAACAATGACTTGCAAACAATAGTGACTTCGACTTTCACAGGTTATTTTATTTTACATTTTAAACTAATTTTTAAAATAAAACTGATTTACAAGTCACAAACCAACGCTCTACAATATAGGGTAAACTGTTTTTATTTATAACAAATGGAAATTATATGCTTTCAATATAGGGTAACTTAATTTTTATTAATAATTTTTATTAAATTAGGGATTTATTCAATATTCTGAGATTGAAGCACCATTTGATGCAAAGTCTCATTGTATTATACAATGGCAATTGTTGAAATACTAAGTTTAGTCTAAGGATTCCATTCACTCTCCTCATTTTCTCTGTTGTTATCAGTTGGTTTAGTTTTGGGGCACTAGCTTTTTAATAAAACATTGTTACTTTAAAAAAAATTAATGAATGTTTCTGTGCTTTCAATGATATGTATTAAATTTATACAAATCATTTTTTTTAGTAGTCTTTTATTCATGTTTTAAATATGGTGGAGCCATGGTGAATACATCACACTTATCTGAGCATGCTATAAGCATGAAAGTAGTGCTATATAAAAGCTATAATAATAATAATAATAATAATCTCAGGTATATTAACTGTATTAAATGCAATATCTTTGTGATCACATCAATTACTCAGTACTTTTTTTTTTGTTTTTTATTTATCTGATGCAATAGAGTTATCTTTTTTTACATTTTATTTGCCAATGTTCATTCAAAAATTGTATTAACTGTGATATAAATTTATTACATGTAAACAATAAACTATTAAAGATGTTATTTTTTGTGAACAATTGAGCTGCATTTCATTTTTAAAAATTATTTAAACCATTTTTGTTATAAATCATCATTGGAGATACAGAGTACATTTCACATTTCATTTCATTTACTAATAGAATCCATGAAATAAACTTGGTTTTAAAAAAATCTTTTTAAGAAACCATCAGACAATGATAATTAACTTTTATATCTTAGCTAAAACTATATTTTTAAACAGTGTACATAATGTAACTCACAATAGAAACAGGATAAAATATAAGCCATTGGTCCTCAGAAGAGATTGGAGCATGCTGTAAGTATGAATGATGTTTTATGAAAAAGCAGTAAAACAAAAAAACAACACTTACATTTGGTAGAAACATTGTTATCTGGAATAAATTATCATATACATTGTCTGTGATCATCTCATACATTTTCTCTACATTCAGCTGAGGGAAGCTAACATTCTCAGATCCTGTGCAGGAAAAACAAACTTTGAATCTCAAAAAAAAAGTTTAAAAAATTGATCTTAACAAATAATTGAGAAGAAAGATGAGTTATAATAAAAAAAGCAGTTTAAGAAAAAACAAAATGCCATGAAATGAAGAAATAAATAAACGTTAACATTTTTGTGATAAAATCTCTCAAAAAGAAAATTCACAAATTTGGTTTAAATAAATTTATAAACACTGTGAGAAGATAAATCTCTAATAAAAGCCTATATTCTGATATGGTCATATCAACCAAGATAGTTGAAAAGCTTATACAAAGCCTCTTACTTATATTGTACCACCCAGTAAAACCAATAATTTGGCAAAATTTAAGTCATTAGTTAACATGCATGTGTAGGACGTAATCATCATCTTTTTTTGGAGTAACCTCTGTATTATATAAGGTAAGATAAGATAATTCTTTCATTGTTGCATCACCTGCATGTATAAAAATGGTGAACCGTGACAAAAAAACTTACGTGAATAATGTGTGCATATTTTCAGGACATTGGACGCAGTCAGGGGATCCCCTTCACTTTCTTTATGCCGCTGTCCCAGGAGACATCTCTGACCCAGCACTGGGTCATTGCAGAGGTCAAAACTGTTGCAGGTGAATGTTGGGTTTGAGAGACATGATGCAGCGCAGTCAGCAGGCGTATTGACATAGACATAGTTAGCTGAATCATTCATACCCACATCCATCACCCTAGAAAACTGAGCTGAAAAAAAGATTATGTTCATGGATGAAAATGTTACATGTCATTAAGTCCTTCCTCACCCCATACATAGTTGTTTTTTTGGTCTCTTATCATTAAAACATTTTAGTAGTTTTTGTACATTATATATAAGTTATTTGAGTAATTAGTTTTTACATCTGCTAACAAAACATATGTGAACTATTAGAGGAAAGAGTATATACAAGGAGTGAAATGTGCCCAGTAGAGAGGGGGAGCGATAGGTGTCACAGGTAATGACCAGTCCGAAAGAGATGATCGCCAGACGCATGACACCAACGACTAGTGCCCAGTGCTGGTTTTGTCTTCATTTGTTTGACTTAACCAGCGTCAAGGGAAGATGTCGCCCAAATCAGCCCTAACCATAACCCAATTTCTCAAAATATATATTTTTAAGAGTATCTTAGCTTGTTCGGATATTAAACTAATGTGACTTCATTTTTTTAAATGTCTTTTTGAATGAAATCAAAGAAGGCACTCCAGTGCGCTTAGCAGAACTCACATAGAATTAAAGGGGAGGGTATAGCATGTCATTACCATTCAGGAATCTGACATTATATAATTCATGAAATAAGCAAAACCTTTATTAAAAAAATAAAAACATTCGCTGGACGGTGTTAGAATTTACACTATACATACAATATTATAATAGAGTGAAATAAACATTGTTATAAAAGCTACGTGCTTATTAAATTATCATCAAATTATATCTCGTACCAAAACGTCCCCTGCGCCAAAACGTCACATACCGCTACACTGTTTACCAACATTATCTTTTAGCACTGTGGTGAATTGAGTGGTGAAAGCAGTGCACAAAGCAGTATATTATGTATTTTCTTTTAGATGAAAATTTTGAATTTACCAAAAGGAGGTACTGATCCAAGGGCAGTAGCTTTGATGTAGACACTAGTGTCATCATAAGTGACTGAAGCTTGCTGGAATCTAATAGGTGAAGACATGGTGATCTCAGACATCAGTACAATTGCATTATTCAGGAAACTGGTAGAAGCCTGGTCCAGGATAGGATGGTACGGTTCTGAAGAAAAATTAAATTTTATCCTTGCAATCATGTCTATAAATATTTTCTGTATTTTTAAAACATCGAAACATTGTGACCTTTAGGCTTAGAAAATAAAATGCTCTTACTCAATTCCTCGGATTTATAGACTGTTTTAAAAGGGCATACACAGTCTTTTCTTAAATCTCTCTCCACCAATTTATATTCTTTTTGGTTTATCTATAAACCTTGGGAAAAAACAGAGGCTCCCCACAAAAATGCTGCAAAGACCAGCTTAGCGCTAACTTGCTTTAACTGACATAGAAAAGAGCACCTAGAGCTGGTTGCAGGCGGCCTCAGAACGAGACAGCTTAAAGCCACATACAAAGGCAGCGGTATTCACATTTGAGACCAAAAGAAAATCCACTGCTGAGGACTGAAGTAGACGCCGAAAAGAAAATCTAAATCGACCTATGATGGACAATGGTTATGCCAGTGGTTATGTCTGAGTGACATGTTGCAAAATATGTAGGTCACAGCTGGGGCTGCGTAGCCATGGAAAATACTGCATTCCTCATTAATCTTCGGACTTGAAGACAAGCCTTATTTTTATTATTATAGAGAGAAAAAAAGGATAATTTTGATCTTAGTCAATGATTAATTGATATGATATATATATATATATATTTATAAGATTGCTTTACATTTCTTTATATTTATTTATAAGATAAGATTAAGTTAAAACAACAAATATTAACAAAGAGTTACTTTTCTTTCCTTAATCATATTTCCCTATGCATAACACTAACCTTATTCCTAGTTAATATTTTAAAAATTGTTATTTTAATTTTTTTTTATTGAAGTATGAAAACATCAATCATCTTTGCTTTCTCAATAAAAAAAAAAATTTAAAAAAAATAAAAAATGAAATAAAAAAGAAAAGAAAAGAACATTTGCAACTTTTTAAGTAGCCAATACATAAACATTTTACCTTAGTACATACATCATGTACCTATATACATTTGATACATTAAACGATATGTAATTACTTACGATTTTTAAAAATAATAATGAAACTTTGTTTCTCTTTGGGATCAATACAAGGTGATGTGTCGTAAAAGTTGACAGTGTAATGCTGATCATTGAAGTCGTAGAAATTGGTCGTTATAAAAGAGCCAGTCTGATAAAAAAAATTTATAGAAAATTTCTAATGCACTTATGCCATTTGTTTTAATAGTGATAAGAACCAATGATAGATGGTTGTCAATGTCATTATTTTTTCTACAATATAATAATAAATGTTATCTATTAATATCTCATTATACTATTTGCTATTTAACGTACAGTAATATCTTGAATCTCTAGCATGACTGGCTGGTTGCGAGTGATGTCTGTACTATCAGGAGCAACATAATCCCAGCCATCCTGAGAGAAAGTAATGGCGACTTGTATTAATGAAAGTTCAAAGCATTATTAGAATTACTTTATGTTTACAACACTTCATTTTGAAGACAAAGGTATCCAAATAGTTAACGGAAACAAAAACATTAATGTAGTTTTTTTGGCTGAATTAGGAGAACTCAGTCTAGATGTACTTTAAAAGGATCTTGTGATCCTTGTATTCCTGCCATATCAAAAAGCTAAATTCCTTTCACCTACACTGCCTGAGAAAAATTCAAGTGAATTTGTTTGAGCACATAACAGAGATATATAAATCCTACAGTTGTCACAGATGAGCAGTAGCCACACCACAGCTAGCTAAAGGTCCCAATTACAATCGTCAGGACAAATAATCCATATGCCTAAAAATTGCCTTCCCAACTGATATCTTTATGGGGAGCTGTGTGCCAGAAAACTCTCAGGGGGTTAACACAAGTGTTACAGACAGTTTTAAGAGCTACCTCAAGGTATAGGAAGCTCTTAAAAATCGCTCCTCAACATAGGAAAATTGTCCATCATCCAAGAATGGAGATTTTAAAAAAAAGACTCAGATAAGAAGCAGACATAATTCCAGCAGATTACGACTACTGAGGCCAAGTATGTGAGCAGCTTTTTAAAGCCACTAGAGAATCCCTTAGTATGGGCTTAGCTTTTGTGAAAATTTGACTTATGGTTCAAGTATAATTTCTAAGTATAAGTATAATTTATAATGACTTTTAGATTATGTTTATACATTAAAAGAAATATAAAGTAACTTACAGACTGAAAATAGAACTTGAAAACACTTGAAGATGATATGTTGTAAGCACCAATTTTAAAATCCTTGCGTCTAGATTCAAACACATCACAAAGAATTCCTCTCACTGTTTTCTGTAAGAAAAAACATTTAAAAATCCTAGGATGTAATAAAAATATAACAAATCAAAGATTTCAAAGAAATTTCAATGCATAATTAAATAAAATCTATTTCAAATTAGATTTAGATATTTAGTAATCTTATAAATTACAGTTTTTCTGTTAGAAGAGAAGATAGTTATATCCTGCATGTATCCATGTGTTTATCTAGATGTGCATTGTAGTTAGAGACTTAAACTCTGATAGGTCACTAGTTTTCCTGGCTGATTCAGGCAACCTGTTCCATTTTCTAATGGCACTAAGGAAGAAGGAGCACTTGCATGAATCAGTTGAAGCATATAGAAAGTCTAAGCATATGGCATTGATTGGTTTCATTCCTCATAGAAATACATTGCTAAATTAAACATAAAACCCTCAGAGGTCATTGATTTTTTTTTCTAATATCAATTTTTACATTCTTTGGATGTAATTATATGTTATAACCTACCTCACCAACATAGATGTATGAATCATCTAAATAAAACATGCTCTGTGGAGATTTCAATGACACAATCAAACTGCCATCTTGAGTGGTCTGTCCAGTGACCACATCAAAACTTCCTTGAGCAATCGGCTTGATAAAACATTGTTTGGTTACTTGATTTATCTGGTAGGCCACACCTGACAATAAGTAAGAACACAAAGTTACATAGCAGGAGATACAATTATTCCTCACTGATACAATTAAACTGTTGAAGAGATGCAAGCAAAGCAGTAGAGCTTCAAACTGCTTCTTTAATTAGCTGTCTTCTTAGAGATTTTTTTTCTTGTGTCTGTAAAACCGTATGGACAATCTTTTTCACCCACATAATAATGACAATGCCTTTGTTTCCAAAGATTGAGGATGAGTGCAGTGTTTCACATGGTTATCAAACCCATCAGTGACCTGCATATTTATCCACATCTGATGCAGACAAAGCTGTCATCTGCCAGTGGTCTATTTAAGTTTTGTTTACATCTTCTGTGCATTATATTTTTTTAAAGCTATTATATAGCATACTTTCATGCTTTTAGCATGCTCAGAGGGCTATGGTCCAATCTATAAGGGCTTTCCTCTGGGCCTCAAATGAGTGTCCTGTGCTCTCCAACTGTCTTTTTCTGAGGCCATCCACTGCCAAATATTTTTTTCTATGCCAATGAGGGCAAAATAGTACCTGAGTTGATCTTTATAGCACTTTCAGGTGTGTGTGTGTGGTGGTGGTGGTGGGGGGTGCTTAACTGGATCTTGGTCTTTGTCCAAATGTTTACATCTATGTCCACCACCTGCTGTAGGCATAGGCAAACTAGGCAGCCGCCTAGGGCCAATGATTGGTGGGGGCACAGGACTCAATATTTGGTTAGAGAAAGAATAGCAACACAAGTGCTCAATGATATTGCTGGAGTACCCTAGCTTGACTAGGTTTGAAATAAATTGTGTCATTTTAATTTTTGTTTTTTTTTATTTTTTCTATTTCATTGGGGGGGGGGGGGGGCAACTAATTCACTTCACCTAGGGCCTTCAGTTACCTAAGGCCGGCCTTGACACTGCCTTTAGATCCCATGGATTTACAGACTTTAATAGAATTGTTTTTGACCGGTTTACCTTGTGCCTGTGGCAAGTAGCTCTACAAGAATAACTTAAGAGATTCATTCATAGTCCATATGGTGGATAGCCAGGCCCACACAAGCGGCACTGTCAGTGGATGGTCTGGAGACTCAGCTTCTCAGTGCTGCTTACTCGTTTTCCAATGAAATATTTAAGAAATGGAGAAGACAGCACAAGAGGAATGAGCTTAATGTATGCTCTTGCTTCACATTTGCAGTCTAACTTCTATCATACAAGACTGTTCTTTTATTCTAACAAACTCAATTAATCCATATTAATTTTTTTTAACAATATTGTGAATGAATTACAAAACTAAGAAATTTGACTATAATTGAAAGAACACATTTATAACAAATGTCCCCAAGAGATAACAAGCAAATACTAAGCTTCTAAAATCTTCTTGTTCATAATTCTTGTCCAACTCACACATTTGTCTCTTCACTGTAACAGCTGGAAATGCATGGACACATGAACCAAAATATGATGAGTTGAACCTGACTCACCTGTGACAAAGTCATGAATATATGTAGTCATAACTGGTGTGGAGCTGTATGCATCTCTAGTGTCGTAGCGAACTATGTCCATCATGCTGTCATACCAGACCTTCAGAAATAAGTTGTCAAATAAAATCAACCACTAGACATCAACATTTTAGAGAAAATAAGACTATCCTGCATTCTAGCATCAAAGTGACTTCACTTACAAATGTCTCAACAACTCTGTTGAGCTGAGGTAAAACTGTTTCCAGTCGGTATGAGAACTGTGTGGGCAGCAAGGGCAAAGTTTTATTTTTTAATGGCTGACCTGGAAGTAGTTTAGAGAAAGAGATACTTACACCAACATCAATTAAATATATTATCAAATTAACAAAAAGTATAAATATGTTATACTTTTTACAAAATATGACGTTATCCATGTTATTCTGCCTAGTCGAGAGGCTAAGTACCATTGAACTTAGCTTGGCTTGGCTACCTTTGATAGAGGGCTCGAGGTTCCACACCCAACTCGAGCAGAGTTGTGTTTACTGCCTAATGGCAGCATGGAAAACCTTCTCCCAGATACCCCCTCTCCCACCAGTCTACAAAAGAGATTGAACCGTAGCGCTCCAAGCATGCCATAAGCATGAAAGCTATAATATATATATATATATATATATATATATATATATATATATATATATATATATAAAAATCTGATTTTGACCTAGTTTCTATATGACAAAAAAAATATGTAAGCATACTCTTAATCTTGTGACTCTAGATCTGTGACAAATTTTCAAATTTTACTTTATATGTCAATAAGACTCATTATTTCATAGTATATTTCATTTGTAAGCCTATTAAATTTATTAAAATTATGAATGAAAAGTGTGCCAAAAGGGGTTAGCAGAAAATTTCCCAATGTGCACAAGGGCTTTTGATGAACAATGCCATTCCAGACAAAAACTGACTATTTTGTAGCACTAAAAATACCTTAAAAACAAATTCTTAATTAAACCCTTTTAATTTTAACTTTTACTAGTCAGTCCATTCTGTCTGTCCAGCACTGAGTTTAAAACTGACCACTTAGAATATAGCACCTATATGCTTTACACTTTATTTTATACAACACATTCTCCATTTGTTAGTGCACTCAAAAATTTAAGTGTGCCACTGCTTTTTTTTTCAAGCCAGCAGTAGCATTAGGCACAAGTCCTAATTGTTAGGCAGATTTCTTTTTTAATAAATATTTTTACTACAGAAGTAGAAAATGTTATCTTTATGACATGTGCATCTTGAATATAAGCATGTTTTCTCGATGCACAAATGTGCACTGCCATTATTTAGTTGCATTTGTTATCCAGATAGATGTGTATACTTTACTTAAGTTGCAATTTAGTTTCATTTGTTATACAGATAGATGTGTATACTTCACTTTTGACTTTTTCCATCCTAGTAAACCGATGAGTGAATTGCGATGTAACTAGCAAACATTCTCAGGAATTATCTAGATGAGTGGTTTAACCATGGGTTTTCTATGTATCCTGCCCAGAATGGTAACATCATGGCTGCGAGGCAGTATAGATATTACCAAGGCATTTGTCCTCAGTTTCAGCTCACATTCTAAGTTGTCAATGTGCAGGAAGTAATCTAGTGTGCGTCATAACTTTAGTAACATATCTTTGTTGTTCAGTAATGCCATCTTGCTGTGTGAGTGGGTGACTAAAGGCTTCCTAAAGCAAACTAAGACCCTAGCCAGATCAGTTAATTATACTTTTTATGAAAATAACAAAAGACATAAATATACAAAGCAAACCAGTTTGATGAATAATATAAAATATAAATTACAATGTTGATATTTATTTTTTCTAAAAAATTGAAAAAAAAAAATTACCTGATAAAATCTTAACATTTATGGCTTTTTGAGGTTCATTATCCTAAACATAAACATTAGTAATGTTAATAAACAGATTCTATTAATTTATTAAAAAACAAAATACTATATCTCAAGCATAGCTAAAAAGCTAAAATTAACATCACATACATGATACTAGAGAAATGGAATATATATATATATATATATATACATACATATATGTTTGATATAAACATAGACAACAATCTTCTCATATTTCCTGACTTTGGTAAAGTGTATTATTGTATTTAGCTTGCTAATTTATCATTCATAAATATAAATATATATGTATATATATATGAATGAATTAATTAAATTGAAGACTGTAAAAGCAATTCACTTAAAGCACAAGATTTAAATGCTCCCTCTTTGCTCTCTCTCTTCCACATTGACAACTTACCCCCATAGAAAAATTAGGAATCATAACAATGAACTTTCCAGCAGCCACAGCCTGGGCTAGACTATTGAAAGCTTCTCTTATAAATGGCTCTCTCACACCTGTACCTACAATAGTACCTGGAACACAAGGTTATAACTATTAGAGATGTCAAAGTCCTATTTGAATTTACGAGTAGCATTAGAACAATTTCTTCTACCAATTTACAATAATGAATGACCTCTTTTCTAAACATTATCTGTCGTATGAGAAATGAAAATAAAGGAAAAATTAGCTTCCCATCAATTTATAAAGACTGGTGTCTATGGGCACTGTTCTTGACAATGGAGGGCTGCCTGGTTGGGTGATATGCACTCTGGACTATTGTCTCAATAGTTTTGGGTTCAAACCCCACTCACCACCATCCCCCACTTTTCGTCGGGAGTTTTAATATAGGATGTAATAATCTTCAATTCTGAAGGAGCATCTAAAACATTTAAAATTAAACAAACAGGAGATCATTAGTAAAATACTTTAAAAAAAAATTAACTCTTTCTCTTTTAATTGACGATGCCAACATTGATTTGATTTTTATTGTAAGCAGTCACTATAGAGTTATTATAAAGTAGTTGAGACTAGTTAGTACCAGTTAGTAAGTTATTACTACATTTGTCTAGTATGTCTATAGAGGATTATTACTGATTATCCTTGGATTGTGTATCACAATTCCTATGTGGTGTTATTATTGTGCATATTAGACATTATTTGTGTCTGCTACATCAAGAGTTATTTCCTCATTCATGAGAGAGAGGTATGAATGTGCAAGTATTCATCCTGATAATGCATACAATATATAACATTATAATCTCATCTAAAATAATGTAGTGACAGTTGCCTTCCCATAATTAGTAAAAAAAAATGTAACATAGTCAGAAGAAGTCTATTTGTATCCCTGCAATTACACAGTAGTCTAGTCTCAGGACAGGAGTGTTATCTTATCTTATCTTATATAATACAGACGTTACTTCAAAAAAGAAGATTACGTCCTACACGTCATGCATTTAGTCATGCATATTAACCAATGACTTAAATTCTGCCAAGTCACTGATTTTCCTGGCTAGCTCAGGCAACCCATTCCATGCTCTAAGGAAGAAGGAGCATTTGTACAAATTTGTCCTAGCATATGGGATGAGGAACGTGTCTTTATCTTTGTGTCTTTCAGAGTATTTTATTAAATTTTGTTTTTGTATTTGAAGATTATGGTTCAGTGTTTTATGTATAATTGCTACTTTACTTTTGATTTTGAGTCTTCTGTCCTGAAGGCTTTCTAAATTTAGTGATTTTACTAAAGGTGTTACTCTAGTCAAATGTGAATATTCGTTTGTTATGAATCTCACTGCTCTATTTTGTGTCTGTTCTAAGTTTCTTAATGTTTTGAGTTGAGGGGTCCCAAACGGAGGATGCATATTCTATTATTGGCCTAACCAAGGTTAAATAGTTAGGACTCCACTTACGTGAGAAAGCATCACATTGGGTGGCATTTACTAAGACATCAGTTGTTGGAACACGTTTTTGAAGAAGCCTATCCAACAATGTTAACAGAAAGAAAAACAACAACAGTCAAACAACAGCTGAAGACTACTTAACAACAAGAAGGTGATAACTAAAAGCATTAATGTTAGTAATGCACATTATTATTATATTTTGCAGAAACCCAAAAAAAAAGCTCTGCACGATCTAAATCAGTAGATATAGACATAAGTATACGTGAAGATCCTGGATAATATCTCTGGCGAAGTTGTCTTAATTTGCATAAAATAGATACACAAAAAGTCCAATGAGCCTTAATTGATGTTTGTATCAATTAATTGGTAATTGTACTCTTAAAAAATTCTATCACAGTGATAGTCACATTTGTATATAGATGCTAAATTAAGACATATTTTATTTGAAAAGAACAATACATTATTCTAAGATAAATTATAAATAAATTCATAAGAGTTATGGCCTGAGTGGCTTTGACCATTGCTGAGAGCACTGAGCAATACATATATACATCATAAACATTTTTACTAAGTGACTTGCACTGAGATTTTGGTTATAATATCTTAAAAGATTCAACCAATACGTCAACATCACTCTCTTGCCCAAAAGCCTGCTGTTTTCCAGTAGCAAGATAGTGTGAAGTTGTCCAGGTTGAGTTTGGGTTCAGTGTATGACCAAGGACTTTCTACACTTCTTGTCCTGCTCTTCCACGCTCCATTGTGCTGTGATGGTGATTGACTATCTGTCCATTTAGTCAAGTCTAGACTTCATCATCAAGTTTGACAAAAATACAATATTTACTAAATGTCATGTCATCAGATACCCTCCACCTGATTTAGCTGGGCAGTCTAAACAGCCCCTGAGAATCTTAAGTGTGAGTCAGGTGTCAAGTGGGGCTCAAAAGTGAACCAGGCTACCCTCTCTAAAGTATACTACCGTCTGACCACTAGAAGTTCTATTCCTAAAAAAACACCCCAAACATGTATAATACATTAAGTAAAAAATTACCTGCAAGCAAAGCCATCAAGAGGACAATATTGAAAAGCTAGGCAGGTGAAGTCTGAGTTTCTGATGCACAGGTCTGCACATTCATCAGGTAATGTAACACCTTTAAATACTTTTGAATCCAAGTGTTCCACAGTCGATGCAGGGATCTTTTCAAACTGAGCTGATAAAAAAATCTAATGTAAGGTGGTTGTTTCTGAGGTTAAAATTCAATAGTATCTTTATATATATATATATATAAGAAATGACATATAGATTAATAACTTATCAAACCTATTGATCTAACCTCTGCAAAATTATACCTACTGCCCACGAGACCTAAAAAAACAGAAAACTTCCATTTTCTGTTGGGCTTTAAAACAATATGTAGTACTAGTAAAAGATTGATAGAGTCAATGTGATTTTGTAAGGTAAGGTACTTTTTGTAACATATCCACTTTTAATCAATCTATGGGGCAGATTAATGCAAAGGTCACCTGTTTCTTTGCTAATGGTTAACAAAAAAGGTATCATGTGACCAGCACAACAATTAACCGCTTTTACTTTCCCCAACTTAAGTCAGGTACCAATTAGAGTTGGGTGTACTTTTAAGTCCCAAAATTAAAAATCACAGTCTTCACAAAGATTTGAGCCCAGGACCTTCTTTTCAGAAGCCAAGCGCTTTACCAATCAGCCACCACAACCCCAGTAATATTGATTTCCTGTAGTGATATAATATATAGAATATAATTTTGATTTTCTTTTCAAGCTCTTATAAATTAAATACAAATCACTCAAAGTATTTACAAAATTTAGCAGTATATTTATATATTGAGCTTTAACCACTGCAGTGAAACTATTGGTATTATATATCTTAAATACTTTTATAAATACGTAGAGGACTTGTAAAGAACCCAAAGAGATTAAATAAAATCATAACTTGATAGACAAGAATTCAAGAGATCCAGATAACGTTGTTAACCTACTTCTGCAATCTTTCTGCTAACCCACAAGGCTCTGGACAGACCCACATGGAGAGCAAGCACAAAGGAAAGGTCCTTGAAGGGCAAAAGCCTGTGATCGCATTTGTGTATCAAGGATTAACCTCTTCAGTCACATGAGAAGTTGCAAATGGTAAGATTGTCTCTCAAGACGTAAAACGCCACAGAATCCATGATGCAACGTTAACTTCATATCAATTTAAGCTTAATGAAGTTTAATATTATTCCGCCACAAAATGTTTAAGTACTATTCCAGTCTGAAATTTTATTTTTTTTTTCAATTTTCACAGCATAAAAATGAGGTCTAGCTCCAATTTTATTGACAAAGTAGGCTAGCCTGTCAACTGAAGTAAGAAAGGAGAGATATGTGGATATAAGCATTGAAACTGCATCAAAAATAAATTTTACTGGACTATAGCCTATTTGAAAGACCTAATGAAAAGCAAATATTTGAAACAATGTTTTAAAGATTCAAATATTCCTTGACATATTCTCTAAATAAAAAATGGCTGTCTTAAAATTATTATAAAATATTATGAAAATGAAATTCAATCTAATTTAAGCAGAATATTACCATTTCCCATACCTTTACAGTTTTTCAAAAGGTTTTGAGTTTGAGTGACCCTTTTACATCACTTTGAATGTCAAACAAAACAACAACAAAGATTAGGAATCATTATAATTCTACCCACCTGCGTTGGCTGTACCCAGAAGGACAACATTCACATAAGTATTAAAGTCTTGTCCCTCCACTGAGATATCTGTTATTCGAATAGGATGAACTTGCATAGTTGTCAACAACCCCATATGTACAGCTTTGATCCATGCAGATTCAGTCTTCGGGCTAAAATAAGCTAAAAATTAAATATTTATCTTTTAGAGGTTCTTTTGTAACATAAAAAAAACACTTTTAATTATTATAGAAAAAATTAAGTGCAAAATAATAAATTTCAACATTTTTACACTCCTAAGATCACCTTAAAACATACGTAAATTGAAGATTCTTTTAAGATGCAGTGCTATATTGGATTGTTGATGCTAATCTCATCTATCTTGACTTCTAAAAGTTAAAATGTATGTGTAGTAACTAGCATAATGAACTAACAAATTCACTTTCATTTAAATCTAAATTGCCTTAGCAACTTGGTAGTCCCCTTTCAGACCTTGCAATACATTACTTACTTTATTTAATCCTGTGCACTAGAGAGGAGAGCATAGGGTCGCAATATATGGGGTAGATGATATAAAGGTCATCTATTTCTGTGGCCAGCACAACAACCAACCGCTTTTACTTTTCCCCAACTAATGTTAGGTACCTAGTTGTTACTTGGGGAAAAGTAAGGTACCCATTAGAGATAGGTGAAATGAAAGGGGCTCAAAGATTCTGAAATAAAAAATTCTGTCTTCTTCAGGATTAGAACCCAGGACCCCAAGTTAAGAAGCCAAGCACTTTACCGCTCATCCAACGCTTCTCCTCTAAACACATAAATTGCTGTATAAATTTATTTAATAAAAAATAAAAATTGGAGTGCTCTGTGGTAGTCAAAAAAAGAACACTGCTTCTGAACTGAGCTTCTTAAGTTTAAGGTTGTTTGAATGAGTTCCTAACGTTTGATGAGTGAAATATAGGTTGTACAAGATAGTGTATGTTAACCATTCAGCATTTCAAATGCTGAAACTCATTTTGGGCCCAATGAAGGTGATGATGATATTACGTTTTTTAAGAGCTTTCAATTTCTTTAAAACCTAAACATGCCAGCACAAAAAAATTGCTGCCTCTCCATGAGAGTGCCTCAAATAATCCAAATTGCTTTGCTCCTCAAAAAAAAAAAAAAGTAATTTATAAAAATGTCTTACTGGGAAAAGCCAATCTGAAGTAAAGCTTTTGGTTTTCAGGAAAGCATTGGGACACATCATAAACGCCATCAATGGGAAATGTTTCTGCATAATCATAGAAGTTGTAGACTCTTGTGTAATAAACCTGGGAAGATTTGATGGAAAAAACACTAGACTTAGTTTGCCATAAGGCTAAGGTAATTTGGGACAAGTGGTTGAACTATAACACTAGACTACCTCTGGTTTAACACATCACTTGACTAGCATGACCATAACAAAGTAAATCATGTAAACAGTACAACACTAATTTAGACCTAAGCTAAAAAAAAATTGGTCATAACACAAAACAAAGCTGAAAATAATTCATGAATTTAATAAATGGTAGGGAAAAATGTGTTTATAATTACAGATGGTGCAGAAATAACAAGCTGAACAGGATACGCTCTAACATCACTATCTAGACCATCTATTGGGAGATCATCCCAGTCCTCCTGAAAAAGAAAAAAACAAAAGCAATATAACAAAATTTGCAATAATAGATCAATGTCTATATAAAGATAAATGAGAAGCAAAGTCATTCATGGACTTTGATTTCTAGTTATAATGGTTCTTTTGAGATTAAATCTTCACTTCTGGCACTTCAATTAAGACAGTGTTTCCCAAACTGTGTTCAGTGGAACTTTTGAATAGGTGTTCCATGAACTACTGAAACATTCAACTAATTAATCCAAACCCTAATCCTAACCCTACTGTGAACTACTGAAATAATTAACTAGTGCACTACATGAAATAAGCAAATTTTTCAATAAATACTCAGAATGTGCTAAATACTCAGAATGTGCGTAGTGTTCTGAATTAGTATATAATGGATATGAGTTAAAAGTTAAATTTTTTCATTTGAAAGTGATGGTAAGTAAATCAAATAGCGACAATGCCCTGGTATAAGGAGTCATAGAATCTGCACTAGCAATTAGAGTCATATAATCAAACACAGTTATACTTACTCCTAGAAATAAATATTCAAAAGTAGCATTGACAAATGTGCCGCTAACTGGAAAATTTGGAATTATAGCATTGTAGACATCACACTCTAAACCTCGTACTGTCCGCTTCATTGGGTGAAACAATGTAAATAAACAGGCATTAGGGGTGCACTTAATGATATTTATCAATCTTTTAAGTTTTTCATTATTTTATAAAGAGAGAAAAGAATATATTTATATATCAAAGAACTAAATAAAACACAATACCTGACCAACATATTTATAGTTATCATTGAAACTAAAAAAACTGTTGGGATCCCTAATATCTACAACAAGTGACTGGTTAAATTTAAATCTGGCTATATCCTCTTTAGAATCGGTGGCTTGTGTGTCTACAGGGCGAATGGCACAACCTCCTTCCTGGTCCATAACATATCGCACTCCTGTTAACCAAAATATATATAGAAAAATATATATACATATATATTACTTATGTTTTTTTTTCAACTTTAGACGTAGTTCTTCAAAAATGAAGATCTTTAAGCCCTAGATCAAAGCTCCCCAAGATGGCGAGATGGTGGCTGACAGGGTCTGATCTAGTGCAAAAAAAATAATTTTTAATCCCAGAAGCATATTACCCCCCAGTCACTTCTCATTCATATCTGTATTTTTCTATACAATGAAAAGATAACTTTATAAACAATTTAAAATCTTTTCCATGTTTCGGATGTTCCTTCAGAGTGGAAGACAATTTACTCCCTAGTTCAAACCTCTCGCAGGACAATGGAAGATAGGAATGGGCTGGGTTTGAGCCCGAGACCATCGATAAGTCCGAACGACAGTCCAGCACGCAAACCGCATTATCAAGCAGCCATCCTTAAATAAACCCCAGTGAACCACGGTTTTGTCTGCATCGGATGGGGCAAAGTATGCAGGTCCCAACTAGTGCTAGGTAGTCATGTGAAATACTGCATTTAGCTTTAATCTTCAGAATGAAAGACAATGCCTTCATATTATTGATAATGTTCGAAACAATTATGTTAATACACATCCAAAAGGTAATCAGATTTTGATGTAGAGATATAGTCAATTTTCCTAAATTACCTGTTTCAAAATCATGAATTTCAGTTATAGCATCTTTGGTATTTAAAACAGGATCTGGGTTTACTGTTCGTTTATCTTCTCTGACCATCTTGAGATCTCCATTATACCAAACCTAGAAATCAAGAGAAATAACAAACAAAAAACTTTTAAAATATGAAAAAACATATTTTCAGAGTATAGATCTAGATCTAGATCCACGCTGTGACTTGACAGTCTGAGGTTTAGTTTAGCTCTAGATCCATACTTTGGCAAGACACAGTCTGAAATATATCTGGGCAATGTCACAAATGGCCTATATATGGGGCTGACCTGGGTGGTTGTGAAGGTCATCGTCTAGGAGCAGGGTTGGCCTTAGGGATAGTCAAAATAGGCAGCTGCCTAGGGTCTCCAATTGGTGGGGGTCTCGCACAGGACTCAAAAAAATTTAATGGAAAGAAGAAATAGCTAAACTTGTGCCCAATGTTATTGTTTAAATACATTAGCCTGACTAAATTTTAAATAAATTGCATAATTTAATTTTTTCTCTATTTATTTTTCATTTTTCAATTTCAATTGGGGCTCCAACATTCACTTTGCCTAGGGCCTCCAATTATCTAGGAGGTTTGATCACTGCCATAGTTTAGTCTTTTTACATCGGGAAGCATCTTAAAGTCTAAGAGTGGAGCAATATCACACTCTTATGAGAGACTCAAATAATAATTTGTATAGTTGTATAATATAAGAAGAACACTTTAACTATTTATATATTTCTAGGTCAGGGATGGGCATATTACAGTCATGCAAATATATGAAAAATAATACATTTTAAATATGTATATAAATTATTGAAACTTCTGATTCTATAATAAAGAGGCTAAAGAAACATTGTCTCTACATGTCATTCTAAAAAGTTTAAAAGTGAAAGATTATTCTTATTGGCAATATTTCTAAACATTCAGTCATAACACAGGCTTAGACCAGTATTTATTCAATGGTATAAAGAACTATATTGAAAGTGTTGGGTTGGCTTGGAACAAGATGACAAGTGTAATAACCGACAGAGCCTGTGATTTGACTGAGAAAAACAGGGTTTTTAATAAATTTAAGAACAATATCACAACCATTAACTCATAATGGGAAAGTTTGCACAATGCTACATTGAATATCAAACACATTATTGACTAAATTATTTCAGTTATGAAACCTATTACAGCTGTAACTTGAAAGCAGTCAAGAGGATAACAACTAGTAAGCTAGTTCCGCAGTTCTGCAACATTATGCACAGGTACATTTGTGGAGAAATGTTGTGAAGTAAAAAGTCAATGACAAAATTTAAAAAAATAGTCTTAAAATTATTGCTCTTATAATTCCTCAAATGGGGGTGTAAAAAAATGTAATGTAAATTATAATTATATATTTTGAAGTAACGTCTGTATTATATAAGATAAGAAGATACAGTATAAATGTGAATCAAAAGACATTTTATATACAGTTAGTTGAGTTAGCTTGCATATTTTTCTAAGTTATAAGAACATATTTTAATATATATACATCTAGCTCTATATCAATATCTACAATACATAGACCTAGATTTACATGCAGCTTCCCATTTTTTTTTTAATGTGGCCAGTGTGATAAAAAAAAGGTTGCCAACCCTTGATCTAGATCTCTATTATAATTATATATTGACAAGTAATATCCATTTGGATGATTTATAATCTACTCTAGATTAAACCTAGACCATCTATAATTATATAGATCTATACATAATACAATCACATACTTACAGCGTAATGTGTTATCAGCTCGCTATTTGAGTCAACAATTTCTGTTCTGTAAGTGAACGAATTTTTGAATTGCGGAAGAGGGTGTGTGTTTACTCTTTTTCTACACACTATGCCAGGTGGTGTCTGAAAGGAAAATAAAAAAGTACAAAAGTGAGAAAATCTAAAAATAAATAGAATCTAAATACATATATCTAGTCAAATCTATCCCTAGATCTAGATCTAGCACTCATCTAGATCTAATACTTTTTTTTTTATTTGATAAAAGTAAAGGATTGAGAATCTTGTGCGAGTCTGATTTTCTGTTAGTAGGCCTAATTTATAAAATGAATCGTATAGATCTAGCGTGAACATAACAATAAATTGCCCAGATCTAAATGCTTGAATAATGTTTTCCATGTTTCGGATGTTCATTCAGATTTGAAGATAATTCACTTCCTAGTCCAAACCTCCCGCAGGACGACGGGGGAATGGGGGACCATCGATAAGTCAGAACGACAGTCCAGCGCGCAAACCGCACGACTAGGCAGCCATCCTAGCGTGAACATATTAACAATACGGCGCACATTCATGTTATTGTCTTCGATTCCGAAAACCACCTGTTGTGTTTCTAGATATCTATTCTAGATTCTATACTTTGTTAGTCGTATTATTCTACTATTTTATGGTATAGATTCTAGACCGAGTGTCTTTTTTTTTTACTGACAAGAACTCTTCTTAAAAACCATTTTTAAAAAAGCTTAGCACGAATGTTGTGGATTGGAATTCCCAGACTGTATTCATTATAATTCAACGAGAAATGAAAAGAAATGGAATTAACTAGGAATATATTGTTATAACTCTAGCTGCCGTGCGCACTGCCAGAAACTAGACTAGGAAGAATGTTTACATGAGAAGAAAGAACGATTTCCGCCGAAGTATTAATTAGTGTACATTGAGCTGCATTTATTGGTTGGCATTGCAACGAGGGGATGTTAGACACGTGACAACGCTATACCCGGGGAAAATTCTAGATTTTTAGTCAAGTGTCGTGCGGAACGTGTTAGGATTCAGACGTATATTTTACATTATTGTGTAGATCATTTATTTAGCAGAATTATATTTAATCTGTTCTTTTCAAGTACGTTTAACCATTGTAATTATTTGTGAATAGCTTTTCCAAGTTTGAATTAAAGCATTTGTTTTAGACGAAGAGAAGTTTCTTCATTGAATATAGTAACATACTTAGATCGACTTAGCGATTGGCAACTTCTAGATGATCCTCTTATCAACTGGCAACATTCTGAATGATCGTATTATCAACTAGATCTAGCTACTTCTATACGATCATATTAAAGACGATTTCAAGATCCTCGGCAATTACGATCATTGATTGTGCTTCAACGTGACATCTTGACATCAAGTTTGATTGTAACATCTAGCACTATTGATGATCTTAACAACCAGAGATGCCCACATGCCAAAATGGAAATGCGTATTTTGAGGAGCAAATTCGTATTTTCCTAAATCTTAGGAAATATAATCAGAAAAGGCTAAAAATCATTCAAGCTCGTAACATACAGCAAGCCATGAGCAATCCTATAGTTAACACAGCCAAAAGTTATATAAGACATTTTTTTGTACTTTGTCAAAATATTTACACTGTTAGTCACTTGGCAATGACTTTTGGGATGGGTTTCAGGTTCACTGTAGGGGAAATTATGGGACAAGTCATCATCTTCAGACTAGCATGGAGGACATGCTTGTGGGGCAGGTTGGTAACTCTCCACACGCAAAGGTCCCTCACCTTCGGCATCAGGCTGCGCATCAGGCTTCTTTCGACTAGTCTCAGCAGCGGACCAATCGTCTGTTGGGTTGAGACCTTTTCGATTACTTTCTACTTGAAAGGGGGGTCTCTACTACTACGTCATCAGGTTTCGGTGGGTGTTCATAATCATCACCAGGGCTTATCTCGGTCTTGACCTCTAGACAGACATCTGCGGGTTTCAAACCTCACCGGTAGTTTTCATCATGCAAATGTTCTTTAACAGCTTCATCAGGTTTATACTCGCTGAGGATATCGCAGCAATCACCACATTTCTTCTCCTGGGAGCTACTTTCGTACGGCTTGCTATAAGAGTCACAGGAAGCACCATCTTTACTAGCATGGCCATTGTAGATGCATATTTCGTAGCACGGGGTTTTTACCACCTCGTTCAAAGCGTTCAGCTCGGGGCTAGTCACTTCTTTCACTGAAGTGTACATCTGTTCTATCCAGATCTTCACTTTCTTCAGTTAGTTCTCTAAGGCGTGCTTGCAAGGTTTCTTTCTTTCCGATTGCCTTCAGCCCTCGATCACAGAGTTCTAGCCTCAGTTCTTTCAATTCAAGTTCGTACAGCAGTTTCAA
Organism: Biomphalaria pfeifferi; assembly: GCA_030265305.1. Classification (NCBI taxonomy): domain Eukaryota; kingdom Metazoa; phylum Mollusca; class Gastropoda; family Planorbidae; genus Biomphalaria; species Biomphalaria pfeifferi. Next base: position 182,928 of record JASAOG010000070.1, read on the forward strand.
ACGAACCATAGTAGATCCGAGTCCACTTCTTGACAACAGTTGTTACGTCTCTCCTACTATCCAGGCTTTCTTCAAACTGCACCACACGACACAACGAACTTAAAGAACCTCACAACTCAGGACTCCAAAGTATCAGTAACAGTTTAATTTCAAATACATCGCAATTGGCAACAACATTACCAGTGTCTTTACAAGAACCTAGTCTTGCTCCGCCTGACTTCACACACCGTGCTGGTTCTCGCCACGTTCTAGTCACATAGCGAGGTAACGTGAAGTATAGTGATTCTGACACACTCGCTCTTATATAGTGTCTCTACTGGCCTCGAACCTTCTTGACCACTCCAGTTGATCTCTTTCGCCGTGACTTGCGTGCGTAATATTTACGACACTGGTCCTTGCCGAACTGGCGTGTACTGTCACTGGTTACGGCTGACCGCTCGTCCTGCGCTGGACTGTGGCGAATTTGGCAGGCTTAAAACACACAGCACTACCCCCATTTGTGTCACCACCAGGTTTACAACAGTATGATCATAATGAATACGCAAAAAAAAAAACACGCTGTTCATATTTTAACCGTTTGATTGTCGTTTGAGCTGAGCCGAAGGCTCTTCGAGCTCAAAGTTTGAAAAAAAACAACCTGTTAGGTCGTCCAGCCTGAACAGTAAAAAAAAAAAAAAACCTGTGTGAACACACAGTTCTGTTTGAGAGCGACCCGAGTCAATGCCTATGAAAGCATTGCTGTTTCCAATGCCTTAGGCCCCCGACTCATGGCCGAAGGCCGAGGACACCGGGAGCCTCCGTCATTTTCCTTCACTATACCAAGCTAACCGTGGGGGACTCGCCATTTATGTAACGGTCCTTTGAGGAACGGCGCATGGATGTGTGACAGTTTTGTGGGGACTTTTTTACAACCCCGCCCGTGCAAGGGGTTGACTCTCGTCTACCCGTGGGCATCCCCACGGGGGTTATGTTTTGCCATTCGTTTCGCCTAGCTACCCCCTGAAGTAGCCGTTTCCACCCAGGTGCCACGATGAGGCAGAACAGCTCACCTGGGCATATTTTAACCAAACAATTCATTGGATCTAGATGACTTCGTACTGTCTTTTTCTAGTGAATAAACCTCACTTCTGGTTCTCCCTATTGTCTCCCTTCATTTTCCGATTTATCACTGCAAATTCACTTATTTTTTTTAAATTTATTATTATTTTATAAATTGTTAAATTATTAATTCCCACTACAGAATTTTGCGTTTGTTTAAAATTGAACAAAAATTACATAGAACAATTTTTTTTTTCAATTTTAAAACCAATAGTTAGTTACAACAATTTGTAAATCATATATATTTAGTAAAACATAATATTAGTATAAACAAAGGACATACCGCATGTTATTAAATGTAATGTCTGACATCGAATGTGTCTGCGATCAGTATAAAAAAAGAGCATACTCTGGCTTCCCCGCACTACGTGTACATCTTTCGCCTTTTACTAAAGATTTCCGTTCTACGGGTAGTCTTGCCGAGACGCTGAGTTGATCTAGACGGTCTCTGTATGAATTCTTAAAAGTTTTTTGTGTATTCATTATTGGATTATTGTGTTTTTCTGTGTTATTCTATGGATTATTAGTGTGACGCGAGAAGCCCTTTTATTTGGCATTCAATATACACACTCCATAGTGTTTATATTCTAGATATTATTTATTTTTTGTTTGTTTTTCACTCGTTCATCCTTACTTCTATTTGATTTACTATTTGATTAATTCATTTGAGTTTACATTTATTTGCACAGTCATGTCAATAAAAACTTTCTTAATTGAGAAGAAAGACAAGGTGGTTTGGTCCACCCGTCTGGTACTCTGTTGCTCAAATTGATAGGGCAAGAGGCTATTAAGGCCTCAATGGCTAGCCTCATGACTGTTTTAAGTCTGTCTCCTGACGAAGTAGGTTCTCTCTATAGATTCGAGAACCCTTTCTTCTGGTTCTTAGTTCCCAATAGTCCAAGGGTGAGAGCCCGTATTCTAGGAAAGACTTTTGGGACTGAAAGCACCCTCAAAGTTGAAGTTTCAACCATTGAGGATCAAAAGGTCAAAGTAACACTGGAATGGGTGGCTCCCACTATTGTAAAAAAACAAAATCATAGAGAGTTTCCAATCTTTCAGTGAAGAAGGCTCCAAAGTAGAGCCTGTCAAGATAGGCAATTCGGACAAGTGGGCCGCTTGGTTGAAAATCAAGAAAGGGACAGAAGTCCCTCATTACATCCACCTGAAATATGTAGATGATCCCCAGAGTATATAAAGTGCTTATCACCATTCATTGTGGACAAGACCAACACTGGTCAAATCAGTGTCCTTATAGGAAAGGGAAGGGAAAATCCCCGATAAAATACAAGAGTACAATGGTAAAGGTACCTATGCCTCGGTCCTGAGGGGGGAGGAAACAGTAGAAAAAAGTACTAAACAAAACGCACCAAATAAAACGAAAAAAGGACACATGGCTAGAGAGAGATGGGTTTACTTTGGTGGGAAACCACAAAAGGGATGGGGCCGTGGCCAACACAGTAGACACAGATACAAGAGGTGGGGATCTCTCCCCTACAAATCCTATCGACAAGAAAAAAACTCACAAAAAAAATGAAAACATTGGGGGACAGTTCAACTCCAACTTCCCCAACCAAATTTACAAGAAAAAGAACGCTATCCTCCTTTTCAGACGACCCTAACGGGGACACACAGCCAGATAGGACGAATGAAGATTCTCGGTTGGAGGAAGAGAGAGGGGGAGAAGAGGGGGAGATCGAGGAGAATTCTTCCGACTCCTCGACTAAATTAGTAATAGACGAGGGGGGAAGCCCCACATCCATACAGTAAATAAACAACAAAACATGTTAATAAAAAAACATTTCATAAAATGATCACACACACCCCCCACACACACACAACCCATCATCACGCAATCATGGCAGACATTACAATCTTAACTCTTAACATCCGTAGCTTAAATAATAAACATACATATATAGTACATCTCGCTAGAAAATATAAACCGTATTTTATTTTCCTCCAAGAGACAAATACTTTTACCACATATCAAGCAAAACAAATTACAATACACGTGGGGTTCATGGGAGGTTATTTTAGCTTACGTAGAGACTATAAGGGGATAGCCATCTTACAAACATCCGATAGATACAAAATCACACACACTCACAACGACAACAATGGGAGGGTAGTACTACTTAAGAGTAGTTTCACAAGAACAGAAATACACACTAGTCAATATCTACGCACCCGCTCAGAGAGGGAGAGAAAAACGTGAGTTTTTCCAAAACCTCAGTGACACACTACAAATCACAAACATAGGAGAACAACTAATAATAGGAGGGGATTTTAACTAGACAAACAATACACACACACACAATATCCACCCTCTCTGCCGGTAGCAGAAACACACAACTACATGGAAGAAATAGTACACTATTTCCACCTGGTAGATGCTTATAGGAAATTAGAGCCGAATGGCAAGGAAACTACATTAACACACAGATCCTACCAGGTTGAAACCAGAGTTGACCGTTTTTACATACCCACGGACACCAATATACTTAGAGTGACACATTTTTAGGAGAAACCCTACATTACTCCGACCATAAAGGTGTACTTTTGGAACTTGGAAAAAAAAAAAGAAAAAAAAACAAAAAACAAAAGAATTCCATTGGAAGTTAAACAACAAACTTTTGGAAGACCCACTAATCAAAAGAGTAATAAACCAACTCCTGCTAGCAACAGCACAAGACATAGAAAACGAATACAAATTAACCAAGACGTGGACAATAATAAAAAATTCAATCAAACAACAATTCAAAATCTTATCAAGAATCAAACAAACAAAGAGGGTAAATGAAGAAAACAGAATAAAAAATCGGCTTACTCAAACACAGGAAGAAATTGAAAAAACAGACCTAACCACACAACTTGAAGAGTTATACAAACACAAATATAGAGGAGCCGAAATCAGATGCAAAAACACCCAAATATCAGAAGGGCCAAACAAATTATACTTGGCGATAGAACAAAATACATTTAAAAAAATAGAATAATAACCAACATAACAGACAAAGAAGGAAACAAAATACAGGAGAGTGACAAAATAATAGAATTTTTTACAAAACATTTCGTCAACATGTATAATGAAGAATAAACAGATACAGACGCACAAAACATACTTCTAAAACACTCTAAAACATTACCTCCATCAGAAAAACAAAAGACTAATAGATCCTTTACATTTGAGGAGCTGAGGGCTGCTTTAGACACAACACAAAATAACAAATCCCCTGGCCCAGACGGGTTGACATATGAATTCTATAAAACTTTTTTCTCTTAAATAGGACCCCTACTACTACGACTATACAATGACATGTTAGAAACAGGACAGACGCCTACAGACTTTAATCTTGCATACATCACACTATTACCAAAAAAACCTTGAAAACAACACAACACCTAGTGACTTTAGACCCATTTCCCTTTTAAATGCTGACTATAAACTGCTGACCAAAATGATTTTTTTAAAGAGTTAGGCCCCTTATACCCCACCTACTAGGACAAGACCAGTACTGTAGCAACCCGGAAAAAAATATAGACGAACTGAACCTTTTTCTACGAGACATCATATATTACTGTAAAGACAAAGACTTGAAAGCAGCCCTCATGTCCATTGATCAAGAAAAAGCTTTCGACAGAATTGACCATGACTACTTATTCAAAATACTAGACAAGACAGACATAGACAATCTTATCTTATCTTATATAATACAGACGTTACTTCAAAAAAGAAGATGATTACGTCCTACGCGTCATGCATTTAGTCATGCATATTAACCAATGACTTAAATTCTGCCAAGTCACTGGTTTTTCTGGCTAGCTCAGGCAACCCATTCCATGCTCTAATAGCACTAGGGAAGAAGGAGTATTTGTACAAATTCGTCCTAGCATATGGGACGAGGAATGTGCCTTTATTTTTGTGTCTTTCAGAGTATTTTATTAAATTTTGTTTTTGTATTTGAAGATTATGGTTCAGTGTTTTATGTATAATTGCTACTTTACTTTTGAGTCTTCTGTCCTGAAGGCTTTCTAAATTTAGTGATTTTACTAATGGTGTTACCCTAGTCAAATGTGAATATTCGTTTGTTATGAATCTCACTGCTCTATTTTGTGTTTGTTCTAGTTTCTTAATGTTTTCTTGAGTTGAGGGGTCCCAAACGGTGGATGCATATTCTATTATTGGCCTAACCAAGGTTAAATAACATTTTAGTTTTATGTTCTTATTTGATTTATAGAAATTTCTTTTAATAAACCCTAATGCTTTGTTGGATTTTTTTATAATTTCATCAATATGTGGATTCCATGACAGTTTTTCATTTATTATAAAATTTCTGATGGTATTGATGTTATTTATGAAATTAGGAGGAGGTTCTACTATATTTGCTAAGTAGATTAGACAAGAGTAGACAAGACTTTGATAACATACATAAAGCTAGTCTACACCGATGCCACAAGTCAACTTACAATAAATCAAACACTAAGCAACAAGATTTCTATTAGAAGATCTGTTAGGCAAGGTTGTCCCCTATCCCCCTTTTTATGCACCCTTTGTCTAGAACCCCTGTTAGAGAATATTAAGTTAGACAAAGAAATTTTAGGAATAAAAATCCCCGGTCCAATCCCCGTAGTCAAAATTAAAGCTTATGCCGACGATACCACACTTTTCCCCACCTCAGAAAAAGACATAGCTAAAATTATAGAGAAATTTACATTATTTGGGAGGGCGAGCGGGTCCAAAATAAACATTAATAAATCCTCAATTATGTGACTGGGTAGGTGGGAAATCCCCCCCCCAACATTCCCTTTAACCTTATAATACAGAAAGAAATAAAAGTATGTGGCATCGTGGGGACTAGCAACCCAGCACACTATTGCCATGAACAGTGGGCGAGATTCTGGCCCACACAAAGAACGTTATTAGAATGTTTCAATATATGGCGACAACCATATTTGGGAGAGCTATATTAATAAACAACTTGGTCATCCCGAAGATAATCTACTTAGCAAATATAGTAGAACCTCCTCCTAATTTCATAAATAACATCAATACCATCAGAAATTTTATTTTCAAAAACACAATAAGGAACATAAAACATACAACAAAGACAAGACAAAAAAGAAGGAGGGATAGGCTTACAAGACATTCACACAAAAATCAAAACGCTTAGAATAAAATTTGTAGGGAAAGTAGTAAGGTCTCCCAATAACTTCCCCTTAGTATTATATTATTTTGGACTTAGACTAAACAAACTCCTCCCCATTCAAAACAACACACCCCATCATTATGGTAACCATACACATCCATTCTACAGATCACTCACAAGACACCTACCCAGCAATGAAAACATAACACACCACGACTCAAAAACAATATACACTATACTCAGAGACAAGTTGAAAGAAAACCTAGAAGTTAGAATAAAGTGGGTCAAGGAGTTAGGGGTTAAACCAACCAACTGGACAGACACATTCACGCATTTACACAACAAATACATAACACCCAAAGCACGAGAAGTGGCCTACAGATTACTCTTCGGGATGACCCCAATAAAAGGAAGACTCTCAAATACAACAGGGTCCAAATATGCCTGTGTAATTTGTAAAAAAGAAAAACAAAACCCAGAGAAACACTTAGTGAATGGGAGTTGGTTGAGGAAGCAAAAAAAAACTTTAGAAGATATTATTGACGCAAACAGTCAAACCTGTGCAAATGTAAATACTGCTATTTTCTTTAATAAAGTATCTAAAGCCATAAATAAAAAACCAAGAGACATCAATGTAATTAGTTTATCAGAATATAGAAACCTTATTTGGAATACCTACCTACACATTGTCTACCATAATAAACAATACAGCAAAGTACAAAATTATTGAACGCAAAGTGAAACAATATAGCGATAAATAAAAATTCCGAGATTGTCCATTAACTTAAAGAAAAGGGAATATGTATATATATATATGAATATGTGTATGCGTGTATATATATATGTATATATCCCAAATGATCTTTTTTATATATTTAAAGACCCTGTAACTATATAATTTAAAAAGCTAATACTCCAAATATAAAAAAAAACAGTGATCGCCCCTTTGAAATTGACAAAGGTTAAGACAATTCCAGACAGTACACAATCACGAAGGCCAAGCCTTGACCTTGTGACTGTAAAGACTTAAACCAAAGTTTTGATCTACAAAGACGAGAGAGTTAGGCAGGAGAAAACGAGATCTCATTCGACTAAAACTGAGAATCATATCGAAATGGAACATTAGGCCGGCACGTCAAGGAACGGAAACACAATAAGGAACCAGGAGCGAACACGTGAAAACCCAAGAAAAGGGAAAGAAGAGTAACTCCAAGAACAAGGGCAGACCTTTACGTTTTATGTAAACACTGTTTTTCTTCTGTTGTTCCTGTATTGAGAATCAGGCATGACCACATGATATCTAAGCAAACAATTCTTTGTATAAATTTGTACTTTTTAACAATTATGTCCATAGTGACTTCTTTACGAATATTGAAAAAATACCACCACTATCCGTATTGTGCATACCTGTGTATCTACATACAAATATATCATTTCTTACTACCTTGCAGACTTGTACAGTCTGTACAGATCTATTTCTTTTGTTGTTCTAATATTGAGCATCCGCATAACCTCATATCTCAACAAGCTTCTACATCAAATTGTTACTAAATTAGTATTTAGTATCTTACATATGTTAAAGTTTTTACTATTGTTAAAAAAAAATTCTCCACCACCATTGTCAATATTGTGCATGCTTGTGCAGTCTACAGAGAAATAATATATTAAAGAGGGGAAGAGGAAAAATTAAAAAAGGGGAAAAAAAAGGGGGGAAAATATTCAACAAAAAAAGGATATATATATATACATACATATAAATATATAGATACTTATAAAATAACTTTCAGTACGACTCAAATTGGCCCTTGTGACCAAAAAAAAAAAAAAGCCACAGAGAAATTGTCTCTGAACAGAAACTCCCAATATACTGACTCTAGCAGACAAGATTTCCACCTTGATGATGAGGAAGTAGTTTTCCAAATCTCAAGGGAGGAAATCAAAAATTGGCATAGGAAGGAAGACAACAAAAGAAACACTATAAATGTTTCAATGCCTATGTTCGCATAAGTGTGTACACACATAGATGTGTATGCACGGTTGATAGAAGTTAATATAAAGAACTGGGGTAATGTAGCAAAGCACAAAGGAAACAACCACAAGCAATGTAGACAAAGTGGAAAAAATGTGACTACAATGTTTATAATGTTTTAATATCATTTAAGTTTCTACTTTCACTCTTTGATTGTTTCTATTTAATTACCTATTGTTGACACTCACCACATATATTTTATGGACCTCGAATTTCAAAAATATTCATTATATGCTTTTGGAAAAGAATAATCCCATAGACAAAGCAATTTAAAACGTTAAAATATGACAACCTAAATGTAACTATATGCATTGCTATGTGTTGCAAACATTGTATTTTAAAATGTAACTACTTAATTTGTACGCTTACTAATACAATATGCATCTTTTTGTTAAAAAAAAAAAGTCAATAAAGAGGCCAATTGCCCCAAAAAGAGGCAATGCTCAAAAAAGAGGCAAAGGCCCAAGGATTCCTAGTATGTAAACAGCTCGACAACTGAAGTCGAAAGCTAAAAAGCTGAGGTATCCTATTAAAAAAAAAGAGAAAAAAAGTAATTTTAAGTGAGAATTAAACACTGAACGATCCCTATTGTTTCCGAATACAGGAATCTTGTTTGGGCTAGCTGGCTCAAAGCTCTACATAATAATAAGGTGTTTGATCCTAATCACTTAGAATTGACATTTAGAAAAATAATGGATTTTAGGGTAGAGAATTATCTAGTTTGATTTTCATATATACTTGTACAATGCTCAGTTAGTATTCCAGAAATGGGGTGTTGGGGGTCAGGGATATCTGATATTGTGTGGATTGTTCTGGAGTAGAGGATACTTGTATCATTTTTCTGTCTCTAGTGGGTTCAATGGTTAGGATGGTTAGGTAGTATGTCTTTGATATTAATAATATTGATCTTAATTAATATTCTTAGGTTAATCACTTTTCAATTGTTTTTGATTTAATACTTGTGAATTATGAGAACTTACAAATAAAAACATATTTTAAAAAAAGCCCACAAAAGAGGCAAGATGGCCCATAAAAGAGGCACATAAAGCCCCAAAAAGAGGCGAAGAAAAGAGGCCTAAGGCCCAAGGATTCCTATGATGATAAAGCTAAAATTGAATAGCGCAAATTCTGAGGTCTCCTTTAAAAAAAAAAAAAGAATTAAAATCCGAATGTTGCATTGGGCCACCCCCCCTCTCAGACCATAGGAATAATCGAGATAATGCAAAGGTCATCTGATACAGCACAGCCCCCAACGTAAGTCACTCATTAGGCTTAAGTAAACTTAAGAGCGCCCTTAAAATAAAAAAAATCAGTCTTCAACGAGAATCAAAACCGGAACCCCTCTTATGAATGTGTAGTTAATATTTGAAATTGTTTTTTAAATATAGATCTATATATATATATATAAAAGGAGGCACAAAACCACCCCACCGAAAGGGAACAAAAAGAGTCATTAAAACCAAAAAAAAAAAAAAAAACTATAATGAAGAGCTTAAATAAAAAGCCTCTCCCCTTTAAGACCATGGAACATACTTTGCAGATGCAATGATACAAAGGTGACAGGTCATCTGTTTCTAAGGCCAACGGTTAACGAGGGTCTCATATGATCAATCGCCTTTGCTTTTCCCAACTAATGTGAGATACCCATTAGATCTGGGTTGACCTAGAGCCGCCCTAAAGATCCCGAAATTAAAAATCAATGTCTTCACTACGTTTCGAGCCCTGGAACCCTCGGCTATGAAGCCCAGCTTTACCGCTCAGCCACAGCACCCACTGATAAAGTGAATAGCGATGTTGGTAGATTTAATATCTAAAAGAAACAAAAAAAGTATTATACCTCAAATATTGAAGGGTCCGCATCGATGTAAGGGAGGTAATTGATGAAGTCATACATGTGATGGAAGTGCCGAGGAGAATTCGGGGAAATCGTTGGGACGCCAGGACCAGCAGTGACTCCAATGCCCAAAGAAGTGGTATAACCTTCTATTTCAATCCTCAGGGGCACCTGTTGAAGTGGCGACGATGAAGTCCAGCCTAGTTCTTTGTAAAAAAGGCATAATGACATTTCTCATATGTACGAACCAAACCTACGTGTTATAACTTAAATTGATATTATTCTATTGTTCAGCATTATATCAACCATAACACCGAAATGTCAGTTTCTTTTATATCTCCTTCAATACAGACGTTACTTTTAAAATAAAGAGGATAGATTCCTACTCATCATAATGACCTAAATTCTACCATGTAATTGGTTTTTCTGGCTGGCTCAGCCATATCATTCCATGGGTTCCATTCCATGCTCTAATAGCACTAGGGAAGAAGGAGCGTTTGTACGTATCTGTCCTAGCATATGAAAAGTATAATATGCCATTATCTTTATGTCTTTCTGCGTATTCTATTACATTTTGTTTTTGTGTTTGAAGATTATGGTTTAGTGTTTTATGTATAATTGCTACTTTACTTTTGATTCTTCTATCCTGAAGGCTTTTTAAATTTTACTAATGATGTTCCAGTTTCCTAATAATGCCTAATTTTCAGTTAAATTTACTATTCTGAAAAAAAAATCCTTGTAAAACAAAACAACTACTAATATTTCTCTATTGGAAACGGATCAGAATTGCATCTTATAGTGTAATTAGGCTCAACTTTTTAAACCATTAATATACTTCGCCATGACAAACTAGATCTATAAAGCTAGAAAAAAACAACAACCTAAAACCATGACACTACACTAGTGACGCATTTAAAAGAGTCCCACATTAGAGCAGAAACAGCTCATCAATCCACCTACACACAGATATAAGAAATATGGTAAGTGCATTCCTAGTCACCTTGTAAATTTAGGTCCTTGCTAACAAACAAACAAATTTATACCTACACAAAAGATCATGTTTTTAACATTTTGTTTAAGGAGAGTATGGAATTAAATATTTAAAGCTTGGAGTTGGTGTTAGTTAAAGGGAAAATTACCAAAATTCAAAATCCAAGTCTTCCTAGAGATTCGAATCCGAGACTTTTCAGTTAGGAAGTGCTTTACCACTCACGCCCCCATTATGTTATTTTATGGAACTGAATATCATTTTTAAAAAGCTCAATGTAAAGTTTTTTTTTTGAGTGAAATTATAACAAATGAGTTTTAATGAAACGCTATACTTACGGCTAAAATAAAACGTCGCCTTTAAAAGCCCTGAAACATTTGGCCAACTCATGCAAGTAGTCCAAATGTCTGCAGGTATTCCCCTCACAGTACCTGTACCATTGTAAACCTAAAAACAGAGATTGTTTTACTGATGGTCTATAAAAAATATACTGTAGAAGAATATAATATATATTTTTGTCCTTTTGGTGGACCTACTGTCTACTGTTGTATTGCTTTTCGTGATGCGCCAAATTTTATAAGAAGACAAAACTCAATAGAATATTTGTTAACTCTTTCTCTCCGTAATCATTTACCACATTCTGGTGGAATCAACGCTGGTATCGTCAGTTAGGAGAGAAAGAGTTAAAATTTTAAGTCAACCAGTCAACCTATGGGACTTGAACCTCTTTTGCTATCAACACCTAAATCTATGAGATGAAAGATGAACTCAGCATGGCGCTTTCCTTTAGCAGAGTGCAAAAAGACAAAGCTGATGAGAGATGGTAGATAAGAACTCAGCCTGGCGCTTTCCTTTAGCAGAGTGCAAAAAGACAAAGCTGATGAGAGATGGTAGATAAGAACTCAGCCTGGCGCTTTCCTTTAGCAGAGTGCAAAAAGACAAAGCTGATGAGATATGGTAGATAAGAAATAATCAATCTTTGGGATGAGAATGAGGCAGGTGTAACACAAATTATCAATCCCCCGAGGATGTCTATACTGCTAAACTGAGTTCACATCTATACGCTCAATAATTTTTATTTAGAGAGCGATACGTCGACGAAATAAGCCGATCCTTTTTGTTTTTGTTTCTATGTGCATAGATAGTTATCTACGTCACCCAACCATGCGGGGCAAGACGCACGCCCCTGACTCTCTAACCCTGATTAAAAATAAATGAAAGATAACTCTTTTATTTATAAAAGTCGGACTAGAGTTACCCTACGTAACTTTCGCGGCGACAGAGAGCGAGGCTCAGAAAAAAAAGGGGTGGGGGAGAGAACAAGTAATCTTCTCTGCAGTGGCGTCACTAGGTTGGTTGACACCTGGTGCGGTACGCTCAGGGTGTCACCCCCCTCCCCAACAACAGTCTCCATTTATTTCCCAATATCGTTACACTAATGTAAAATGAATATTTATTCTATTTTAATTGTGATTGATTATGTCATTTTGTCTATGGTTACTAACTTACTACATATATTAAATTATAATTTATTAAATAAGAAATAGACTTTACATTAACTGTAAATAATAATTTAACGCTATTAATTAAGTTAAGAACATTTTTAATTTAAATGAAAATGGTTTTAAAACTGATGCAATTAAAACAATGTACAAGGATTGTAAAATCCACTTGAACGTGGTAAATGGTTGAAAAAAAAAACAACTAAAACTCTTTTATTGAAATAATGTTATTTAATTGTAAATCCGTTTTTTTCCCTGTGGTTTTAACTTACGTCTGACGAATCGACAGCAAACCTCAGTGCCGCAGCGCTGCCAAAAATTTTGGTCTGAGGAGCGCCTTGAGTTTGGCCGAAATGCACTGGCCCGAATATAAAGCTGGTTGGGTCATCGGATATGTTCATCACTTTACAAGTCTGATCTGTATATACAAGCGACAATTATTGTTGAAATAACTTGAACAGTGGCGTAGCTAGGGGTTTGGGGGCCGGGGGTGGGGCTTGACTTCTTTAGGGGCTTCTGCATTTTGACATTCAACATCATGACATGCGATAATGGCGTAAAGGAGCAATATTTAATTTAAAAAAAAAAATTCCGACACTCATTTGCCCCCCCCCCCCCAAGTGCGGGCCCGAAGGATTTTCAATGTTTACCTCCCCCCCCCCACCCTAGCTACGCCACTGAATTTTAATGTGTAAATAGTTATAGTTCAACATCATGGCATCCCTTTGTATGAAGATCTAGATCTAATTATTATTTATTTTATTTTATTTATTTTTTTGACTTAGTGGTAATGGACGTAGATCTAAGTCAGTATTAATTGAAATATTAGAACGATTAAAGAATACGGAAGAGGAGTAAAAGACATAAAAAGATAATACCTGTAAGCTAAAGGAAATGTAAGGCATTGCTCGAAAAAAAATGATTAGGTCTACATCTTTTTATTAAAATCTGTACTACAGGATTTGCAAAGCCCCGGACCGTGGCCTCCCAATATCAACACTGTAATCATGGCTTCACATAACATTAAACAACGCTATGGCACCCCTGTAATAATGCAGTTGGTACTGAGTCACATAGGTGTGACTGGCAACACATCTGCAGACTCTTTGGCCCACCAAGGAGGGAAAATTCCACCCACTAAACAGGCTGCAAGCTTTAATCAAGCCCTCGCTATAATACAAAAAAAAACAGAAATGGAAAAGTGGTTTGAGTGCTGGGACAAGTCCCAAAAAGCCCGTGGAGTCTGGGAACGCATGAAGCGCCCTGACCACACTTTCCCGTGGTGGAGGCTGTCCAGGCCTGAGCAAGCTATTATAGCACAGTGCAGGACAGGCCACTGTCCTGTTGGCTCATATTTCTCGTGGCTATGGCCAAATTTTGATTCACGGTGCCCCCGCTGCGGGGAAGAAGAGGAAACCGTGCCTCATATTCTGTTTGACTGCCCCAGACTTACTGATCTCCGTCTCGACAGGTCTGGGAAACTAAAAATTCTCGACCTGTATGGCGACATTTATGCACTACGCAAGACAGCAGGGTTTCTGTCCAGGGCTTTTGCAAGAGAGGATTTGAGCCTCTCAAACCCTCACTCTAATGCAGTTTGATGATGATGAGTACATCTTTTTATTACTAATTAAAACAAGATTTGTGTAATGAGATATTGTTAAACCCGTAACTACTTTTCTCATAACAAAGCGGTAAACATAATACTAAGTAGGGCGCATTCTTCTTACCGGATTATCAATGGCTATATTCCTAAATCTACAAACAGTGATGTCCTTGCGAACGCCGGTATGGACAGTATAGAGGGACTTCTTATGGTCCGACAGTTGCACTGGGTAGAACACGTAACCCGTATGGGAGACGAACGTATGCCAAAGGCAGTCTTTTTTTTTTTTGTGAGCTAAAAGGTGGTCGACGTAACAGAGGCGCCCTACGAAAGCGCTTCAAAGACCAGCTTAGGCGTCAACTTTCTTTGGCTGACATAGTAGAGAGCACCTGGTTGCATGCGGCCTCAGATCGAGACAGCTGGAGGTCACTCACGAAGGCCTCGGGATACACATTTGAGACCAAAAGAAAATCCGCTGCCGAGGACAAACGCAGACGGCGAAAAGAAAATCTAAATCGACCACTGGACAATGGTTATGCTTGCCCTGGATGTGCCAAAATATGTAGGTCACAGCTGGGGCTGCGCAGCCACGGGAAATACTGCACTCCTCCCTTATCTTCGGACTCGAAGACTAGCCTCATTATTATTTTTTTTTTTTAGCCTAGGTAAATTAATAAATAAATTTCAATCATGAGTCGTAAAACAAAAAATGAAAGGCCTCATAGTCTACAAAAGAGATAAGCCTAATTGTCGCAATAAAACTGACTGCATTTCAACAATCCCCATTTTCGAACATGTTCCCCAGTATATATAAAACGTTACATTCGGATTTTCCGATCTAGACGCTCCCTCCCCCCAACATACTCACTTCTACTACTGGCCTGTAACGCCCTCTCACCCAAGAATTCTATTATCTTTTTTTTTTTTAAATCCATCATCAACACACAAAATAATAAATCTTTACCTACATTCCTTTTTGATTTTGTACATTTGTACACACTAAAATACGTATTCAACCAATGTCGGTTTGACCCCAAAAATGATTGTTTTTATTTCAGTCTACAAAAGCTAGTGTTGCACTAGTGCAGCGGTTCTCAACCTTTTCTGCTCGGCGACCCCTTTTTACAATCCCCCCACTCTGCCGAGACCCCCCCCCCTTCCGCAAATACACACAGCAATAGAAGAATAGAGAAAAACAATCCATTTTTTCGATGGTCTTTGGCGAACCCTGGCAAATCGCCAATCGACCCCCAGGCTGAGAACCCCTGCGCTAGTGAGAACTCTTGAAAAATACACACAAAAAGTAAAAACAGAAGCGACTAAGAATGAAAACGAACTTATACGTGGGCTTTAAAAAAATATTGGGCGAAATGGTTTTTTTTTTTTTTTTTTTGTAAAATTTAACCGCTGCGGTTGCAATCATCAAAATATCTTAGTTGTACTAGACCCGAGATATGTAATAACAGGTTACCTTTCGTATTCTTTTTCCACGTCTAATAGAAGAATTATTGATATTCCTTTTGAAATAGCAAAATTAAGGACAAAAAGTTGTACCTACCAGATCTAGCAAGTCACGTTAAATGTGTATTATAGTAGGTCCCTAAGACTTAAATGAATGCTTATTTACATTATTGTTAAAATTCTTGATTAGATGACTACCCATAATAGGATACTTGTAATGAGATTGTTAAATCAGACTACCAATAATAGCTACTTGTAATGTGTTTGTTAAATCAGATGTTGTGACTAATATGGCATTCTCACCAATCAAACATTCTTCTTACCGTCTAAAGACATATGAAACACCTCGCCAGTAGCGTAGGAATAGAGAAGTTGATAGTTTTTCCCATTGCGGTAGGCCTTCAGAAGACCCCTGTTGCCTGGATAGTCCAAGTACTCGTCAACAACCATAGAATAGTTCTTGTCTAGTATGTTCACTTCAACTCGTGCCTGGTATGAGTTCGTATCTTGTATCGAGGCAGGCATCTGAGGGGCTGAGGAATGATAGTAGATTTGTATTGCTACGATCTTTATAAAATAACTGTCTTATATTGTAATGTTAAATAAATGTAAGAGTCTCTTTCTTGTTGATACTTAACCATGGGACATGTTGCCTGTAATAGTCAGGACACCAAAGGTTTGAAACCTAAAATATCGACTTCTAATTAACATACATGACATGATTTACACAAGGATGTTTAAGGGAATTTTTTTTTTGGTAGGCACGTCTATAACTTATAGGAAAAGCAAAGAAAAAATCCAACAAAGCATTAGGGTTTATTAAAAGAAATTTCTATAAATCAAATCTGAACATAAAACTAAAATGTTATTTAACCTTGGTTAGGCCAATAATAGAATATGCATCCACCGTTTGGGACCCCTCAACTCAAGAAAACATTAGGAAACTGGAACAAACACAAAATAGAGCAGTGAGATTCATAACAAACGAATATTCACATTTGACTAGAGTAACACCATTAGTAAAAATCACTAAATTTAGAAAGCCTTCAGGACAGAAGACTCAAAAGTAAAGTAGCAATTATACATAAAACACTGAACCATAATCTTCAAATACAAAAACAAAACTTAATAAAATACTCTGAAAGACACAAAAATAAAGGCACATTCCTCGTCCCATATGCTAGAACAAATTTGTACAAATACTCATTCTTCCCTAGTGCTATTAGAGCATGGAATGGGTTGCCTGAGCTAGCCAGAAAAACCAGTGACTTGGCAGAATTTAAGTCATTGGTTAATATGCATGACTAAATGCATGACGCGTAGGACGTAATCATCTTCTTTTTTGAAGTAACGTCTGTATTATATAAGATAAGATAAGATAAGAATCATTTAAAAAGTAAAGTAGCAATAATATATAAAACCATAATTTACTAATAGAAAAAAAAATAAAACCTAATAAAATAGTCATAAAGACACTTAGAGGTACATTCCATATACTAGGACAAATTCGTATAATTGCTCCTTCCTTAGTGCCATTAGAGAATGGAATGGTGTGACAAGAGGGACAATAGCTAGGGTAGCTACTTTTTTTTCAACAAGAGCTAGTTCCCTTTAATAATTGATTTAAGTCCCTGTTAACTGTTTACAATAGCCACTCTCTCTTGAGTCCTTGAGCTGACCAGTGTAGTTTGAACAAAGTCTCCATAATGTTCAACTAATTCTTGTGTTGTTATGCTCTAACTGTATTACTCAAGAGGAGTGTGCCACTGTTATGGGAAGAGTGTTTCAATAATGAGCTAAGTAGACTTTTTTTTATTTGTTATTAATAAGTTGGTTTATGTAAATAGTATAGTCTACTTAGTCTCTTATCCTCCCCTATATATTTTTTTTGTAAAAGAATTCTTTTGTTTTGATACGAGACTGTAGTGTGTCTCATGGATGATGTCATTTAATTGTCATGACATGTATTCTATTATTGTAAACCATCGTTTTGGTTTTTGAGAGGAGACACTATTGTGCCTATGTGATGCTGGCTCTTTGATTATTTTGACCTGAACCTGTCTTCCTACTTTGATTTGTTTCATTATTTCATTTTCTTTAGTTCGCCTTGATTTCCATTAATACATTCCATGATCTTTTCTTTGGTTTCTAAATAAACTCTATTTTTTTTTGTTGCAAATGAAATCTCAGTGTTATTACTTGTCTGTCTCAGTAATCTTGTATATCTAGAGGCTATAGTTACTAGCCTAGATAATATAATTTGGGATTACAAAATACCGCTGGACTAACTTGCCAGTACAGTAGAAGTCACTGGTCTTATGACCTATCCTAATACTAGGTCACAAATGGGTTGCCTGCATCAGCCCGGAAACCCAACGACTTAGCCGAGTTTAACATGCATGATTAGATTGACACATGAAATGCATAAAACGTAATTATCTTCTCTTAGAAGTAACGTGTGTAATATATAAGATAATATTTGTTAGAGATATTTATCAAGGGCGGAAAAAAACAATAAAATAGCTCGCTTTTTTGGTGAATCCTGTATACAGAAGAAATAAAATGTTGATACTGTGTGTTTTTAAAAGTGATATGGTAATGTTTGTGCACTTTTTGGCACTGCAGAATTAAAAGTTTCTAAGGTTCCTTGAACAGCTGATTTTCTTCTATTTAGCTGACAACTTTGAAACAGCCTCCTCGAATTTCTTTCGTTTTACGTGAAAAGTCGAAAAATGTTTCGGACGTTCTTTCGGAAAGTAAATTGTTACGTCCAAGCCTACAACCTTCTGGGGGACGCCTTGGGGATGGTAACTGGAAAGGTTTCGAACTCCGGACCATCGTGACCACAGTTCGGAACCTATACCCCCGGACCAGGTAGACTACATAACAAGACAGTAATAGAACTGTTGTATGGACTTACTATTAGGACTGCTAGTGGCTGTATTGTCACAAAAATCTGTTTTAATTCTACTCAGTGAAATGATCAATATAAAAACTTGAACTAAAAGCTTCATCTGCAAAAAACAAAACAAACAAAAAAAAAAGACATTAACTCTTTCTCTCCGTAATTATTTACCACATTCTGGTGGAATCAACGCTGGTATCGTCAGTTAGGAGAGAAAGAGTTAAATCTAAAATGAAAGTTAAAATGACATTTATTAGAACTTAATAGGGTAGATGACGTAGTACGTCACACAGTTCTGCTAATTGTAGCAAAAGACTTGTGTAGCAGCATTGTAGCTTATGACTTATGTAGTAGCTTATGACTTTAGCTAAGGACTTATGTAGCAGGATTGAAGCTTATTACGTAGTAGCTTATGACTTATGCGACAATTGCTTTTTTAGCAAGACTGTACTGTATGACTTGTGTAGCTCATTTCTTATGTAGCAGGATTGTAACTTATGACTTATGTAGTAGCTCATGACTTATGTAGTAGCTTATGACTTATGTAGTAGCTCATGACTTATGTAGTAGCTCATGACTTATGTAGTTGCTCATGACTTATGCAGAAGCTTATGACTTATGTAGTAGCTTATGACTTATTTAGTAGCTTATGACTTAAGTAGTAGCTCATGACTTATGTAGTAGCTCATGACTTATGTAGTAGCTCATGACTTATGTAGTAGCTTAGGACTTATTTAGTAGCTTATGACTTATGTAGTAGCTCATGACTTATGTAGTAGCTCATGACTTATTTAGTAGCATATGACTTAAGTAGTAGCTCATGACTTAAGTAGTAGCTCATGACTTATGTAGTAGCTCATGACTTATGTAGTAGCTCATGACTTATGTAGTAGCTTATGACTTATGTAGTAGCTCATGACTTATGTAGTAGCTCATGACTTATGTTGTAGCTTATGACTTATGTAGTAGCTTATGACTTATGTAGTAGCTTATGACTTATGTAGTAGCTTATGACTTATGTAGTAGCTTAAGAGTCATTATGACTTATGTAGTAGCTTATGACTTATGTTGTAGCTTATGACTTATGTAGTAGCTCATGACTTATGTAGTAGCTCATGACTTTTGTAGTAGCTCATGACTTATGTAGTAGCTCATGACTTATGTAGTAGCTTATGACTTATGTAGTAGCTCATGACTTATGTAGTAGCTCATGACTTATTTAGTAGCTTATGGCTTAAGTAGTAGCTCATGACTTATGTAGTAGCTCATGACTTATGTAGTAGCTCATGACTTATGTAGTAGCTCATGACTTATTTAGTAGCTTATGGCTTAAGTAGTAGCTCATGACTTATGTAGTAGCTCATGACTTATGTAGTAGCTCATGACTTATGTAGTAGCTCATGACTTATGTTGTAGCTTATGACTTATGTAGTAGCTTATGACTTATGTTGTAGCTTATGACTTATGTTGTAGCTTAAGAGTCATTATGACTTATGTAGTAGCTCATGACTTATGCTGTAGCTCATGACTTATGTGATTAATTAATTTTAGATGATAGATGAAACAAATGAACTCATGAATAACAATACTGAGGCCTCCTAGTGTTTAACTCCTCACCGACTCAGCCCACAGTTACTTGTAGCTACAGCGAAAAGATCCTCGTTTATTTATTTTTAAATTGAGCATCTTTTGCTGGGCCAAAACACATTAAAACAAACATTCTATACCTAATTTCCCTGGCATGCTACCCTGCCTCATAGTGGCGCCCGGGTGTAAACGATCGTAGGAGGAAACGATTAGGCTAGCAAGGGTAGCAAAATAAGACTATCGTGGGGGTGCCTAAGGGGGTGCGAGAGCATCCTCATTGCACTGTGCGGAGTTGTAAAAAAGCTCCCACAACCTTGTCACAATCCAGGCGCCGTTCCTCAAGGGGCCGTTACATAAATGGCGTGTCCTGCACAGTTAGCCTGGTATAGAAAAGGAAAATGGCTGGGGTCCCTGTGCACGCGGACTCTGGCCGCGAGTCTGACACCCCGCCAGACAAAACAGTGTACACTGTTCTCATTAAGGCCGTGAAAGGGAGCTCTAGTTCACTTTTGCTGACCTGGAGTTCCAAGAGCTGAAGGCTCAAATCTACCTGACAGTTTCAAGAAGAAGAAGAATATCTAATCTAATTTAATTTTTGAGTATGTTAGGGTGACTAGAAAAATATAAAAGTAATTTGAAATAGGAATATAGAAAAGTTTTACCTTTTAGTGTGGGATTGCAAACAACTACTTTGCGATAACTGTTTCTATTTGTCTATTATATGTATTCAGTTTATTTTATTCCATTTTCTTCTCGATTTTAAAGTTTGTTGAAAACAAAAAGTCACGTAACTATCCTAGTGATAGTGATAAATATTTTTAAATTATTTTAAATTTCACAATTAAATGTGTACAAAAAAACTGGCTGTGTAGTATGTCGTGCTCTATTGTTGTCCCACCGCCTGTGTTACAGGGAGCTGACACATACCAAGCTATCGCTATCACACTAATCAGTGACTGCTTTCAGATCTTTGGTTTTAATAACTTATGAAGATAATAGATTGTGTGTATAGAGTACCAGATATATATATATTATGAATTTGTTCAAGTGTAAACTATATATTTATGCATATTACATATTTTGAATAGTTTGTTTTTTTTAGTGTTAACACACATAACAGCAGTGAAAAAGTGACTGTTTAAAAAGGATAAGGTGTAAAAGAGAAATAAATAAACTTAAGGTTCAATAACTTTTTTTTTGTTTTTAGGTCGTGAAACCAGGACGCGCCTTATCGTCACTACCACCCAAATCGTCATACAATTTGACATTTTTGGGCTGCAGTGCGCGCGCATACCTCCACCCACTACACTATGTCAGCAGTTGATGACTTTTTGCGAGCTTTTAAAAAGTTAATGAACACAAGGCACCCTAATCTGACACACAAACACACACACACATACAAACGCTAGACACCCTTATGACAATGATATACATATGAATGTATAAATTGTTTTAAATTTCTACAGTGACTGCAGTACCATGTCCGTATACCATGAAGTAAATAGGTCAAGGGTATGTGCTAAAGACATCAAGAAATAGCGCACATAGGGAGAATACCGAAAACAATGCGATTTATCAGAAACTCATCCCCTTATGAAGTCGTTTTCTTTTACTTAGTTTCTCTTTTGAAAGTTTCTTTTTACTTTAGTTTCTCTTTCTTCAGTTTCTCTTTTCTTTAGTTTCTCATTCCTTTAGTTTTTCTTATCTTTAGTTTTTCTTATCTTTAGTTTCTCTTTTCTCTAATTTCTGTTTTCTCTTTTCTTTAGTTTCTCTTTCTATAGTTTCTCTTTTTTAGTATCTCCTTTTATTGGGGCCCTTAATGTTGTTCTTTACTTTTCCTTTTCATTTCTTTCTTCTTCTAGTGTCTTTTTTTTTCTTGATTTTCGTTTCACATTTTTAGTTTCTCTTTCCTTTTGTTTCTCTTTTTTTTTTAGTTTCTCTTGTCTCTCTCTTCTCTTCCCATAGTGCCGTGTACAGTGAACGCGTTAGTTTTTCCCACATGAAGATTTAGAAGCAAACATTGAAACATGAAATTTGTGTAGCTGTCAATTCAATATATATTTTAAAACTGGAAAGCTATCAGACCAACTGATAGGTGTTTTGTTGAGCACAGTCTTTGTTCAAGATAAATGAAGATAGTCTATACTCTAGCAGAAACTTTTCGAGCCTCTAAAAAAATGCACTCGTTAAAAAAAGAGATGTCGTTACTCGAAGATAACACAGATTACAAAAAAAAAATAAAGATAACTAACAAATGTTTATGTGTGTCTGAGAAGGCGTGTTGGTGTTAATGTGTTTTAGTTAGTGAAATCAAAACACTTTTTCCCCCCTAGGTGTGCATCTGTGTAGGGTATAGTGTCCAGCTGTTTTGTTATGTGTTATGTGTAGCTAACCATTTAAAAAATAAGTCTAAAAATAAGGGATGTTTACTAAATTAACAAAGATGTGATGCAAAACCAGTACAAAAATAAGTAGAATAAATTCACCAAAAAGACAATTAGTATCAAAAATTTATTTTCGTTTGGTAATCGTGAAAAACAAACAAACAAGGTAAGATAACTTCTATATATTCTAATTGACCTCTGCTTAATTAATAATTCTATTCATCCTTTAGGAAGCTCGTCTAACATTCATTATACATAACAAATAATGTTACAACTATGTTAGTGAGAAGTAGGGCCTACATTCACATTCACATTCACTTTCCGATTTGGGAATATGTTTTGGTTCAAGACACACTTTACTGATCATTTATATTACACCCCGCTATCTAAACTATATTCTTTCGTAATTGTAATCTATGAAATGATAAGCTAAGTTCCTTTGTCACATAAAAAAAAACAACACCAACTTAATTTGTTGTTTAATAATAATCCATCATCCATCCATCTCAGTGGCGCTACAGTTCATGGAGGACTCTGGCCTGCTTCAACACATCCCTCCATTCAGATCTCTCCTGGGCCTTCCATCTCCACGCCCTAACCCCAAGCTGCTTCAGATCTGCTTCCACATCATCAATCCATCGCATTCGGGGTCTGCCTTTAGGCCGCCTGCCTTTTGCCTGTCTACAATTTTCGCTCCTCTGCTTAATTATAATCAATTTCTTATAAATTATATTAACGAGATGTATGTATACGGGTAGCCTTAAAAAATACAGGACTGATGTGGCAAAAGATGTGACTTGTTTGAGAACTCCCTCTAAATTAGCATATGTGTATACAATGTAATGTAAAAAAAGATACAAAGGATACAAAAATGAGTTATAAATAAATAAGGCATGACTTGGAATCCAAATATTTAATGAGGAATACAGTATTTCATGTGGCTACGAAGCCCCAGCTGCGACCTACATATTTTGCCACAACCAACCCAGACATATCCATTGTCCGCCGATAGTCTATTTAGATTTTCTTTTCGCCATCTACGTCTGTCCTTGGCTGTGGATTTTCTTTTGGTCTCAAATGTGTGTCCCGAGGCCTTTGTGAGTGATCTCCAGCTAATTCTAAAGCCGCCTGTATCCAGGTGCTCTCTTCTGTATCAATTAGCGTTAAGAATATTAAAAATTGGACATGTTTTTGTATTTGAAACAATAGGAATATAATATTTAACATAAGCAGAGACTCAGCGAAATTGATAATCAATCAGTTGCTTACGATGTTTCATACTATCAAAGTCAGACATACAATAGGATTTATCACATTCTTCATCAGGTGACTGGAAACACAAATGTAGACAACTAGCAAAGGACCTTTCAATTTGCCCCCCCCCCCCCCCCCCATAATAATGCAGCCTCTTTGTTATAGAAAGTATAGATCTAAATAGACTATGTCGGCAGACTACACTCATACCCCCCCCCCCCCATCAGTGTCACCACCAGGTTTATAACAATACATGAAACACTAAACCATAATTCACAAATAGAAAAACAAAACCTAATGAAATACTCCGAAAGACACAAAGATAAAGGCACATTTCTTCTTCCATATGCTAGAAAAAAAGTCATACAAGAGCTCCTTCTGTGATAGTAAGTGTATGTGTTTTGTGTGGCTGGTAGTGCAGTGTGTGTGTGCCTGTGTATGAAATGACCAGTGGACCTTGAGTGTACATGGTTGAGTGAACAGCAGTGTGTCAGGACTGTGTGTGTAAAAGGAGGTCAGTTTTAGAGAACAAGTGGCTGGAGTAAAGAACATAAATAGAGACAAATAAAAGCATTGTGTTTCTTGAAGCTCATGTTGTTTAAGTGTGTCTATTACACCTTCTTCCCTAGTACCATTAGAGAATGTTTGTTTGTTTGTAAAATGTTTTGCATGTTTCGGATGTTCCTTCA
The DNA here is from genome assembly GCA_030265305.1 of Biomphalaria pfeifferi. NCBI lineage: Eukaryota > Metazoa > Mollusca > Gastropoda > Planorbidae > Biomphalaria > Biomphalaria pfeifferi. The sequence goes on from JASAOG010000070.1 coordinate 207,412, forward strand.
GAGTTGAAGATAGTTTACTTCCTAGTCCAAACCTCCCGCAGGACGACGGGGGATGGGAGTGGACAGGGTTTGAATTCGGGACCCTGGACCATCGATAAATCTGAACGACAGTCCAGCGCGCAAACCGCACGACCAGGCAGCCATCCTAATGGAATTGGTTACCTAAATCAGCCAAAAAAACCAACGACTTAGAAGAGTTTAAGTCACTGATTATCATGCATGACTAGATTGACACATGAATTGCGCAGGACGTTATTATCTTCTTTTTAAAGTAACGTCTGTAATATATAAGATAAGAAGATACAAGAAATATAAATTGATATTTTCTCTTCACCAGATGTCATGTTTGTTTGTTATGGTTGGCTTATTCACTCTCGCTTCTGCTGACTTTTTTTCTTGCACTAAACCAACTCCGGTGACACCAGGTTAGTAGGTTTATAGCTATAGCTCAATATTTATAATGGTTTGGTCAAAAGTGCTATTACCTACTTAGAAACGCTTGAAAAATTTTTTTACTTATAAATGACATTAATTACTTCGTACCAAATTCTTCTGCAGGGTGGCAGGGTATGATAGCCTCGAGACCAATTGTTATGACGAACGTCTCGATAGCGGGTCGGGTTTGAATTCGAGGCCATCCTGACGTCAGTCCAAGCCCACCCCTCACGGCCTGACAGCCATTGGGTCATTTATAAACAGATAACAAAGAATGCGCGATTTAAGAGACAATGTTAAGAGAAGTAAAAAAAAAATCGTATAGGCTTTCCAAAGGGATGGCGATCTATGGTCCACAAAATGGACAGAAACTAACGAATTTCTACTTTTTTCTGAGATCTTAGAGATTGTAAGCGCGGTGGCTGAGTGGTAAAGCACTTGGCTTCCGAACCGTGTGTATAATGTAATACATGGGCGTAGCTGGGGGGGGGGGGGGTTCTTGGGATTCAAACCCTCCCCTTCGGGGGGGGGGGATCGGAATTTAGTAACTGATTTTTGCTTTGATTTTGTTTATTTTGGGTGACATTTTAATACTATACCATCACTTGCCCCAGCGCGGCCAAGGGGTTTTAAGTTTAAAACCCCCTACCAGGGGGGTTTGAGCTTAAAACCCCTATCAGGGGTTTGAGTTTAAACCCCTACCTGGGGGTTTTTAGTTTAAAATTTAAAATCCCCTACCAGGGGGGTTTGAGCTCAAAACCCCTATCAGGGGGTTTTGAGTTTAAAACTCCCTATCAGCGGGTTTTGAGTTTAAAACCCCTTACCAGGGGTTTTTTTGCAGTTAAATCCCTCTCTTCTAATAACAAAACAAAACAAAAAGGAAACGACAATCCCCAAATTCCAAGAGCCACAGTGTCAGGAAGATTGTGATTTTATAACTCCCCTAGTCAATATAAGAAAAGCAAATTACACACTCAAAATTCTATGACCGTAGCCTAAGGGTTTTGAGTTGAACCCCCCCCCCCTTCTCTTCAGTAGGGTTTGAAGCTAAAAAGAAATACCTCTTCAATATAAAAAAAAAAGCAAATCACGCACTCAAAATGTTATGAATGTAGGTAAATGGGTTTCGACTCAGTTTTGAGTTTAAACCCCTTTTAGCGGGGCTTGAAGATAAAAAAATACCTCTTTAATATTAAAAACAAAGCAAATTATACACTCAAAATTCTATGAGTGTAGTCAAAGGGGTTTTGAGTTTAAACTCCCCTCTCGTGGAGTTTAAAGCTAAAAAAATAACTCTTCAATATAAAAAACGCACTCAAAATGCTATGAGAGTTGCCAAAAGGGGTTTTGAGTTTAAACCCCCTTTCAGCGGGGTCTGATGCTAAAAAAATACCTCTTTATTAAAAAAAAAGCAAATTACACACAAAAATTATTTGAGCGTAGCCAAGCCAATTGGGGGTTTTGAGTTTAAACCCCTCTCCTACAGTTTGCTTTTCTTAAAAGTTTAAAACCCCTCCAGATGGTTTTGAGTTTAAAAAAAAATAATTCTAAAGCAAACTACAGTTACCAAATACTATGACCGTAGCTAAATGGGGTTTTGAATTTAAAAAAAAACGAACCCAGAGATTTTTTAGTTTAAAATCCTCAACAGATTATTTTGACGATAAAACTTTCCTTTTCGATATAAAATCTAAAGCAAACTACAGTCAACTAGTTCCAAGAGCGTATTCAAGAGAGGTTACACATTTCTACCAGTGGCGGGGCTCCATTAATAAAGTTCTATGAAAAGTCATCTGTCGAAATTGAAAAACACTAAATGTGGCTCAACAAAGATGGCTAAGATAGATTTTAGGAGTCTGTAATAAAGATCGGGTCTAAATAAAGGAAATCCTATGCCGAATTAGGAGTCGACCCCTTAGTAAGGTTGCGACAGAGCATCGCATGAGGTTTGCGGGACATGTTCTCCGATAAAATGAATTACGCATACTTAAGGGTTGCGATGACATCCTAGTACAACTTAGCGCCAGTAAGGCGGTGAGAATAGCATTTGAGGTTTTTGAAATAAACATTTTTAATAGCAGGAAATTTACTGTCGATACCTCAGAACATTCATTTTATTGGCTTTCAATATCAGAAATAGTGCTTGGTGGCGGGGCTTCGCCCCGAGCTGGGGGAGCTCCAGCGCTCACCCAGATCCCATTGCAATCAATGGCGGGAAGTCTACAATTTTTCCACTAACTCCAGGAAGAAACATTGTAGGGCATAATAAACATCTTTCGAAAGAATGAAGGGTCAGAATGTAATAAAGATCATGTACACACACACACATACATACTATTACATTTTTTTGTCGGGGTGTGGGGGCGGGGGGGGAGCAAAAAAATCCCCCCCCCCCCCGAAAAAAAAATCCTGGCTACGCCCATGATGTAATAGGATCTAATGTTTAAATAGAGACTACGAAAGGTAGAGCAACGAAGAGACTCGCGGATCAGCAGTTTTAAAGTTTAAACATCTTGTGGAGGCGCGGTGACTGACTGGTAGAGCGCTTGGCTTCCGAACAGGGTCCTTTTAATTTCGGGATCTTTATCGCGTTTCTGGGTCTACCCTGTTCTAATGGGTATCTGACATTAGTTGGGGAAAAGTTGGGCCGATGTGCTGGTTACACGAGACCCTCTTTAAATGTGGGCCACAGAAACAGATGACCATTACATCATAGATTACGAGGGAGAGGGACTTTACTTTTACAATTGATGACACTGGGTCGTCCTAGAATCCATACCACTACCTGTTTTAAAACTAATTTACAAGGTTAGGTAGCCAAGCGTTTTACATGTATCCGAGCGTCCCAAATTAAATTCACAACCTTATTTTTATTTTATTTGAAAGCGTTTTATATGTGTTGTCTAATTTCACAGCTTTGTTTTTCTTACAGCGCCCCCAATGCCATCGATTTTTCAGACCGACTCTTACCAAGCCACAGTGGAGATTAACATTTTAGATAAAAATTACTCCATGGTGACACAGGAATACTTGGACTACCAAAACAATATAGGGGCCATAATCGCTTTTAGAAATGGAGTCAAAACACAAGTTATCTATTCTTATAGGTCTGGTGAAATATTTGAAATCAATTTCGACGGTGAGTCGTTCTTTCTTCTATCTTAATCAAAAAATAATTATCAAATGCGAAAGAGTGAAGATTATGAACCCTAGATTGAAAGAGCAATCTCTTTATTTCTATTGTAGTATTACTATTTCGTGTAAAAGTGAAATAAAATTTCTTTTAAAATATGAGAGCTTTGAATTGTCTTGATACTTCTATTTTATCTTGATGACCCTGAAATATCTGTTTTTATTTAAACTAAAAAATTGTATTTCAGGGGGTAAAGATAGAGAAAGACACTTATAAAAAAACAACATTATTTCATATTACAATTCATTTTTGAAGTGTAAAATGGAACTCATTCACCAATTGTAAACAAATAACATTCAGCTACGTGATAATATTGATATAACAACGAAAAAAAAACTGTCACGTGACAGCCAGTGTGTATTTCGTAACTTGTATAGAAGAGATAGAGAACCACGTGGCTAAATGTTGTTTGTTTACGATTGGTGAATGAGGTCCATTGAGCTAGATTTGGATATTTTTTTCATTACAAAATATGCACTGAACACCATTTTCATACTAAGAACTAGAAGTGACTATGATCTTGTATACTACAATACTGACATCGAGCGTCTTTGACAGCTTTTCAACATAGAATGAGAGAACATAAAGCGACGCACAAAAATGGCTGAAGACATCAAAACAAACTTGGCAGATGAAAAGTGTCATTCCACACATTCCACACACGCATTCCACACAAGCCCTCAGCTCCTTGTATGGTGGATCTAATCCAATGGTCGAACTATACGTTACTTAGTAGCACTGGATAAACTTTCTTTTTTTTTTTTTGAGGGGGGAGCAATATTTTAGATACATGTATTATTGTATTATTTTCATGAGCTGGTTCTTAAGAAGTTACTCCACATGAATGACCTCAGAGTTTGAATGACTTTCTTTTCAACAGGGCTAAGTACTTGCACCGTGAAGAACATGTCAACGAGTCCCTATGTTTCCTACTTGGGACCAATGTTTAACAACATCAATGGCGACATTCGACACATTTTCGGCAGCTCGGCGGCTCTGAATTTCGCCAGCAACAGTTCTTACGTAAGTGTTAAAGACAAGACCAGAAGTAAAATGTGAACCTACAAGTGCCAAATCTACCGCGTTTTTTTTGTATGTTGTTTCTTAAAAGCTTTTGAGAACCTCTGGATTTCATAAACTTTCAGTTATTTCTTCTTCTTCGTTTTCCTTCATACGTAGAGGTTCGGAAAAGTAGCGCCCTATATCTGCGATGACCCGGGCATGCTACCCTGCCTCATAGTGGCGCCCGGGTGGAAACGATCGTAAGAGGAAACAATTAGGCTAAAGGGTCGCAAAACAAGACTCCCTGGGGGTGCCTAAGGGAGTGCGAGAGCATCCTCATTGCACTGCGCGGAGTTGTAAAAAAAGCTTCCACAACCTTGTCACAATCCCGGCGCTGTTCCTCAAGGGGCCGTTACTTAATAAATGGCGTGTCCCGCACGGTTAGCCTGGTATAGAAAAGAAAAATGGCGGGGGTCTTAGTAGATCTATATGCGGCCTCTTGCCGCGAGTCTGACCCACCCGCCAGACAAAACAGTGTACACTGTTTTCATACAGGCCAGTGAGAGGGAGCACTTGTTCACTTTTGCTGGACTAGAGTTCCAAGAGCCGAAGGCTCAACTCTACCTGGCAGCTTAAGAAGAAGAAGAAAAAGAATCTGCGATGAACTATGCATGCAGTGGTTTCCATTGCTGGCAGCTCCACATATAGTTTTTGTTTAATGTGGGTTGGGGGTTTGGGACCAGTGTCTTGTTCAAAATGCAACTTTGAAGGACATGGTCGGCATTTTTAGGCGATGCTCCACGAGGGCAAATTTCACTAATCCCAATATTTAATTTCCGGATCATGTGTTATATTATTCCGTTTAGTCCGGTTCTGAGACGAAATATAAACTATTGGTCCTGTCGGGACACCTTGTAATTAGTATCGTTTTTTTTAAATATTGAACTTGTGGTTAGACTGCGGTTCAGTCTTCACCCAGAGAGCTCTTCCAAAGAAAAATATCTCAAGTTTTAATGAACAATGTGCCTTGGCATGCCATATCAAATCGTCACTTTCTGTGTTCAGGACATAATTTCAGAGACCAGTAACAACAATCATTTGCTAAGACTCCGATTCATAGTGTACTGGTAATCAATACCCTAGACCGAAATAAAACCTCGGTCTAAAAGCGCTACGATCTGGAAGAGAAAGTTGGAGAACTCTCACAACAGCCGCGAGTACCACATTTGAGAAACGCCTACTTCTTAAAGACATGTGCAAAAAAACGAACAAGAAAACTTAAATAGATCCGCCGGTGGATAACGGCTTTGTCTGCATGATGAACCGAAAAATATGCAGGTCACATCTGGGTTTTCGTAAAACCTGGCACTCATCATTAATTTTCGGAATCTAAGGTATTTCCATTATATCTATAGTAAATAAGGCTGCATCCATAAATTGTTTTTACCTGGCTTGATGTCTACTAGAGCGAAGTAGTATTATTGTTAGTATCAATATTACAAATAGAACAATTATTTCTTTTTTGTAAAGTTTGCTTGTTTTCTTTGATAATTATATATATATACAGTGGCTTAGCATCCATGGGGCGAAGGGGTTCAATGAACCGGGGCCCAAGACCATTAGGGGCCCACAGCCTGAGACGTAACAACCATGGCAAAGTGTTTCATTACGTTTGGGCCCATGGCTCATGACAAATTTGAGGCCCACGTGAGCCCTTGTACTTGTATAAAACCGACTGAAAACTAGTTGCATTGGAATGCCTTTTGGTAAATATACAAACTAGTCGATTTCTGGGGCTCAAACTAAATTTGTCTTATGGGGGGCACCAACATATTATATTCTTGAACCCGGTCCCATGGGTACCTTGCCACGCCACTATATATATATATATATATATATATATATATATATATATATATATATATATATAAGGCACCTTAAGATTCTTATCGGCTTTAGGTCTTCAACGGGACAGGTAAAGTACGTGGACTGCCTGTCAACATCTGGACGACATGCTTGACCTATCCAAACATTAAAGCTCCTATTCAAGTGACTTTCTACTTCAGTCGTAAGTAAAGCTATAACTACAGCTAGAATAACACATAAAATTACATTTACAGAATTTTACTTACAAACATCAAGCTGAACAAAATGCATTATTTGTGATTTTTTATTGATAATCACTATCTCTCTATATATATATCTCCCTCTCTCTCTCTCTCTTTTTCTTTCTCTGCGGCATTCTATGTTTATTAAATATTATTATGAAATAGAAAAATATATTTTAAATTCCAAAATTAAAATATTATTCAGTTATTGCTTTATTTTAAAAACGTAGAACCTGGATGGAACACGTCATGGTCACAGCAGCAGATGCCGTTACGTGTTGAAATCAAAGGTATGGCACAGTCCAGTACATTTGGCAGTCTTGCGACACAGGCCACGCCCAGATATTTTCACCATATGTATGACTTCATCAACTATTTACCGACAGTTGATCCCACGTCTTCAGTATTTAAAGTGAGTGCCCTAACCTTATGTTCTTAGTGGAAATGTTCTAATTCAATGCCCTTGGTATTTAAAGAGAATGCCCTAATTCAAAGTCCTGTGCTCTGAGTCAATTTCCTCAAACGGTTTTACTGTTAGATGTCATCAGAAGTACGGAAGACGAAACAACGCTTGTATGAATCGAAAGTAACATAAACCGTTGTCAGGTGCACCAATAATCGCCCAGAGACAAATGTGGCGGTCCGAGCATTAGAGAAGCATTATAGTCATTAGACTTTAGTTTGGGGTGGAGGGGGGCGTTATTCTAATGATCAAATACACTTTTTACAAAGCTTATATCAATTCACTTCGTCCGCCTGTCTGTCTGGGGTAAATTTTCAACACGTTATTTCTCCCACTTCTCATTATCGGATCAAGTTGAAATTCAGCACAATTTTTTATTGTTCCTAATAAAACACGAACCAATCGAAAAGTTACTAATTCATTGAATATTTAGTGGTAATTAATTTTGTTTGTTATATAAAATGAAAATAGTAAATCTTAAGTATTTAGATATGGCTGTAAATGTGCAGTTCTTTCCCTTATATTAGTTTCGTCTTAAAGTATTATTTGTTATTTTTTATTTAAAAAGAAAATCGTCTATTTGTTTATGCAAATTTTACCCATCTATGATGAACTTTAAATAATTTAAGTTAAAATACTAGAATGAAGTTAAACATCGCACTACAATGTCAAATGGCTGTAATGTCTTTTTTTATTCAATAATATAGTAATATTAGGAATAGAGTTTCTAGTTATCAATATTCGATTAACGTGAGGCCAACATTCTCCCTAAAAAATCACGGTTTGCGGGCTTTTTGCGTTGCTCGGACTAGCCTCGGACCAAAACTTCTGAACTCACTTCCCATTGATCTCAGACAGACAACATGCTACACTACATTCAAGAAGAACATAAACACCTATCTGTTTAGATTAGTTTGACAATTTAGCTCTCGTGTTTATGTTTGCAAATTTATCAATGCGACTACATTAAGTTTGTCAACATCGCTCTATAAGTTTATATGTATTATAATCTCTTCTTTAAGATCCTAAATTCTTTAATGTTTACTTCAGCCTCCACGAAGAGTAGCTTGTGTAAAGAGAATCAACACACACCCACTTCCAAAAATTCAGACAACCTTCAAGTATAAAGCTGAGATTGTTAATCCATCCACAGCACAAGTCACTCATTACCAGGTGAGTGAATGTTTGAGTGTTTCTGTTGACTTTTGTCTAATGCAAACATTTAATACAGAAATAATCTAATCTTATCTTATAGCTAAAACTAAAATTGTCGTCTGCTAATAAGAGCAATAATTTCAATTGAACAAATTAAAAACAAAGATTCGAGCTGATTTTAAAAAATGTGTAGACTTTCATTGCATTAAGAAATCAATGCGCTATGGCAAACTTTAATCCACATCCGTTTGTTGTCTGTCTGAAATGAAAATTATCCCCTACAGGTGTCCTATCTATCTTATCTATCTTATCTATCTTATCTATCTTATCTATCTTATCTATCTTATCTATCTTATCTATCTTATCTATCTTATCTATCTTATCTATCTTATCTATCTTATCTTATCATCTATCTAATCTATCTATCTATCCATCCATCCACAGGTCTGGTACAATGCTCAAGCTAAACTAGTCAGAGAAGACACGAGGTCGAAAACTCCTGACCCTAAAGTAGGTGTTACCACAACAGTTACAGAGATTCATGACTTTAGCACAGGTAAGCACAAAACATTCTCAGTATATCTTTACAGCAAGTATTTGCTTCATTTTGCACACTAGGAACCCCTTTCAGAGCTATCTAAGGTAGGCAGATTAACAAAAATGTCTTGTAGGCCAATGAACTACTAATTCCACTAGATCGTGGAGAAGGGGGGGGGGGGAACTGCTGTGTGGGCGACATCGTTTCTATTATTGCCCAGCTTTTACATTCAAGTTACACTCAAAGTCCCAATCTTAAAAGCTAAATAGAACACTCCATCTTCGCCTTTGCTGTCGAAATAAATCAATGTAAGTGGCACTGCTCAATTTGGCGTAGTGCAGGACGGCAGGGTTCATTTTCGTCTGATTGAGGTATTCTATGATACCATTTGAGAGCTACAGTGAAAAAGCAATGGCGTCAGCGCTGGAAGAAAACCCGAGTCGAACGAAGGCAAAGTGCTTATGTCGTCTTACGAGTAAAGGAGACCAACCCAACGACCAACCGTCTCAACATCTCCAACGTATGCCAGGTACACTAGAGAGTTGGGTGGACTCAGCAGCGTCCTAAAAAAATGTTGAGTTTCAAATTCTGAGTCATCCCCCTTGATTCGATTGCCTAGCGCTTTACCAAATCAGGCCACCACGCTCGAATTAAGCACGGTGCTGATCAAATATTAGATCCAGCTGGTCACGTGTTAAGAACTCTAAACGATCAACCCTATAGATTTGGTTGTACAATAAGTCGGTCATCAGCTCTTACAGTTCAAAAGCAAATTTGGAATATGTTTTTTTTTAATAATGCTTGGTACCCATCAATAAAAAAATAAATCATAATAATTTTATGACTTTTTTGGTATTATTTGGAAATTTGGTCCAAACAAAAGGAAATTTAGTTTGACTACAACAGTCTGCCTGAGCATTACTGCTAAAACAATAACAATATCAATGCAAACACGAACAACATGCACACACGAAACACACTCCCACACAATGAACATTTATGAAGATATGATTAATTCCTAAATTTATCTTCAGGTCTGACGGATATTTACGAACATGCTATGATTCTATGGGCATTGTATCAATCTATTCTGCTTTAAATGTCACATTAAAATATTTCCTTTGGTTTCAGTTCGAATTGTTTTCATCCTTCTACAGACACAAATTGCGTTTTTATGCTAAAATTCTCAATCCACTATCTAAATATTTTGTGTTCGTTAAGTTTGGAATGATTACATTTTTTAAACGTTTTAACCTTTCGACTGCAGACGTTCGTTACATCATCGATCCACAAGGAGGCTGTTCCGCCTTCCCAATGGATAGCAAGCAATCAGACGTGAACTATACGGACAACCAATCAGCTATCATTATCACGATGAAAGACCCAAACAGTTTCTTTCAGTTCAATGAGAACTATAAATACGTCGGACAGGTTTGACATGAATACACATTAAACATGAAAACATTACTTTCAACATATTAAACCATTAAATATAGATTTTTAAAAAGAGTTTTTTTGCCATTTCATACATTTAAATGGATCCATTTTTATGGATCCTTTCCAAGGGAAAAATAATTTTGTAGATCTAGATCAGGGGGTCTCAACCTGTGGATCGCGACCCCTTTGGGGGCCGATTGACGATTTGCCAGGGGTCGCCTAAGACCATCGAAAAAATGGATTGTTTTTGTCCATTCTTCTATTGCTGTGTGTGTATACGGAGGGGGGGGGGTCGCGGCAGAGTGGGGGGTTGTAAAAAGGGGTCGCCGAGCCTAAAAGGTTGAGAACCGCTGATCTAGATCTATAATCCGTCTTAGCCATTTCGGCCAGATTTTTAAGACAGTTTTTTGGAGTCAGTTATAGAGATCGGGTCTCAAATAAGGAAATCCTATGCTGAACTGAGAGTCGACCACTTAGTAAGGTTGTGACAGAGCGTCGCATGAGTCGAGCGGGAAATGTTCTCCGACAAAATGAACTACACAAGAGCACATTTCAAACAGGGACGTCCTCGTATAACTATGCACCATTTTTTCATAGAGGACATCAGTGGACACCAGGTGGGAACATCTTTGTGGAGACTGCTTGCCGCTCAATGCGCCGAACGGCGCAGAAGGATCTAAGTCTAAGTAAGGTCTATATTGTGAACTACGCTGGATTTTAAGAAATATTTTTTTTCTTGAGGACCCTAAGCTCCACCATTTTCAGCGAAAATTCTCTTGACAATATTGATAAAATGTCGCTCCAGACATCTAATCCATATACACCTTCTAGATAGTAAAGTTTCCCTTTCAGACCTTGCGATCTATAGGGCAGATGATGTTATGGTCATCTGTTTCTTTGGACAACGGTTAACGAGCAGGTTTTACAGGTACAATTTGAGTGGACACAGGGGCGCAAAAAAAAAATAATTCCGAAATTCAAAATCCCAGTCTTAAATCCCAGGATCCCAGGTTCAGAAGTCTAGCGGTCACAGATCAGTGATTATTTTCTCAATAATGGTAGACTACTCCGTGTAACACTTTGTTCCCCTGTATATTTTAGTTAAATTATATGTTTATGGCGTAGGGCGCCATACCCTCAATATGAAATTTCTTTATACTGTTGGTGAAGTAGACCGTTTATTATATTCCGCATTCGGTTATCCGGATGATCGATTATCCGGACAGACCTCGTTTCCAATTAATCCGGATAATCGGCGTTCTTCTCTATTACAGACATTTACTGGCTTTAAATGTCATTGAGAACTATAACAAATTATCTTACAAGATGTATGCGGCAAATGATGTTTCTGTGGCTTACGGTTAACGAAGGTGTCATGTGGCCAGAACTACGACTAACCACTTTTAGTTTGCCCCATCAATCTCAGGAACTCGTTAGAGCTGGGTGGACCCATAGCGAGACCAAGCGTTTTAGAACAAGACCTGAACACTGATCCTGCAGCGTCACAACCTGTGGGCAGTTCACAAGTCTGTACGACGTGGCAACGAGCTATTAGTCTAAGCTGCTCACAGGTTGTGACGTCTAAAAATCTAGAAATTTAAAATTTCACACATCTCAAGGATTCGAACTAAGGACCCGGTTCGAAAGCCAATCGTTTTATCACTCAACCAACGCGCATCCACAAGATGTTAAGCTGTAAAACTACTGTTTTCGTGAGAGTTTCTTCGTTGCTCAGCCTTTGGTGGTCACTCTAGTTCAACATTAGATCCGATTACATTATACACACATGCACAAACACACACTTTAACTCTTTCTCTCCATATTATTTTCCTCGTTCCGAGTGAATTATTCATTTATTAAAATCAACGACCGTATCGTCGGTTAGGAGAGAAAGAGTTAACACATCTTATGAAAATATTACATAAATAAATTTAGTTTTTGAAACATCCACTTCACAAAGTTTAAAACACTTTGGTATTTACTCATAACTCTTGTTTTATTGTGAAGTCTGAAAAATGGCGCCCCCTTTATTATTCATGTGTTGTGTTGGTTGCATTACAGAGACTTGCAAGGGGCATAACTTGTGATGTCTTCAGCACAGTCATTCCGAACTTCAACGCTGGAGGTAACATTGTCAATGCCACGTTTGAATATTACTTCCTTCCGGTAAGTTATCTCGCTACAAAGAAAAGTTCTGTAGTAACTTTCATTTTATTTTACGAGATGTGGAATGTGGAAGACAAATGCACACATTAATGATCAATATATTAGTTTTTCAAAATTAAATAAAAAATATGAAAATTTAATCTTAAAATTTTAAAACGTTCCTAGTTTATTCCAAACTGAAATGTTTGTAAAATGTTTGACATGTTTCGGATGTTCCTTCAGAGTCGAAGATAATTACTTCCTAGTCCAAACCTCCCGCAGGAAGACGGGGAATGGGAGCGAACAGGGTTGGATTCCTGGACCATCGATAAATCTGAACGACAGTCCATTGCGCAAACTGCACGACCAGGCAGCCATGTATTTGTAGCTAGACATTATGAAGCTTTCGCTCCATTATACGGTGGCAAGACCGCACTACAAACAGCGATGTCCTTGCAAACGCCGGTATGGACAGTACAGTGGAATTTCTTATGGTCCGACTGTCACGCTGCGAGACGAACGTATGCCAAAGGCAGTCTTTTTTTTTTTTGTGTGAGCTGAATGGTGGTGGCGCAACAGAGGTGCCCCCAAGGAAACGCTTTAAAGACCAGCGTAGGCGCCAACTTGCACCTGATTGCATGCGGCCTCAGAACGAGAACCGCTGGAGCTCACTCACAAAGGTAGCGGGAAACACAATTGAGACCTATATAAAATTCGCTGACGAGGACAGACGCAGAGTTAATCGACCACCTGCGGACAAAGGTTATGGCAAATATGTAGGCCACAGCTGGGTCTGCGTAACTACGGGTAATACTGCATTCCTCTTTAATCTTCGGACTCGAAGACACATAATCATATTAATATTGAGAGGCTTGGCAGTGGGGAGGGGAGGGGATTATAATAATGCCTAAATGGATGTGAAATTACCCAATATGTCGAAACATTGTTGGGATAGTATCAGCTCGTGTTTCGCACTTTGGTTCATTCAGACCATCAACGATTACATTTTATGTTTTTCATACTATTACCTACCCATTCTAATTGACATAGATATTTATGATGTGTTCCTTGAACATAAAATGCATGACAATTCCACTTATATATTTATTTCAGCAAGATTGGAACGACATCTCATTGGTCGGTCTTGAACCAGACGACTTGGGCTACCCAGTTCAACTTGTCATATCTGCTGATATTGTAAGACATTAGAATTAATAAATATATTTGAAGCAGTAACATGTATTATCTATTGTATATAATCGGTTTGTTTTGTCACAACAGGCTATGCAACGTGGTACTTCTAGGCATATCCATTGCCTTCCGAGACACAAGAAGCATCAAGAGATCCATTGTACACGATTACAATGTATATAAATAGGGCTCCTTCCGTCTCTGAAGACATTAGAAGTGTCCAAATGAAACATTAGTTTCGTTTTATCCACCCGTCAGGCCGGTGAGAGGGAGCTCTTGTTCACTTTTGCTGGCCTAGAGTTCCAAGAGCCGAAGGCTCAACTCTACCTGACAGTTTAGGAAGAAGAAGATTTTTTTTTAGTACTGGCAGGAACTGATGTGGCTAAAGAAGCCGATTTTTAACATTCCATAAAAAAAAAAAAAAACAGTCACAATACAGAGATAAGTTCATGGAGTGACTAAATACAAACACCTTATCTGCAGTTTTTTTTGTTTTCACCAAATGTGCACTCAAGCGTGTCAGTTATAAAATGAAAGGCAAAATTGTCAAAGTTGCATTTGATTTTAGTTTCGAGCCATTTATCCAACAGGTGGATTACATTCGAATCTACAATTTTTTTGACTTTGGGGAGTACTTTGTCCAAGCGGATGCGTTCGATGCCACAAAATGCACTCAACCAGATGCAAAAATGAAAATACAAATTACATTTCCAGGTAAAAAAAAGATTTATGAAATACACTAATTCCACTGTCCGTTTATTTTGATGAGCCATTATTCTTTTAATATTTTAACCTCTTGAAGCTTTTAATCCAAATGTTTTTGCTTTTAACTATTCTGACTCGAGCCTAAGATATTTTTCTTATTATCAGATGTTAAACTAAAAAAGATTTTCGCAAAGGGTTAAATAAATAAGTTCGATTTTGTTTACTTCAAACTTTCGAAAACAGAAATACGTTTTTTTTTCTAAGGTAACATTTCACATGCCACACAAGATCTACTTTTCACTTTCACTATTGCGCCCCACACCCTCGTTTAGGATTAAAAGTTATTGGCCCACTAAAAAGGCGCATTAGGCAAAGGATGGCGAATGTATAATGTTTGACGAATAGGCCAAACCACATGGATAGAGGTTTGGCCACCTAACATGAAAGCTCGAGGTCGAATCCTCGACTCGAGAATAGTTGTGTTTTCTGAGTTAGCCTTAGCAGTTCGGAAACCTAATTCCAGATACGTCCTTTCCTCCTCATAATGATCCCCAAAGAGATTGGACCATAGCGCACTGAGCATGCTATTAACATAAAAAAGCTAGATCAACCGCAACCACCACTATCCCTCAATATAAGAAGAACTGGAACTGAAAAACGAATCAATATGAAAATCTAAGCCTAGAGATTATGGAAGTTGTCTGTAGTAACAATACAACCTGTCTATTGTTAAGTCATCTAAAGGGATAATGACAACTGACCTTACAGAGTTATTCGAAGCCCTAAGTCTCAGCAGAGGATTCCTATTAGCTCTAAGTACTGCTGCAGACCTGCCACATCATCAGACAATTTCTCATTGGATACAGTAGAATACAATGAATTTTGTTTCTAGATAGCAATGCTCGACCATGGCGGTGCCAGAGAATGAGAATGAATTAATTTCCATAATAATAATTAACAAAGGGCCATAGCGATTGTGGCCATTGCAATTGTCTTCAACTCTAGGAACCTTGTCCCTCAAATAATTTTACAGCTAACAACTAAAAAAAGGTATTTTTATACGAGATACTAACATTGTCAATGTTCAAAGATTAGAGAAGATTTAAGAATTGTAAATAGATTCGAAGACCCAGTTGAGTGACCCACATTTTTTGCCACAGTCCACGTGAATGTGGTAAACAGGTCGATTTCCTTTTTACGCTTGTGTGCGCCTTTATTTCACTGTAGTTTTACTTGGGGGGGGGGGGGGGGAGGGGGGTCGATGTACTTACTCTAATATCGTCGATGCACATTTATTATAAGACGCTTAAAAGATAAATATCAATTACCCTTCTTGTTACAGGAAGCTACAACCCATCCGCCATGGACCAATGGAAACAGCAACTGTACTTCCTATTAGCTGAAAAAATGCAGATCAACCCTTTGAGAATCGGTGGTCTCAGCATTGAGGCAGACGCTTACTCTATATATGCCAGTGCATGGATTCTCGGAACTGCCTATTATGGTAATAGGATTTTCAACACAAAAATTCTTTATCATAATCTTGCATTTGAGACTTCTTTAAACTATGTTTGGGAAAACAAGGTCTGGTGAAATGGGAGATTTCGATAATGGAAAGAAATCTTTCAGTAGCTTGTTTTTACAAAACGTATATCAACTCCCTCACTGTCTGTCTGGTAAAACGTTTTTGTACACGATAGTTCTTCAACACCCCATCTCGGATCAAGCTAAGATTTTGTATAATTATTTCTTTTACTTTTACGGGACAACGGAAAAATCAATAAAACAAAAAAAGAAATTAGTTAATTAACAATTGGTAATGAGTTATTCAGTTAGGTATCTCGAACAATGGAAAGAAATTGTGGCCATACACTTACACCAAAACACATGTCACTTGCGTCATCAGAACTTACACTCAAGCGCCCATACACGCACGCACACACACTCTCTCGCGCGCGCACGAACACATTGTTAAGCTTATCATTATGAATTGACAAAACAGAAATAGTTTTGCCTCTAGGAACGGATGTGTCTCTCGGTCCGTAGTTTGTGACTCCCAGTGTTACTGTGTTATGATAACATTGTGCTCAAAACTCACGGGGGAGGTGAGATACAACCAAAAACTCACTGTATTTTATAAAATTTGCTTTTCTCTAACTTAAAAACTCTAAGCTGTTTCTTTGCACCAAACTATTGCAGCTCAATTTCAACAAATTGATCAACCCTCAAAAGAACACGTGGACGACAAAGTCATTTATATGGTGAATTCACCACTCGACTGTGCTGGACTTTGCTTAGAGAATATCGATTTTCAATGCAATTCGTATGAATATTGCATCTATGACAGATTTGCCTGCAGGTATTAATTCTTCTCCCTTCTGTACTAGTTAAATTTGCGATAAAAGTCTTCAAAAGTTTATGACAACCATGTTCTTTACATTCTTTACAGGCTACTTCAGAACCACATGCCCACCGTAAATAACACTGTACTAGCCAACGCAACGGACTGTGTTTTAAATACACGTAAGTTTATAGGATTCAGTTGTCTATACACATTTTTAGCTAAATAATGAAACAACGAACGATGCATACATATCGCATATATCAACGGACAAAATATATTTGTAATAACAGAATATGGTGAATTAAATATAGCGAAAAATGGACAGTCCTGACAAGGGCACGAACAGTGGCGTAGCTAGGGTGGGGGGAGGAGGGGGAGAATTTGAAAATCCCCCAGGGCCCAACTTGAGGAAGGCCCCCAAAATGAGTGTTTTTTTTTTTTTTTACAGTAAATATTAAATAATACGCAAAATGCAATGGGCCACAAAAGAGGTCAAGCCCCGGGCCCCCAGATGATGGAAAATTCCCAGCTACGCCCCTGGGCACGAACCATGGACTCAACCTCATGTGGCAATAACACGGGATAAGGCGAACAGGTTGCTGCTAGGCAGAGATGTTGAGCTATGAGGCCCATGGTATTGCACAAAAGAGATGGGACCATAGCGCACTGAGCGTGCTATAAACATAAAAGATGCGCTAAGAAGAGCATAATAGCAATTATAGGTAATAATACTAATGATAAACTAAGGTTTAATCGCTTATCCTTATAAATTTAAGTTATATTTTAATAACAGCCCAAGTTTAAAGCTTTCCATTTTATTTCTTTCATTCAGAATACAGAGTTGAATAAAAGTAATGTCTACACTTTTCTAACCAGAACTATTTCCTTCAGGTCCAATTGTTGGTCCAGCGGTGAAAGAAACTCCAGTAGCCGTGGCCTACCTCAATCTTGTTGAAGCTGTACAAGTTAAACAAGTTTTTGTGAACCTTCCAGATGCTAGTGGAGTAAGTGATCATATTTAATGACATTCAGAGGCGTATCTAGGAAGGTAAAGAGAAAGCCGGGGTACCTTGGTGCTCAACATAATCTTAAAATCAATGAATTTTTAAAAAGCGGTTAAATTGGGGGAGTGGGAAAAACAAACATATATTTTATTTCTTACTAGCAGGATATGACCCCCAGCCCGCGAGCCTTAGTTTGGATCTACTGGATTGATTTTAGATCTATGCCAAACTTGGAGAATTTTCCCTTCACATTTTTGTTTTATTTTGCCACAAAAATAAAAGTAAAATGTGAAAATTGGATTACCCTTTTTTGGTTTCTAACAGACGCGCCCCACGGAAACGCTTCAAAGACCAGCATAGGCGTCAACTTTCCTTGGCTGACATAGAAGAGAGCACTTGGTTGCATGCGGCCTCAGAACGAGACAGCTGGAGGTCCCTCTTGAAGGCCGCGGGATACACATTTGAGACCAAAAGAAAATTCGATGCAGGGGACAAACGCAGACGGCGAAAAGAAACAAATCTAAATCGACCTCCTGAAGACAATGGTTATGCTTGCCCTGGACGTGGCAAAATATGTAGGTCATAGCTGGGGATGCGCAGCCACAGGAAATACTGCATTCCTCACTAATCTTCGGACTCGAAGACTAGCCTTATTATTATTATTTTTATTATAACTATAAATCGAAATTTATTGTAATTTTTTTTTATTCATTAGAACACCAACATGTACACAGCAATTAATGTTGATGTAATTACAGGCAAGTATTGTATAATAAATTTTAAAAAAATATTTTTGCCATTCGAAATTTCAAGAAATTATAAATTAATCTAATTTTATTTTTAAATATATTTTACGTCTAAAACTGACGGGCTCCACTAGCTTGATACTAACGAAGTGCATACATTGTCTTTTGAACAGGTCAGCCAGTACCTGGCAAAACCTTACCCAATCTGCCGAATCAGTTTTCTTACAGAATAGAGACTGTTAAGCCACAGCAGGGGAGAGTTTCTGAAACCTTTGTACGTACATTTGATAATCTGTATCTACCAATGCCCCAGAATTTAAAATGTAGTTTTAACTCATTTAATCTAAAGCAAAACGGTTCTAGATGTAGGTGGCCGGAAATCTGCATAAAAAGAAACAAGATGCTCGCAGATAGAAACGGATTTCTGTGTGTTTTTAGATATAAATTCTTAAACTTTCGCACATATTTCAACTCAGTGATTTTAATGAACAGGCATGGCGCCATTAAAAGATGAACATAACATAATACATAATGATAATGAAACTAAAGCAAACATCCTAAACAAATACTTTGCATCAGCATTCTCAGCCCCAGGAGACAAAGTCATATTACTGAATTTGAACCAAGTAGACAACATAGAAGATATAGTAGTACAAGAAAATGGAATTCAAAAACTATTAGCCAACACCAAACCAAATAAAGCGTCTGGACCTGATGGTATTCCAGCTAGATTACTCAAAGAACTAAGCAATGAGCTAGCCCCAGTGTTTAAAATACTCTTTCAGGCTTCACTTAACCAGGGCAGTGTACCAAAGGACTGGAAAGAAGCTAATCGTCTGGACCTGATGGTATTCCAGGTAGATTATTCAAAGAACTAAGCAATGAGCTAGCCCCAGTGTTCAAAATACTCTTTCAGGCTTCACTTAACCAGGGCAGTGTACCAAAGGACTGGAAAGAAGCTAATCGTCTGGACCTGATGGTATTCCAGGTAGATTATTCAAAGAACTAAGCAATGAGCTAGCCCCAGTGTTCAAAATACTCTTTCAGGCTTCACTTAACCAGGGCAGAGTACCAAAGGACTTGAAAGAAGCTAATGTCCCCCCCTTATTTAAAAAAGGAGAAAAATCTGACCCAGGGAACTACAGACCAGTATCACTTACCAGCATCACATGTAAAATTCTAGAACACATAATATGTAGCAACATCATAAACCACTTAGACAAACAAAATGTCCTCACACCATACCAACATGGCTTTAGGAAATATAGATCATGTGAAACACAACTAATAGGACTAATTGATGATTTTTCTAAAGGTTTAGATAATAGTGAACAAATAGATGCTATCTTACTAGATTTTTCTAAGGCTTTTGACAAAGTTCACCACCATAGTTTGCTTAAAAAATTAAAATATTTTGGCATTAATGGTCCACTGCATCAGTGGATTAAAGATTTTCTGATAGGGAGAGAACAAACTGTAATAATAAATGACTTTACATCAACACCGATAACAGTAAACTCAGGTTTACCTCAAGGAACAGTCTTGGCTCCACTACTATTTTTAATTTACATAAATGATTTACCAAATTCCATTACTTCAGGAACAAAAGTCAGATTATTTGCAGACGATTGCATAATATATAGAACAATAAAAACAACACAAGACACAGATATTTTACAAAGAGAATTAGATGAATTACAGAAATGGGAATCAAATTGGAGCATGTCTTTCCACCCAGAAAAATGTCAGTTGTTAAGAGTAACAAAAAAACTAAAACCAATTAATTTCACTTATCTTATTCATGGCAAACCAGTAACACAGACTAAAAACGCAAAATATCTAGGTGTTATAATAAATGAAAAACTGTCATGGAATCCACATATTGATGAAACTATAAAAAAATCAAACAAAGCATTAGGGTTTATTAAAAGAAATTTCTATAAATCAAATCTGAACATAAAACTAAAATGTTATTTAACCTTGGTTAGGCCAATAATAGAATATGCATCCACCGTTTGGGACCCCTCAACTCAAGAAAACATTAGGAAACTGGAACAAACACAAAATAGAGCAGTGAGATTCATAACAAACGAATATTCACATTTGACTAGAGTAACACCATTAGTAAAAATCACTAAATTTAGAAAGCCTTCAGGACAGAAGACTCAAAAGTAAAGTAGCAATTATACATAAAACATTGAACCATAATCTTCAAATACAAAAACAAAATTTAATAAAATACTCTGAAAGACACAAAGATAAAGGCACATTCCTCGTCCCATATGCTAGGACAAATTTGTACAAATACTCCTTCTTCCCTAGTACTATTAGAGCATGGAATGGGTTGCCTAAGCTAGCCAGGAAAACCAGTGACTTGGCAGAATTTAAGTCATTGGTTAATATGCATGACTAAATGACGCGTAGGACGTAGTCATCTTCTTTTTTGAAGTAACGTCTGTATGATATAAGATAAGATAAGATAAATAAAGACATGTTTTCCTGTAGTGTTTTATAAGGTTACTACAGTCTCCGCTCTACGATCATAAAATTAGTGTCTTAGCTCAATACCGCGGTAACTATAATTGAGTAATATCTTATTTGTTCTTACGATGTCATAACTTTTCAAAAAAATAACTACATTTATACTTTTTAATGATATGTAATCTACTTTTTTTTTTTTAACCAATGAATGTTTGAACCCCTGTGTTCTACTAGTCTGTGTTTTAATTTTAACCCCCTTTTTTTTTGTAACTTTATATTTATGTCAATTTTTAGAAATAGACTTGTTTTTCTGCATTTTTTAAAATTCTGTATTTACTTTATTTTTAAATGTGTTACTAAACAGATCTGGTACGATGGAGTCCTGGACATTGTTCGGTATGACAGCAGAGATCCTTATGGGGATAATCAATACATGATGACATATATTCAAGATTTTACGAGAGGTCATTATAGCTTTAGCAATTCTGTAATATTAAAATTATGAGGCAAAGGTTTCTGTTCTGCCTTTAGGCGCTTACAAAACACAGCTCAGTTGAGTTAAATGTCAAATATGTTAGTCTACTTCGAGATTCGAACTCGGGCACCTTTGTTAGCGATGTATTCCACTTAACCATATATATTCATTGATTTATTTAGTTTATCAAACTAGTCGCCAAATTTTCAATAAATTAACTAGCTACATAAAACGCATTTCTATTACGAAATGTAAGCACATGATCATGAATGTTGAACATTATAAAAACATTACAGAAACGTACTTAACTGCTTTGTTGGGTAAATTATAGCTTTTATATAGCGCTACTTTCATGCTTATATCATGATCAGAGCGCTATGGTCCAATCTCATTTGTGGACCAGTTGGGGGGGGGGGGGAGGAAGGTATTTGGAAGAAGGTTTTCCGTGCTGCCTTTAGGCGGTCAGTAAACACAACTCTGCTCAAGTCGGATGTCGAACCTCGAGCCCCATTCATAGGTAGCCAAGGAAAGTTCAAGCGTCATTAACCTCTCGACCACGAATCTCAAAGATTGAATAAAAAAAAACAAAAACGGAAAGCTTCTTGATGCTGGACTTTTGAAAAGCAGCAGGAGTGTAACATGAAAGAATTAAACCATGATCTAATTAGTTGGTGCCCAAACTATGGACCGCGGGCCCTATTTTAGTCTACTTCGAGATTCGAACTCGATACCTTTGTTAGCGATGTATTTCACTCAACCATATATCCATTGATTTGTTTAGTATATCAAACTAGTCGCAGACCTCTGACCCTATCCAGTCCTCGAAACTTTCATAGGGAACAATAAACCAGTAGAGGCTCAGTTCCGAGGGTTTCGACAATCTATTTGACGATGATCAAAGTTGTTGTAAACATGTTTTACCCACGAGCTGAAAAATGTTGGACATCGCTGATGAGAAAGAGAGAGAGAGAGAGAGAAAGAGAGAGTGAGGAAAAAAAGAGAGAAGGGGAGAGCGAAAGAGAGAGAAAGAGAGAAGAAGAAAAACATAGAGAGAAAAGAGAAAAAATGGAAGAGAAAGAGAGAAAGAGAAAGAAAGAAAAAGAATTAGAAAGAGAGAGAAAAAGAGAGATGATTGGAAACGTAGCCTAACACTGTTCTAACATATATTTTGTAGGTCTTTCCTATCAGATCAACCAAGTCACAGGAAGCTGTAAGATCAACGCCCTTGGACCTGGAGCCTTTGATGTGGTCAATAGTAAACCATCGCCAGACGGAAATCTTGTGGTGTCCCTAAAGTCTCCACAGAGCTTGTTCTACCTGTCTGATTCATACAGATTTGTTGGACAGGTAAATCAATTAGGCCAGTGTCAGGTAAATCAATTCTTGCTTAGGCCAGTGTCACACTTTTGAGTACAGGACAGGAGGACAGTTCAAAGATGGTCACAAAGTTGGGCTGTACTCAATTCAGGTCATGTGACACTCCACATTAAACTAAAAATGTTGTACAGAGTTTACATGAAAATATTGTTCAAGGTTCAAGATTAAATTTTATAGTGCGAAATGGTTCAAGGTGAAGGTCATGAGGATGCCAATTTTTGTACAAAAAAAACAACTGAAAACCAAGTTAATGGTTGTTGCAAAGGTTGGCATGAAATGGCGTGATGCCTTGACTCTTGAACATTGAGGTATGTAAGGAATAGGAACTGATTGAGTTTGTTTGTTGGAATTTTTTGGGTTAGAGAGTTGGATCTAGATGTCGCTAGTTAAAGTAATGGTTAGGGTTAGTTTAATGAATCATCATTATTGTCATCATTATATTGTTCCTGTAATCTATTTATTTATTATAGCTTTTTTATATAGCGCTATATGTTAATATCATCTTCATCCCACTTTGGGTTAGAGTTTTAAAAAGATCATCTGTCGTGATCGAGAAGTACATAGAAGTCTGATTCATAAAGCGCTGGTTGTGAGTGTGTATGCGTTTCGTGTGTGAATGTTGTTCGTATTTGCATCTATATTGTTATTGTACAGTAGTTACGCTGAGGTTGTCAATGGACCTCATTCACCAATCGTAAACAAGCAACATTTAGTCACGTGATCTTATTGATAAACATCAGAAAAAAACTGTCACGTGACAACCATCATAAATAAAACATGAGATCGTAAATTATATAGAAGAGATAGAGCACCACGTGGCTAAATGTTGTTTGTTTACGGTTGGTGAATGAGGTCCATTGTAGTCGAATGAACTTCAATTTGACTGGATCAATAAAAATTATCTTATCTTCTTATCTTATCTTAAATAGTCGTGCACGTTAATTAGAGACTTAAACTCTGCTGATTCATTGATTTTTCTGGCCGATTTAAGAAATCCATTCCATGCTCAAACACTCGGAAGAAAGAGCACTTGTACAAATTTGTCCTAGCATAAGTAATAAGGAATGTGTATTTATCTTTTTGTCTTTCTGAGTATTTTATTATTTTATGTGTTTACATGTAGCTTTTGGTTCAGAGTTTTATGGATTATTGCTACCTAACTTTTGTAATCTTCTGTTCTGAAGATATTTTTATTTATATTCATTGCATAGGAAAAAAAATTTGACCCAGTTTATAAAGTTACTGTTTTAAAAATACATTTCTTAAAAAAATAATTATTAAATGTATATTACAAAAATTTTATATTTCAACTTACACATCATTGAAGAAATAAATTTTAATTTTCCAGAAAACAGTCCGAGGAATTTTATGTGACATATTTGAATCAAGCCGAGGTGACTTCAGTGTTCCCGCCTTACAGACGTCCCAGAGCAGCATTTTCAAATATTATTTCCAGGCAGTAAGTGTCTTTAAAATACGCATGATTTTTGTTTGTTTCTAAATCTTTACGAAATCTCTAGAGACCATTTGCACTTTGGGCGATTCAGAGAGCATTACGACATCCGCCATTTTGTACTGCAACAAGCACGATGAGAGAATAAACGACATCCTCGCAGATAGGGAACAAAAAAAAAAAGATGAAGAAGTGGCTGTTCCTTGCACGGGGACAAAGAGACCTTAATACACACTCACCAATTTCGTTTTAGGACACATGCATATATATCCAAGAACTGTGGCAAACTCTGCCGCTCCAGAATAGGCTGATAAGTCCCTCCAGATTCTGCCTCTGTTCAAGATGAAACCAAAGCCAGTGACTCATCTGGGCGCATCCATTGTCTTCCAAGACAGAAGGAGCCATATATAATTTCTTTGATGTATTTCAGTATTTCCAAAACTGTGTTCTGTGGCACCCTAGTGTTCCGCGAGGCCTCAATAAGTGTTCCACGAACTATTGGACTAATTAATCAGTCGGCCACCACATGAATTAATCCCTCTAAAAAAATAAGCTAAGTGCTCCGCCTAAATGCTCAGAAGGTGCAACGTGTTCAGCAAACACTGTTTTGTAGTATGATATGTATTTTAAGAGGGTAGTCTCAGCACGTCGATTGTCACGAAACGAGTTTCAGATTTGGTGGAAGAGAAAGTGAATGAAATTGATAATAAAATAGTCGCTCAGAAATTTCTTTAATATATTAACCGTCAGAATTTTTTAAATTTATTTACCAACTAGAAAGGTAGAGCCTTTAGATTATACAGATCTAGACAACAGAAGTCATAATTATAATAGTAATATTGTGTGTTTCTCTTCTTTCCCCTTATAATACAGAAGACGAGTTTTTAAAATTTTGTATTGAATTTTTTTTTCTTTGTAAACAGAGCGAATGGGATTATGTATCCCCCGATGGTACAGATATAACACACAGTAAACCAGTCATGCTTGAGGTGGAAGACACTACGGTGAGATTGACTCTCTCAGAGATCTATGCATAATTAGTTACATAATTAATTAACGAACATATTATTAGGCGCTTAAGGCGTAAAGTACTCCAGAGTTTAAAAATCCCTCTATTGTGATCAAGTTTAGAGTAATTCAAACACAACTTTCAATGCAAGTTTTCAACGTAAACATGAATACCATGAAATTCATTTATATTCAAAACATTTCATTCTGCTGCAACTATCGATTGAGGTCTATTTTATAAACTATTTTCTATTACAGCTATTAATGAGTTACATACTAGAACTCTTAATGAGAATTGTTTGATATATAAAAAGGGAGGTAATACCCACAGTATTGATTCATATATATATATTTATGCCCATAAATGTAAAATTATTTCACTAGAAATGGTTTTTTTTTACATTTTGATTGTTTAAAAGTGTATTTTTAATGAAATAGTGACAGAAACGTGAACAATTAAATTATTGCATTCTTTTACATTCTCCAGACTGGATTTTACTTTGCTGTCAACTTCTACGATTTCAATGACCAGGGTCATTCAGTCAACTATTTCGACACATCAGCTTGTTACGACAATGACCAAAAGAATGATTTTCTGGTTATTTTTAAAGGACGTTAGTATTGGCTGCTATATTCTCGCTTTAGTTTTAATGTTTTGATACAAGTCTATTTTTCAAAACTTAACATATCCATAACACGTTTACGAATTAGCTCATCAACTAGCGGTAGTTAATAAATATTTTTCTGATTTACTGTCACAAATTAATCATTTCAGTTTATTTGCCAAATATATTGAAAAAATTAGAATTGATAATACTGAAAGTGTCTTCCATATTTCAATCTTCTCACCCAGAATCTTATCATCCTTATTTGGACCAAGCCTACAACAGTTTCATCAACTCTGCAGCGCAGCTCATGGCTTCATGGACACACTTATCTCCCATGCAGTTTCAGCAACTAAGACTGACTTATGACGATAATAATGATGTATATCTGTTTGTTACTTCCCTTGGAAATGTTCCTCCTATAGGTAAGATAATATTTAATTCAAGTCTTTGTGGTAAACAGGTACAAGAAACATTTTCTTTTGTAAATATTTTATGTTAAAATGAAAATTTCGAATGTTTCAATCACAACTTCCCTCATGTCATTTGAATCGCTTTTTAAAAACGGCATGAGCTAAGGATTTCGGCGGCCCGGGGGGCCCTATTTAGGTACCCCCTGCATTTTGACAGTTATGTCATGTCAGTTTCCCCTTGCAGACCTGTTCACGCCTACAATGCAAGTGGGTCTGAACAGTTCAGCGAACTACATCCAAGTGGACGATGAAGAAGACTGCGCTGCAGCTTGTGTCTCTACCAGCAGCTTCATCTGCAATAGCTTCGACTACTGTGGCGGCAGCTGCCTGCTAGGACAAAAACACAGCGAAAGTGAAGGCGACCCCACGGCTACACCAGAGAACAACCCGTGTACACATTATACAAGTAAGCCACCAATGAACATACAATTATTATCCACTAACTTTATTAGTTTGTAGGTTCTATTTATTCGCGTTGAAAGCAACTAAATACAAAACATCAGAGCGTATACAGTGGTCTTCAACCTTTTTTGGCCTACCGCCCCCTTTTCTTATTTTTTCCTTCAAAAAATCCGCCAGCGCCGCCCCGTAAAAAAAACACTTTTATCGCAGCGTGAAAAGGCAAATTTGAACAAAATGTCATTTATTTATTAATTTGTATGTCCTTAGTATTGAACTACAGAGTTACTCTTCGTAGTATTGAACTACAGAGTTACTGTCCTTAGTATTGAACTACAGAGTTACTGTCCTTAGTATTGAACTACAGAGTTACTGTCCTTAGTATTGAATTACAGAGTTACTGTCCTTAGTATTCAACTACAGATATACTGTCCTTAGTATTCAACCACAGAGTTACTGACTTTAGTATTGAACTACAGAGCTTCTTTTTTTTTCTGGTACCGTTCCCTGAAGGAAGGTCTTTTCGAGCCCTGATGACCTTGCCATGTGGCCATAAAGTTTTAGTTTGCGTATTTATTTTCGAGTAGTTAGCAGGTTTAATAGCTGTATTAATCCTGTAACTCATTAAAAACACCTACCTAGAGAAAAAAATATTATTAAAAAAATACCAAAATAAAATACTTTTTGTTGAAAAACAACGAATTAGAACACTAGAATCACTTTCAAGTCTTGTTTATCAAAAGTCTAACTATCAAACTCTAGGGACAGAAGATGGATCACTTGCGACCTTAGATGTTGCCATGATATACAGCAAACTAACAGACTACGTCTATGACAATTTGTTTCAGATTACCATCACACTACCAGATGTAAGTTATCAAGTTATTGGTATAAGAAACTTATCCATTAGCTTATATTGTATGCTTCGAAGCAATGCTTTAGTCAAGTAGAAAAGTCCTGTACCCAAAAGTGACGCTTTAAAGAAGAAAGTTCTTTGTTGGTGAATTTATTTCAGAATACAAACAAGACCTATATAGCTTCTGATATCAGAGACGATCTGGAAATTCCAAATGATCCAAGTGATACTTCAGGTAATAACATGTTTATTAAATGGACAAATGTTGTGTATTGGCATTGGATTGAAGCCAAACATAGGCTTTTAGTATGAAATGTGTAATTAGGAAACATTTCAATATAGACAAATTAGAAAGGATGAGTTCTGTACTGAGAGGATTAGAAGTGAGGATTTCAATAGAGAGATAATTAGAGATTGATGATTTCATTGTACAGAAAATTAGAGATTGATGATTTCAATAGAGAGATAATTAGAGATTGATGATTTCATTGTACAGAAAATTAGAGATTGATGATTTCATAGTACAGAAAATTAGAAGATTGATTATTTTATTGTACAGAAAATTAGAGATTGACGATTTCATACTACAGAAAATTAGAGATTGATGATTTCATTGTACAGAAAATTAGAGATGGAGGATTTCATTGTACAGAAAATTAGAGATGGAGGATTTCATTGTACAGAAAATTAGAGATGGAGGATTTCATTGTACAGAAAATTAGAGATTGATGATTTCATAGTACAGAAAATTAGAAGATTGATTATTTCATTGTACAGAAAATTAGAGATTGATGATTTCATTGTACAGAAAATTAGAGATTGATTATTTCATTGTACAGAAAATTAGAGATTGATGATTTCATTGTACAGAAAATTAGAGAGTAATGATTTCATTGTACAGAAAATTAGAAATGATGGGATGATTTATTATAGGGACAGTCAGGCTCTATTGTTTGATTTTCTATCTTGAGATTTTAGAACTGTTTATTTATATAAATTATCAGAAGTGTTGATTTGAACTTAGCCTAATATATGGATAGTATCAGAAGTGTTGATTTTAATATGGAAAACATGAGAAGTGCTGACGATATGGATTATACTTTAATTGAAACTTTTATAAATTGAGTTCTCGTTTTACTTGAATATATTTACAGGCTCTTTATTAAGAAACTATGTGGTCACTCCTAATAGCAAATTTCTGGACAGTGTTATAAATACAACATACGAAATGGTCAGCATTACAGACTGTGCTCTCTCATGTAGTCAGGTAACTTTTCTTTTAATCTATCTAGATTTAGTTGTGATTAAAATCAAACATTTTTAATCTTAACTAAAACATTTAAATTCCGCATTGAAAGACAAATAAAAAAAAATAGACATTCAGTTTAATTAAGTTCAACTTTTGATAATTAAACTTGTTTTAAACATCTTATCTTATAAAATACAGACGTTACTTCAAAAGAAGATGGAGATTACGTCCTACGTCCATAGGTCAATTAAATCATGCATATTAATCATTGACTTAAATTCTGCAAAGTTGTTAGTTTTCTTGGCTGATTCAAGCCACCCATTCCAAGCTTGAATAGTTTTAATAGTAGAATAGAAGCAGGGCAGATGAACACATGCCAAAGGCGATCTTCTTTGGCTAACTTAAATGAGAACGGCGTAACAGCTGTGAACCCCCCCCCCCCTAAAAGATCAACTAAGGCCCTCACTTTCATAGAGGTTCGTAGCTGGAAGCAAATGGCCTCGGAAAGAGACAGTTTGAGAGCTCACAAAGACTTCGGGACAAACATTTGTGACTCAAAGAAAAACCCTTGTTCAATACAGAAGAAAACTTAAATAGACCGCCGGTAGACAACGACTTAGTCTTCAAGAAATGCAGGTCGCAACTGGGTTCGCGTATTTATGTGAAGCACAGCACTTATCCTTACTTTCAGGAATAGAAGACATTGCAATCCTGATATAATTTGAACAATAAAAAAATTATTTTTTATATAGCTTAGCTTTGTGATTATAAACATTTTTGGGTATTCATAATGAACTTAAGTGAATTCTTCTATCTTCATGTATTTCTCTGTCATGGATTTCTCTTCCTTAAGAGTTGATTGATGTTTGTCTTTCACCTGTACGTGTGTTTTACTTATAGGAGAACACATTTATATGTGAGT
Source organism: Biomphalaria pfeifferi (assembly GCA_030265305.1). Classification (NCBI taxonomy): domain Eukaryota; kingdom Metazoa; phylum Mollusca; class Gastropoda; family Planorbidae; genus Biomphalaria; species Biomphalaria pfeifferi. The sequence goes on from JASAOG010000070.1 coordinate 237,176, forward strand.
CCTTTGACTACAGTTTTACTACTGGACTCTGTCGTCTGACATCCTTACATCCGGATGAAATCATTCCACCAATGCCAGCGATTATAAACTCATCCATATACACGAACATTTATTCCAGTAAGTTAACAAAACTAGATTTTACTTTTGAATCTAATCACTTCCCTCCCTCGTCAATCCCTTGTTTTTTGGACTTATTTTACTCCATTTCATTTAACATTATTTACACTTTTACTCGCCATAACTTAGCTCAACTCAAAATCTTTTCAATTGTTTTTATTTCATCTTACCTTACATTAGCTCACATTATCTTTACTAATCTTACCTTAGCTCACATTATCTTTACTAATCTTACCTTAGCTCACATTATCTTCACTAATCTTATCTTAGCTCACATTATCCTCACTGATCTTACCTTAGCTTTCATTATCTTCAATAATTTTACCTTAGCTCACATTATCTTCACTAATCTTACCTTAGCTCACATTATCTTCACTAATCTTACCTTAGCTCACATTATCTTCAATAATCTTACGTAAGCTCATTTATCTTCAATTATCTTACCTTAGCTCACATTATCTTCACTGATCTTACCTTAGCTTTCATTATCTTCAATAATTTTACCTTAGCTCACATTATCTTCACTAATCTTACCTTAGCTCACATTATCTTCACTGATCTTACCTTAGCTTTCATTATCTTCAATAATTTTACTAGCTCACATTATCTTCATTAATCTTACGTAAGCTCGCATTATCTTCAATAATCTTACATAAGCTCACATTATCTTCAATAATCTTATGTAAGCTCACATTATCTTCAATAATCTTACGTAAGCTCACATTATCTTCAATAATCTTACATAAGCTCATATTATCTTCAATAATCTTACGTAAGCTCACATTATCTTCAATAATCTTACATAAGCTCATATTATCTTCAATAATCTTACGTAAGCTCACAATCTCTAGTCATTTTACTTCCCTTCATTATACTCAAGTTTATTTTATCTCAACATATCTTTGCTGACATTACCTCTTTTGACATTGCCTAAGCTGACACAACCTCAGGTGACATAACATCTACTGATATTGCCTCAGCTGACATAACCTCAGCTGACATAACATCAGGTGACATAACATGAGGTGACATAACATGAGGGGACATTACATCAGGTGACCTAACATCAGGTGGCATAACATCAGGTGGCATAACATCAGGTGGCATAACATCAGGTGGCATAACATCAGGTGACCTAACATCAGGTGACTAACATCAGGTGACATAACATAACATCAGTTGACATAATATCGCTGTCATAGCATCAGGTGACATAACTTTAGCTGACTTAACCTCAGCTCAGTCTCTTGAATTGGTTCCATGTATTGTTATAACGAGACCAACCTACCTCAGAAATATTCTTTTGTCTCTGTAATACTACAATTCAAACAAATACGTGTAAACTAACTTAAATGAATTTATAAGTATTCTCTGTTCAGAGTTTTACACTATGGACTATACTCTTAACTCTGCCGAAGTCTTTACCACAAAAGCAGACAAGAGACTCCCCAATGTCAACAGTAATGAGATGTGTGCCCGGGCCTGCACCACCAACCCAGACTTCAGATGTGAGTCGTTCGAGATCTGCGACGACGGTTTCTGCAACTTAAGAAAGACTCACCTGATTCAAGCCAAACCTTCAGACTTGACTAATGCCACGAGCTGCACGCATTACTCACGTGAGTAGATACCCTGTTAACATATTGGACATAAAAACGTTTTCATGTACTTACAGCTAAAATAAGCTTTCTACTACATACTTTTTCATCTCTGTGGAGGAATATGTCCACCTATCGGTCAGTTTGCAGTTTGATATGATGGGCCTGTGACTCCTAGGGGAAAAGGCTTTGGGCCACAACGCGATAAATATTATGTAAAGGTTGTATAGGCAGGTGGACAGGCATAAGCAACTAAGTGCTGGAACATACACATAGTAGAGCAGTGAGATTCATAACTAACGAATATTCACATTTGACTAGAGTAACACCTTTAGTAAAATCACTAAATTTAGAAAGCCTTCAGGACAGAAGACTCAAAAGTAAAGTAGCAATTATACATAAAACACTGAACTATAATCTTCAAATACAAAAACAAAATTTAATAAAATACTCTGACAGACACAAAGATAAAGGCACATTCCTCGTCCCATATGCTAGGACAAATTTGTACAAATACTCCTTCTTCCCTAGTGCTATTAGAGCAAGGAATGGGTTGCCTAAGCTAGCCAGGAAAACCAGTGACTTGGCAGAATTTAAGTCATTGGTCAACATGCTTGACTAAATGCATGACGCGTAGGACGTAATCATCTTTTTGAAGTAACGTCTGTATTATATAAGATAAGATAAGCAAGAACCAAAACTTTATGACTAGGTGAAAGAAACAATATTTAATAAGAGCTGATTAAAAGATATACAATGAATGAGTATGGGGGGATGTACATATAGATTCAGGATGATTTATGAAACAATATCATCATTGGGATGGTACTAAAGTGCTCATATATGGTTTGTTTATTCGGCTGCCTCTCACTTATCTTCTTTATCCAAGGTTCTCCTTCTGAGCTGGAGTTAGGACTCCACTGGGCTGGTAGCCAGTCAGTTGATGTTCTGCGGGTAGGCAGGTGCTGGTGTTATAAGGATGAGGATGCAACGAAGTGGGCTTACTCCTTTTGTTAGGTACAGACCGGTCCTGGGACTTCAGCCTGGAATGCCTTCAGTTCTAGTCGAGAGTGATGAGGGACTCACCCTCAACGGGAATGTGTTGAGAGCTGCTGTGATCTCTTTTCGGGCAACAAAACACACCAGCCCTGATGTAGGAGGATATGAATTATTAAACCATACAGGCTGGTTGGCGAGGGGCGAAGACTACCTAAGATACATGCTAACAACATTCTACTAAATCTATTAATATTTGCTCTATGGAAGCATAATACATATATACATATAAATATGCAAGGCAGGGGGGCATAAATAAGAAGAGAAAAAGGGGTAGGGACCATATTGCAGGGTTGTAGACACTGTAGACCTTACTGACCGACAAGTAAACGAGTCCACGGTTGCTCGTGACCAGTGGACCGTAACGAGAAGGGAAAAAAAAGGGGGGGGGGGGTAGAATGGGGAAAATAGCCAATGCAGGCCGAAAATAATCAGGTAGGCACTCGAGACTGATCCCCGGGCCTGAGGGTGCATGTTAACAGTACAGTATGTGCATAGCAAAACAAGCATAACTCTATGTATATATATATGTGCACATATATACAGGCATATATGCACAGGTAGAGAAATAATCTAGACGTTAGTAGGTCCAGATGAATATGGACATTTGTAAATAGACAATAGAATTAACTAAATTGTAGGATGAATGTCCACTGTTGGGATTGCAGTTTACATTAACATATAAATGAGTAATACATATTTATGGAAATTTACAAACGTAATAGTCAGATGCAACTAAGTGCTAACATGGCAATAGTACATACACGTACATGTTCTAGGTGAAGACACACTAAATAATAATGATAACGTTTTTCCAACTCATCCGCTTTGCCTCACACAAGTTCCCAAACGAAGTCGTTGACTTGAGAGTCTTCTGACTTCTTAGTGAATCAGATATAGTGTGGCATTAACCTGAGACTTTCGTCTCCAGCCTTTATAGGTCCCCGAGACACATGCGGTGTGTTAGAGTCGTGCCGGATCCAATGGGCATCAAGCTTTCCGAATTAGGATGGTTAACTTGGACCAATGGTTTCCTTAGAACTTGCCCACCTGATCTCCATTATCCCGCGACCTTGGGGGAACAAGGGAGGAGGAAAGCGTAACCACGTAACAAGTATCAGGATTGACCATCGTCCGATGCCATGGTGGACAGGAACGATTTGAATGGTAGTGGGCGTTAGGAGTGTCAACCCAAGTGATGTATGTGGACACCAAATTTTAATGTCCCTGTACTTATGGCTGTGTGCGTTTGGGGCGTAACTTGGGATGTGTGTTTATGGCCTATAATTTGGCGGTCGGATCTAACATTGGTGTAATAGGGCGTTTGTACCATGCTAAACTAGTGGTTAAAAAAGGGGGATATTCTACACTGGTCAGTTTAGTATTGCGAGGGGACTGTACAATGCTAAACTGGTGATTAAAAGGGGGCGGGGTAGTTCCACACAGGTCAGTTCAGTATTAAGGAGGACTTATTTCGGCACAATCTCCTGCCAAGATCCTGACTCATAGCAAAACATTTTGAAAAAGGCCTCGACAGTAAACATCGTTTACTGACAGATTGAGCTGACTCGGATGTGTCAGACATAATCGAGTGTGAAGATTTGAAAGCCGTCCAACAATTAAGGCAAAACATATTAGGTAAAAAGTTGCTCGGATCGGACAGAAAGGGAATGGACCATGCGGACTGCCATGGCCATCGAAGAGATACTTAATGGCTTTGACGGCATCAGACTGAAGTACATTCAGTTATCGTAGCTAAATTTGTGCTTTCTTAATCTAGACTTGGACGACCCTGTTTTTATTTAAAGGAGAAGTAACGAACATGGGACTGAATCATTAGGGCGTGTCCGTAGACTCCATTGTCCTTAGAAAGGGATAACATTTTAAGTTACATTAAGCTTGGCTTCCGGACCTGGGGTCCCGGGTTCGAATACTGGTGATGACTTTGATTTTGAATTTTAGGATCTTTAGGACGCCTCTGAGTCCACCCATCTATAATGACATTGACATTAATTGGGGAAAAGTAAAAGCGTTTGGTTGTTGTCCTGGCCACATGAAACCCTTTTAAACCAAGGGCCACTGAAACAGATAATCTTATGCATCATCTGATCTGTAGATCACAAGGTCTGAAAGGGGAACAATGCTTTATATGCTCTAGAGATATCTTTAAAAAAATAATTTTTATAAGTAAACTTTTGCCCATCACATGTTTTTACTAAATACCAATATTACATTCGCAGGCAACCATCTTTATGACTATGTCGAGAGAGATTACAAGACTCTCAATTCTTTTGGAGACTCGTCAAGTTCCTCACATTCAGTTCCTGTAGAGAGTGCCCAGGAATGCGCCAATCTCTGCTCAGTAGGAGAACTCTTGCCATCCTGCGCCAGCTTTGTGACCTGTGGTATTGACAGAGGCAGTATCGAGTGTACAGTCACAACAGCTGATCCTACAGTGTCCAAGGATATAGGGATAATAAGTGATGAACATTGTAACCTCTACACACGTATGTTATCTCAACATCTATACACACATGCATGTTTGAAATAAGCAAATAGAGCTGCGATCTATTTTATTATTAGTGCCTCTATCTACAAGATATATCTAACAAAGGGGACTATTTGTCTTTGCGTATTTTTTTGTAAGTTTCTTTATGGTCTTTATCTAAGCGATGTGATGGATTTCTAAAAGGGAATTTCTCAACGGCCTTTAATATTTGGAAAATTCTTACAATCAGGTCATTTGATGTAGAATACAGATTCGTCAGGATTTATTTTTAGGTATAAATTTTGATTCATATTTAATGGAGCTCTTGCTTAAGGGACATCACTTCCACATTTCCCACATTCTTCTCACTATTACTGTGAGATACACTTGCAGACTTTCCTTTGTTAATCTGCAGAGGATGAAGATAAACTTGGTGTTAAACAGCACACTGGGGTTCTCGAAACAGCACTCTGGGGGTTTTTCAAACAGCACTCTGAGGTTTTCTAAACAGCACTCTGGGTTCTCAGAACAGCACTCTGGGGTTCTCCAAATAGAACTATGGGTTCTCCAAACAGCATTCTGGGTTTCTCCAAACAGCACTTTGGGTTCTCGAAACAGCAATTTGGGGTTCTCCAAACAGCGCTCTGGTGTTCTCCGAACATCACTCTGTGGTTCTCCAAACAGCACACTGGTGTTATCCAAACATCACTTTGGGGTTCTCCAAACAACACTCTGGGGTTTCCCAAACAGCACTCTGGGATTCTCCAAAAAGCAGTCTGGGGTTTCCCAAACAGCACTCAGGATTTCCTCAACAACACCATGGAATTCCCAATACGGCACTCGTCACGACATCTTTCATGCTAAATCGTGGGCTACGGTCCTATCTCTTTAATAAACACAATTAGTGACTTTGTATATTTAAATTGAACTTGATAAAAATGGCATATAAAGATTTAAAAACTAAAAAGAATACCGTGAAAATTTTAATCTAAAAAAAATAATTGTTTGTCCTTTATCAAATCAATACAAATTTAAGTTGTTTATATTAATATTGTCTACTATATATATCTTTTCAGATGTAAACCCTCTACCTATTATTAATCCACTTAATCCTGCAACAGGTAATTAGTTTAAGCGTAAGTTATTTGAATAATTTATAAATATTTTAAAAAGTCTTGTAATATTCACTTTTATATATATTCAAATATAGTTCTAAATATATCACGGCCAAAGCCATAGTCAGATTTCTTCCCTTGTCTTACATCAGTCTAGACACGCAGCCAAAACTAGAAATCTTTCAAACAACCATCAACCATTTCGTGAAGTAGCTACGATTCTCTAGCCAAAATACAATGTGCTAATTATAACCGTAGGCTACATTTAATTCCATAGCTGTTTCTACCATTATTTCTTAGGAAGTTTTACGTCTATTTATGAAGGAGCTTATTTGTTGAAAATTTTGAACCTAAGTTTGATGTAAATAGGTTACAAAGACAGTGTCTGTGGAAACACAAACTCAAAATCGGCCCCCGAAGTGGTCCACCCAAGCAGGAAAAAAGGCAGGTTTCAATATTTTCAGAAAGAACATCTGAATGAAATTCTATCAAAAACAAATGACAGAGAAGAATCGAGAAAAAAGTTCTTGTAAGCGGTCCAGCAGACCAAAGGATAGCTGAAAGTGAATGTGAAGTTAGATTTGAACCTGGCCAAACTGATATCTTATAATGACTATCTAATTGATCTAATTGTTTTGTAAAGGGTCAATCTTTTATTGAGATCCTCAAGAAATAAACATTTCTGTAAAAAAAGAAAATTTTCCTTAAGTTAAGTGTTATATGCACCTAGTGTGTCTCTGCAGTTCACGAGATAATATGAAAAACTACTTATTAATTGTTTTAAATTATTTCCTACTTATATGCATACTAAATAGATTTTGTCTCTTTAAAAAAAGTAAACATTTTTTGTGTGTGTAAATGTAGTAGCTAGTATGACAGAACTTACAAAACTTAGCAATACAAATGTAAATAATATTTCTTTTTGACTAAAAATCTAAAACCATGTGCATAAATGTGTTAAAAATATGATTAATAATCATTTCCTCTACTAAAGAGCCTTCCGTATTTGTTAATATTAATAGTGAATATTTGTAAAAGTGGTGTATTTTTTATGAAAAAAAAAACCTGCTTGTATTAGGAATTTAAGATGTTCGTTTTTTTGCTATGAGAAAAGAAAAAAGTTAGCCGTTGCATCAGAGCTTTGAATGGTCTAAAATACTGTGATGTCGGATTTTCACTATCTTTTCTAGTTTACGAGATCTAAACGGGACGGACGGACGGACATTCCACACTAAACTAATAGCGTCTCTTCCACTAAAAATAGGGTTCTCTGATTTACTTTTGGGTAAGACAAAAGTACTATGGTCATGCTATGCACTCTTACAAAGGACGATAAACAAGCTAAATCGTTAATTTTACCTGTGTATTCAACAATAGGCTTACATTTTGGGCTGAAAATTGTACGTGGGCCTGGGTACATCAATTCAAGAGTAATAATATGGAGCTGACAATAACTACTTTGTGGAAGTTTTTTAGAACGCCTTTGAAGAATTGGATGACACTATACATTTATAAACTGCATCAAAAAAGCTCCTGCTTAGGAAATAGAATTATCTTACAATCTCGAGAATCAGTCGTACCATATGCGTGTGTGTTGCATCCATTACGCATCCACCTCAGAGCTCTGTCAATTGAATGTATTTTTAGAAAATAATTCAGTTAATTAATTATATTTGATTCACTTAATTACTTACAATTAAAGGACACTTGATTTTCTGTTTAGCTCGCCCCAACACAACTAGGCCTACTACAGCCTTGCCCGCCAATCCAGCGCAGCCATTTTCTGCGAATCAAAATGGTAAGTGTTGTTTTTTTTTGTCATTATAGTGTGAGCTTTTTTTATTTCACTTGTCCCGGGTTCGAATCCTCATGATATCTGACATGACTGATTTCGGGATGTTTAGGGCGCCTCGAGTCCAACCAGCTTTACTGAGTGCCTGACATTAGTTGGGGGAAAGTTTAAGGCGGTTGGTCGTAGTGCTGGCCTCATGGCATCCAGGTTTACCGTGGGTCAGAGCAGATGACCTTTTATCATATGGCCATAGATTGCAAGGTCTGAGACAAGCCCTTATTATTATTATTATTATATAAATAAGGCACTTCTTCAAAGGTAACTCAATATGAGGGACAAAGCACACTATCTAAAAAGTTGCTTATTGGATCTCATTAACGAGGTGCTAGAACTTGGCATCAACTGAAAAAAAAAATCAATGTTTGTTTGTTTGTAAAATGTTTTTACATGTTTCGAATATTCCTTCAGTGTTGAAGATAATCTACTGTCGGTCCATGCCTCTCGAAGTACTAAGAACTAGTGGGGCGATGGCAACAGGCAGGGTACGAACCCGGGGACCATCGCCACAACCAAGGCAGCCATCCACTGTAGGTCCAAGAAAAGGATGACTCACTGGTCAGACAGACTTTGGGATTGCGAGTTATGTTACGCGTTACTTGATGCATGTGTATGCATACTGTTGCGTATAGGATGACAGTTTTGACCGACTTTATGTCAGAATGAAGAAATATAATATACTCGGCTTTCATTTAGTCGATTAAAGAAATCCTTTAGGCTCACATTTTAATTTTAAAACTAAAAATTATTCAACATAAAAATTGACAAATTGTGTCTAAATTATGTCAGAAATATTAAATAATTTATAAGTAATACAATGTATATAATTATTATAAAATAAATATTTATTATATTTTTTTTCATTCCTGCAGCCAATGGCCAAGATTGCCCTTCCAAAACAAAAGGCAGCAATAACACCAGTATGAAAAGTGTAACATTTTTACAAAGCTAATATTGTCTTATTATCATATCACACTGTCTTATCTTATCTGATATAATACAGACGTTACTTCAAAAAAGAAGATGATGTCAGTATGTCTTTATATGCTATTTGTCCTACACCTACTCTCGGATTAGGCTGGACTTTGCACAATTATTTTTTTTTCCTGACAACTCAAGAATCAATACACAATTATCAATTAGTTAACAAACTATTGGTAATTAATTATATTGTTTGGTAATTGGAACATGCAAAAGAAGTTGTACTTGACGGAAGTGGTGGTATAAGCTGAATGTGAAACAAACAATAGATAACTATACAATCTTCTTTTTTCATAAGCATCTTCCTAACAGAGTGGTTAGTATGTCGGCTTGAGGAAGCTAGAGCCATGAGTTCTAATTCAGGTTTCTTCCCCCCCCCCCTTTTTTTTGTAAGAAAGCTAAAAGCATGAAACAGAGATTAAACTATACAATAACTAAAAATATTTTAATCACACCGATTTATTGTTGTTGATCTAGAAACTCAGATCTATCACAAAATTTAATTTACATGACTGATCCAAACTAATTAATACAATTACAGCCCTTATAAGCTTTCTTTAAAATAAATTATTTATGTTTTTCGTTTATCTTTGATTATTTTATTTTAAAGACCTTAGATTTTTAAAAATACCTAATGAATGTTACGTTTAAAAAAAATGGAACACTTTTAACCCAGCCTAATTCTTCTCCTTCCCTGCCCCCTAAAAAAAATCCAGGTTTAGCGTGTGATAGTAAGTGTATGTGTTTTGAGTGTCTGGTAGTGCAGTGTGTGTGCCTGTGTATGAAATGACCAGTGGACTTTGAGTGTACATGGTTGAGTGAACAGCAGTGTGTCAGGACTGTGTGTAAAAGGAGGTCAGTTTAGAGAACAAGTGGCTGGAGTAAAGAACATAAATAGAGACTAATAAAATCATTGTGTTTATTGAAGCTCATGTTGTTTTAGTGTGTCTATTACATAGCGAATGTTTAAATCTACTAGACTTAATAATATTGTAATGCTAGGCATTTAGATCTAGACTTAGAAGACGATGCGTGAAATGTTCCTCAGCAATAACTTATTGAACTCTTGAATAAATGCGGAAACACCTGAAGGCGAATAGTCTGTTCAAGCTAGGAATTCTTTTCCCAACTATAAACATCAAATGACGAACTTCCAGTGAAACCATTAGAGCCGTTTTTGAAAATCGCGTCCACCCAACCTTTGCACACCCAGAAGATTTAGCCCACTCCAAAAGTGTGACTTGAATAGAGGCATTGTAATGACAATTAACATGAACATAACCATTAGCTTGAACATAAACATAATTATTAGATTGAAAATGAACATAACCATTAGCTTGAACATAATATAATTATTAGATTGAAAATAAACATAACCATTATCTTGAATTTGAGCATAACCACTAGCTTGAAATGGATTTTTAGCATAACCACTAGCTTGAAATGGATTTTTAGCATAACCACTAGCTTGAAATGGATTTTTAGCATAACCACTAGCTTGAAATGGATTTTTAGCATAACCACTAGCTTGAAATGAACATAACCATTAGCTTGAATATGAACATAACCATTAGATTAAATATGAACATATACATTAGCTTAAATATGGACATAACCATTAGCTTAAATATAGACATCACCATTAGCTAAACTATGGACGTAACCATTAGCTCAAATATGGACATTACTATTAGCTTAAATATGGACATTACCATTAGCTTAACTATGGACATGACCATTAGCTTAACTATGGACATAGCCATTAGCTTAAATATGGACATAACCATTAGCTGAAATATGGACATATTCATTAGCTTAAATATAGACATAACCATTAGCTTAAATATGAAGATGTACGTTATTTGATTTAATTTTCATCTTTTTTATCCTCCAGGTGTCCGGGTCGGACTAGGTTTCGGTACTTTGTTTCTGGGACTTCTTGTTGGAGGACTAGCGACATTCCTTTTTATGAAATTTAAATATACAAGAAACAATCCAGAAGATTCTCAAATGCTGACACCATGGGAAAATTAACTGTTTGGGTGTTCGAAGCAGTTGACTTATTTTAATTGTAGGAAGTATAGCCTAATTCTAATTAGAAACACCATCAGGAAAAGAAGTTTGGTAAAAAATGTATTTTAATAGAAAAAAAAAGTGAACCAAAGCTTTAAATGACGTTAATAGTTTAATTATCGAATAATAAATTACAATTCCAAATAACAATTTCACTTTTTTTTAATACGCATAATCAAAACTTGGAGTAACTAAAAATATTTAGATATTTCTATTGTGTCTATAATAAATAGGCCTTCGTTTCATTAAACGTATATTGCCTAATTGTTACAAATATTGTGATTGCAAATGTGAACTTCATTTTAGTCTGACTCACTGATGAAAGAGCTTTGTCCTGGCTTGTTTTCTAAATGCTCGTTTATATTTTGATTGTTCATTCGAGATAGCTTGCTAGATGTGTACTTGGTATGCCAGAAAAACATTGCTTGTATCATTAGCGTAACTTAAGAACTGGAGAGCTCGTCAATTTGAAACTAATAACTTATTACATAGCTTAACTCAGTTGTGTGCAATAATATAAATAGTCACAAGTTATTAAAATATTATCAGACCAATCTGAATACATATTTTTGTCATTTAATTTCCTACCAATTCCCCACCTCCACTTTCGGATGAATTTTCAAATCATTACATTATCAAAAATGAAACAAATACATGGGCGACTTCGTGTCGATCCTAGCTAAGGACTAAGGGCTAAGGCCTTCGTTTCATTTCTATGAGTAGTTGTGTTGTCGCATCACAACTGAAGGTGGTCCTACTATCTTAGAATTATATTGATTTCTTTAGCATTATACTTATTTCTGTGGGATTATAATAATTTATGTGGGATTATAATTATTTCTGTAGGATTATGATAATTTCTGTATTATTATAATTTCTGCAGGATTATAATAATGTCTGTAGGATTATAATAATTTCTGTAAAATTATCATAATTTCTGTGGGATTATAATTTCCGCAGGATTATAATAATGTTTGCGGGATTATCATAATTTTTGTAGAATTATCCTAATTTCTGTAGGATTGTTATAATTTCTGTAGGATTGTTATAACTTCTGTAGGATTATAATAATTTCTGCAGCATTATAATAATGTCTACAGGATTATAATATCTGTAGGATTATAATAATGTCTGTAGGGTTATAATAATATCTGTAGAGTTATAATAATATCTGTAAGGTTATAATAATATCTGTAGGGTTATAATAATATCTGTAGAATTATCATAATTTCTGTTGTATGAGGAGTAGTAACTTGGAAACTAATTAGCTGTGTGGCCATGTGATTTGAGCTAGGTACTGGCGTCACAATTTACCTCCGTTCTAACTCTGCCAGTCGTCATCCCCAGCCAGTCGTCATACCCAGCTAGTCTTCATCCCCAGCCAATCTTCATCCCCAGCCAGTCGTCATCCCCAGCCAAGTCGTCATCCCCAGCCAGTCGTCATACCCAGCCAGTCGTCATACCCAGCCATTCTGCTGGAAGTTAATTTTGGGACGTCATTTCTGAAATACTAGAAATGGTCGCGCCATGTTTAATGAAGTTACTTCGAGCGATTATGCCGTGTTTAGTGTAGTTACTAGAAATATTTGTCTCTTGCTTATTGTAGTTAATAATACTGGTTGGGTATGTGCTTAATGAAGTTGACAGATGTTGAATTGTAGCACCAAACTGCTGGTAGATAACCAAACCACTGCAGGCGTATTACGTTTTAGCTTGCAAAAACTTGAAAAACTTCTTTGTGAACGATTGTAAATAAAACTTTTATTACAATATAGACACATTAAACTTCACATGAAATATATGTATACATATATATATAGTATAAATATAAAATTGTATTTTAAACAAATCTACCTAACTACAAACACACGTCTTTTCACGGCATTCTGGACTCGTCTGGCCTACGACAATGACCGCTTATCTTGCATCATTTACACGGCACAGCCACCAACCAATCGCTAACTTCTTCTCACTGTCATCATTGAAACACATACACACACGCTACAACACGAATTCGACTTAAACTTAGTTTTTAACCCCATTTGTTTTCTTTTTGACCAATTTGCTTGGTCACTGATATCTGTGTACAACATGCCATCCAGGGACAGACTGGCTATATGGGCAAACGGGCAAATGCCCGGTGGGGTGGGCGGTACCGCATTGGCCGGTCTTGTTGCGACCAAAAAAAAAATGTTTCAATGTCATTGATAATAGAAATTCTTATAATAATTATCTGGTTTTATATAACGCTGTCACATCCGATATTTATTGAAAAGAGATTCATATTTTAAATAATGGGTCATGATATATTCGTATACAATTCGCGTTTTTGAGAATGTACTAGGACGAAGCAAGAGCTTCTCACATTAAGTAAGTGCCTCTCTAACCGTTCTGCATTCTCTTATCTTTTAATGGAATGGGTTGCCTGAGTCAGCCAGGAAAACCAATGACTTAGCATATTTTAAGATCAACATGCATGACTACATTGTTACATGAAATGCGTAAGACGTAACTATCTTATTTTTTCAAGAAACGTCTGTAATCTACAAGTAATACCAAAAAGTTTCAAATTCATTAAGGCTGCTATTGTAGTGTTTATAGTTTTCAGACTACATTCATGTATAAATAGAATACATTATGTAATCCTACGAATGCATACATTCAGTTTTCGATGCGTTATAAAACTTTATATATTTTGTAGAGAATTAGGCTTACACCTATAATATGGCAAAATATGTACGTCACAATTGGGATTAAGTAGCCATGAAAAATACTGCATTCTTCATTAATCTTTGGACTGGAAGACAAGCTTTATTATTATACTATGACACATGGGCGTAGCCTGGAGGGGGGAGGGCTTCAAACCATCACTTATCACTTACCTCAGACCTCATTGTCTGAAAGGGAAACTTTACTTACTGCCCCAGTGCTGCCAACTTAAACAAACTACAGTCACCAAATTTTATGACGTAGCCAAAAGTGGTTTTGTGGTTACCCTCATACTCTATTACAAAAACTAAAGCAAAACTATAGTAACCATTCTCTATCTGTCGCTGGACTCCATTAATTATGAGCAGTGAATAGCAGAGTTAGTTTTTGAAATTTTTAGCGTAAGAGTAGCAGGCTAATTGTACTGTAGATACCTCAGAACATACATAAGCTCTCAGCGTTCCCCCAGACACAGTGTACTGTCTTTCCACTAATTAAATAAAGAGAGTATTCTAGTTTAAAAAAAACATTTGAAAGAATGAAGGTCAGAATGTATTGAAGATTAATTACATACACACAATCATAATATATATATATATATATATTGCGGGGGGGGGGAATCCCCCACCCCGACACCGAAAAAACCTGGCTACGCCCATTATATGACAGGTAATGCCCGGGTCGATTTTGATACCCAGTCCGCCCCTGATGCCATCGCTTCTTACTTTTACTCTAAATTTTTTTTTTTCAATGTTCAATAAATTTTAGCTTCACAGCGATTATTTTTGCTGTTTTACAAATAAATGTACTTTTTAAAAAATGCGTTGATTCATTTAGTAAATATCTGTCTGAGACCGATTCTGGTGTAGATCTTCCATGACTGAAAATTTCTCTGTGGACACTGTGGACGCAAAACATTGCATGTTGTTTCCCTGTAAGGAATCTGCTTCCAATCACCATTAAGTGTATTGCTATAACTCTGCTGGTGACGCGGATTGAGGTAATTGTGTACATAACAGTTATAGAGTGACCTCATATACTATCGAAAAAAAAAACACTTCTTCTTACTTCTAATATAATACAGCCGTTACTTCAAAAAAGAAGATGATTACGTCCTATGCGTCATGCATTTAGTCATGCATAATAACCAATGGCTTAAATTATACCAAGTCACTGGTTTTCCTGGCTAGCTCAGGCTACCCATTCCATGCTTATTACGCACCTATTTATTCCACACTCTTACAGTAGAAAGTGGATAGATCTAGATAGTACAACTAAAGATTTTATTTAAATGTCTCTCATTCGGCTATTTCTAGATAACGCTGAGCACTTTATCAATATAGCTTTAATAGGGAGACATCATTGTTGATAGATACGTAAACCTCTCCGCTATATTTTTTTTTTACATGTGTGTGTGTGTGTTTCTGTGTGTAAGAAAAGTTGATATATAGACCTAAGGGTTTGCTGATGGGCGTATGTGTTAGACTTTCCTAAAGTTGATAAGTTGACCTATGTGTTTGTTGATTAGCGTATGTGTTCGTGTGTACTGAGGTGAACATGTAGACTTATGCGTTTGCTAATCACTAAGTTATTCCTTATGTTTAGTTTTGAAACAGTTAATCTCTACCAATGTGCCGAAAGACATAAATAATGTGTCTTAACTGTATGCTCAACTATAGAGCGAAATGTCAATTATCTAGTCATGTTAGTTTAATTTGACATAATAAAGACTCATTTTGCAAACTATAATTGCAAACTATTTATCCTAGAAGTTATTAAATGAATATCATTAAAATGTGCCAGGAAAAATACATGTTCAAGCAGATTATTTACACCAACTTTGTAACAGTGACTATCACTATAACATAACAAAGGTAAGATTTCATTTAGTATGTGGAGCATATTCCACGTAGATATTTAATAATTGATAGTTAAAGTAAATAACAAAGTCCCCCTTTCTGCCCTGTGGACTACAGGGCAGATGATGTAAAGGTCATCTGTTTCTGTGGCATACGGTTAACGAGGGTGTCATGTAGCCAGTACAACGACCAACCGCCTTTTACTTTTCCTCAACTAATGCCAACTAATTAAAATTAAAAATCCCAGTCTTTACCAGGATTCAAACCCGGTTCGGAAGCCAAGCGCTTTACCGCTCAGCCACCGCACCTCCATAGTTATCGGTCAATAAATATATAATAATTTTTAAAAATTAATAAGTGTCAGTCAAAAGGACTTTGGTCACAGCAGGAAAGATCCTCTCTCTCTCTCTCTCTATATATATATATATATATATATAAATATATATATATATATGTCACGTACACAGTATCTATATTTAGCTCGTCAGCAACCTCGGGTAATTTCTCACGCGGAGATATGTTAATTAGTGTAACTTGGGGTGCATTTATTGGTTGCAATGACCTACGTTGGACACGTAACATCGCTTGAGCCCGGAAAGGTTCTGATTTATTATGCAGTCATTGTATGGCACTTGGAAGTGAAACATCTACTAAAGCTTTGTATTAGAACTCAATTATATTATTGTGTAGATCTATCATTTTATTCAAGTACGTTTAACCATTGTAATTATGTGTGAATAGCTTTTTCAAGTTCTGAATTAAAGTAATTGTTTTAGACGAAGAGAGTTTCTTCATTGAATACAGTAACATACTTAGATCGACTTAGCAATTGACAACTTCTAGATGATCAACTGGCAGCATTTTGAATGATCGTATTATCAACTAGATCTAGCTACTTCTATACGATCATCTTATTAAAAGAAGATTTCAAGATCCTCGGCAATCACGATCATCGTTAGTGTCATACTGGTCAAGATAATCTTCAATGTGACATCTATTATTGCATCTTCATAGATCCTGACATCCATTAATTGATGGTTGTGACAATATATATATATATAAATATATATATATGTCTATATCTATATATATGTGTGTGTGTTTGTGTGTGTGTATAACAAGAGAGAGAGAGCTCAGTGACAGGCAAAACTCTTCCAGTCCTAGAAAACGAAAAGTAAGTCCTGTAATTCACAAAACTTCTATTGTCATTTTTCAAATTCGAAACACCTATTCCCCATATATACCACATATAAGCAATGGAATGTGACTCTTCCACACATAAGTAACAATTAAGAAACAATGCATTGTCTCCCATACCTGCCATGAACATCGATTCTACAGTAAATTGAAATCTTTATATTTGCGTCTTGTCTTTTACTGTCGTATTTATTTATGTCTTGTCCATACAGACACAACACTCGTCATTGCGATCTAAAACGTACATTTCTAGTCATTGACACACACGATAGCGTTATACATCGACATCTCTAAACTATAAGCTCTAGCCATGGAAGACTCGTCAGCTTAGCCACCTACATACTGACGAGGTTGTTACAAAACCTGGACAAACTCTTCCGCCTCAACGCTGCACCCAAGTGAAAACGTTATGAGAGTAAAGCCACTTTAGGCGAATAGGTCAGTTGGGAAGCAAAGCAGGATTCTCGGTAGATTTCTGTATGAAACAGAGCTCAATACACATGGCAGGGATAGATGAGAGCCTCTTAAGTCTGTCACACGCTGTTACCTCTTTTTTCAAGACGTTTTTAGGTTTTAACCTTCACGTTAGATAAAGAAAAAAAAAAGAAAATGAGTTACTTACTTCTGGGGCTCTCTACTTTAGATTGTCCTAGGTTTACATCAGTTTGGACCAGCTCTGATAAAGCATAGCTTTCATACGGGCCAGTATAACCAGCCCAGACATAAAGATTATTTTCAACTTGGTCAGTGAGACCAGCTCAGATAGAGGTGTGACTTATACAGTTCAGTATAACCAATTCAAACAGATAGATTACTTTCAAATTGGTCAGTGGAACAAACTCAGTAGGAAATATAGTTTTTATACTAGTCAGTAGAACCAGCTCAAATAAATGACTTTATCAAGGCCTCTGTAATCAGCTCAGACATAAAGATCAATATCCCCCAGGTTGGTATAGGAGAACTTATCATTTCTTGTCTCTGCCCGCTACGACATCTAGGGCAAGTAAATGAAAACTTTAGCCTGCGACAAACTTTCTGAAGCGCTCCCAAAATCTGAAATTATGCACAGAGCTGAAGTAAAGAACTATAACACTGAAGCTACTCTTAAATTTTTAAACATTTTAACAAAAATTTGCTATAAGATAAAAATGATTTTCTTCCAAATAGATATATCATTAGTATAACTTTGAATTATTTTTATTTTATGTCAATATAATAATTTTTTCCCCATCTTGACTTGAATGAAAACGTTAAAGTCTTTTTGTTACAGCAAAAAGCAAAATAACTTCTTAAATGTGAACTTTATAATACATCTCCGATTTTTCAAATGATCTTAAAATCTGATGTTGAAACTTGCATGTTGATTCACTTAAATTTTAAGATACAATTTAAAACTTCTGAACTAGGCAAGTAGTCGCTAAACTTGTCATCATCATCATCATCATCATCATCATCATCATCATCATCATCATCATCATCAAGAACAAAAAATTGTAAATATATGACAGAATTAAAGTTTTTTTCAAAGAGCCTTTCTAATTTAACTTATTCTTTGGCTCTAATAAAGACATTCTCATTGTAATAATTAAGATTAAAAGTAACATCTTATTTTCTAGACAACATTCAATAGGCTTGGTTCGATTTAAGGTAGGTCAATCGGGGCTACTGTATAGGCTTCTCCCCAAAAAAGCCCCACCCCCTTTACAAAAAGAGAAAAAAAAATATTTCAATGGGTCAGAAAACTTTAAGTTTATTCTTTCAAAATTTGTTGTCACATTTTACCGACAATTCTTTAAACAAAACAGTCGCGGTTAAAACGTGTCCGCTTATAGTGTGCTTGTATTCTCGTAATATACAACACTAGCCCCGGATTTCCTATAAAGTTACCTTTTTTGTTTCTTAAATATTCATATTTTTCAATATTTTTTTTAAACGAAGAAAAATTTAATTTAATTTAGAAGTGCTCTCTGTCTTTCAATAATGCATTTCACTATTGCATATTAATTATTAATAAATAGATTTTCATTAAAGCTTTCGAAAAAGTGTAGGGGCCTCCACAAAACGTCTAACCCTGGGCCTACACATACCTAAATTCGGCCCTTTCAATAGGAATACTTTGAGAATAAGAGTTTCTTATTTAAATCTTTGGCAAAAAACGATGAATGGTCTTCGAATAAAAATAATTATTCCAACATAAATTAGCAAAATATTTAAAAATCCTTTTATATAAAACAAAAGCACAAAAGCTTATCTAAGGGGGAAAACACCGCACAACAATATCTTTCAATAATTTCAAAGCTATTTCCCTTATCGATTTTAAAATAATTAATTACCAATTCATTGACTAATTGATTCATTTATTAATCGATTCATTTTTTTATTGGGTACAATAAATAATTGTTTACTTGATCCGATAATGAGTGTCAGTGTGGGAGAAATAAAGTGTTCAATTATCAAAGGAGACCTAACCCATCATATTTGTGAATACATTAGGATTAATTTCCCTTGTTGTTATCAAAGAAGATTATTAATAACCAGTACTTGACAAATTGGCTATTTTTTTTTTAATATTGAATTCATGAAGCTACCATTTCACTGTACTTATTGGCATAAACCGCTTGGCTACTAATAAGGGGGGCCAGAGTTTAAAACCTGACTCGACCTAAGTTGTAGTGTTAAGTTATAACAAAAAAGATGCGCTTCACAAAAGCAATGCAGCCCTGGGACTTGTGAAACACATAATGCAATTTCAAAGGATCATGACATTCAAATATTCTATTATTATTATTATACAAATATTATATTCGATTACGGAGATGAAGGCTGAGTGCAGTGTTTCACATAACTACGAAAGCTCAGTTGCGACCTGCATAATTCTCCGCATCTCGAGCAAACAAAGCCGTTGTCCTCCGGCGGTCTTTTTAAAGTTTTCTTTACTTCTTCTGCGCCTGTCTTCAATAATGACTTTTTTTTTTTAATTATCAAATGTCTGTCCCGCATTCTTTGTGAGAGCTCTCCAACTGTCTCTTTCAGAGACCATCTGTAACCAGCTACATTCCTCTATGCCAGTAAGGTCGAAATGGCTCCTGTGCTTTGTGTTACTCATAACAAATCAAATCAAATGAATATAATTTTTTATAAAATACGTTTGTAAAAGATTTGTTTGTTTGAGTATGTTTGTTGAAATATGTTTGTCAAAATATATTTGTCAAAATATGTTTGTCAAAATATGTTTGTCAAAATATATTTGTCAAAATATGTTTGTCGAAATATGTTTGTCGAAATATGTTTGTCAAAATATGTTTGTCGAAATATGTTTGTCAAAATATGTTTGTCAAAATATGTTTGTCAAAATATGTTTGTCAAAATATGTTTGTCGAAATATGTTTGTCAAAATATGTTTGTCGAAATATGTTTGTCAAAATATGTTTGTCAAAATATATTTGTCGAAATATGTTTGTCAAAATATGTTTGTTGAAATATATTTGTCGAAATATGTTTGAAAAAATATGTTTGTCGAAATATGTTTCTCAAAATATGTTTGTCAAAATATGTTTGTTGAAATTTGTTTGTCAAAATATGTTTGTCAAAATATGTTTGTTGAAATTTGTTTTTCAAAATGTTTGTAAAAATATTTAATTTAATACGATTTTCACTTTTTTTTTGAACAACTGTAAAACAAAAATGCTATTGTTGGCAGCAATAGTTTTCATAAACGAAATATTCCAGAGATATATAACCAAACATATCTTCGTTCTTTCAAAAGGTATTTCAAATTCTCAACAATAAAAAGAGTGTAGATATATATCTAGGTGGCATCTACAGATTTAAAATATGAAAATGTACGATGTGTAGCTGAGAGGCCCAAACCGCTTGGCTACGGCTACGCCAACTAACAAGGAGGCTCAAGTCTGAATCTTGACTCGAACAGAATTGTGTTTACTTAGCGCCTAACGTCAGCAGGGAAACCTTCTCCAATTTACCCCCAAAAGACCCCACAAAAAATGGGACATTAACGCTTTGAGCATGCTATAAGCATGAGAAATGCGCTATTTAAAAGCATTCTTTTTCATCTAATATCAATACAACAATAAATTAATAGGAGTATTAACTTCTCAGATGGTTGTTGTTGGTCTGTTAGTCTTCCTCACGTTCCACCATGTTGATGCGGGAGTCTTGTTTTCCTGTGCTAAACCTACACCAGTCACTCCAGGTAAGTATTTGGTTGATTTGCTCAGTGCTTTTTTTTGTAAAAAGAAAATTAGGTGCCGGTACTCAGTGATGGATTGTCTAACTTTTAACTACTTGTAAATTAATAATAAAAGTTAAAATACAAGACAAGTAATAATTTTTCTCCACATTGAAAAAGGTCGTATCGGTGCGTACCGTCACAAAAAAAACAACAACAACACTGGATTTGCTTAGTTTCTTGATTTCACATTCATCACATACAACCACTGATACATTGATAGAGACTAACACAAAATTTGACAAATATCGTGTTAAAATATATCTCCTGTGACAAGAGGGACAATAAGGGTAGCTACTTTTGTTTTCAATAAGAGTTAGTCCCCTTTAATACTTTATTTAAGTCCCTGTTAACTGTTTACAATTGCCACTCTCTCTTGAGTCCTTGAGCTGACCAGTGTAGTTTGAACAAAGTCTCCATAATGTTCAACTAATTCTTGTGTTGTTATGCTCTAACTGTATTACTCAAGAGGAGTGTGCCACTGTTATGGGAAGAGTGTTTCGATAATGAGCTAAGTAGACTTTATTTATTTGTTAGTAATAAGTTGGTTTATGTAAATATTAAGTGTCTACTTAGTCTCTTATCCTCTTCTGTATGTTTTTTTTTTTGTAAAAGACATCTTTTGTTTTGATACAAATCAGTAGTGTGTCTCATGGATGAAGTCATTTCATTATTAGAATATGTAGGATATTATTGTAAACCCTCGTTTTTTGGTTTTTCACATAACACACTACTGTACCTCTGTTGTGGTGGTTCTTACATTATTTTGACCTGAACCTGTCTTCCTACTAGTTTGATTTGTTTCATTATTTCATTTTCTTTAGTTCGCCTTTATTTCCATTAATACATTCCATGATCTTTTCTTTTGTTTCTAAATAAACTCTATTTTTTTTTGTTGCAAATGAAATCTCAGTATTATTACTTGTCTGTCTCAGTAATCTAGTATATCTAGAGGCTATAGTTAATAGCCTAGATAATATAATTTGGGATTACAAAATACCACTGGACTAACTTGCCAGTACAGTAGAAGTCACTGGTCTTATAGCCTATCCTAATACAAGGTCACAAGTCCTTTAGGCTCCAGTTAAGCCGCAACATTACATCGCCAACGTACTCTGGACAATGCTCCTCTGGTCCTTTCCATCCTGCCATCTTTGCCTTTTGTTCTGTTGATCTATTCCATGTTTACGTTGGTCTCATAGCCTACATCTTTGCCTGAGAGTTCCAGTTCAGAGCCTGCTTGGCAATACTTTCTCTTGTCCTCCGCATGGTCTGGCCAATCCAGTCCCATTTGCGTCTTTTGATTTCCTTCTCTGTTGTTTGCTGGTCTGTTTCTAACAAACATAATCATCTTCTTTTTCGAAGTAACGTCTGTATTATATAAGATAACTGTAATAAGAGCTTAAAGAATTAAAGAACGGAATGGGTTGCTTAAATAGGTCATGAAAATTAACGACTTAACAGAGCGTAAGTCACTGATTGTCAAGCATGATTATATTATCACATGCGTTGGACGTAATTGTGCTATCTTTTGAAAAACATCTATAATTTAGAAGATAAGAAATAATTTCTTATATTTGATTAGTATTTTAATCATTGATTTTTAGTAGCATTTTTGTTTTCTGGTAAACTAATCATTGATTTTACTTTCCAGCACCCCCAATGCCGTCAGTGTTTCAGACAGACTCTTACCAAGCCACAGTGGAGATTAACATTTTAGATAAGAATTATTCCATGGTGACACAGGAATACTTCGACTACCAAAACAATATAGGGGCCATAATCGCTTTTAGAAATGGAGTCAAAACACAAGTTATCTATTCTTATAGGTCTGGGGAAATATTTGAAATCAATTTTGATGGTGAGTGAACGTGATGGACTTTGACTAAGTATACATTCTTCTTAACGTTACATTGAGACTCGGTGGCTGAGTGGTAAAGAGCTTGGGTTCCGAACCGAGGGGTCCAATGTTCAAATCCTGGTGAAGACTGGAATTGTGTAGTTTAGGGCGTCTCTGAGTCCACCTAACTCTAATGGGTACCTGATATTAATTGGGTAAAGTAAAGAGGGTTGGTTAACCGTAGGCCAATGAAACAGATGACTTTTACTAAATAAATCGCAAGGGGTACATTACTTTATTACACTCTTCATTAATAAATCAAAATGCCGTCAAAATGATTGAGCAGAGATATTTAATTGAATGTCTTTCTTACAATACTGCAACTAAATAATGATGATATGGTCGCGGAGCTAGGGCGATGAAACGTCTAAATGTCACATGCTTCAGAAGTCATCAAATGATTTCAATTGTAAGGTTTAAAGTTTAAAAGATCATTAAGAGTGACTGAGTAGCACATATCTTTTAGCGACCGAACCGAGTGGGACTCGAATTCGAATAATCTAAGATAAAAGAAAGAAAAAACTGTTTAAAACGTTTATCCAAGAGGGAGAACCGGTACTTACTGCCATATATCTCAAGATGGCAGGGTTTAGCTTTTTTTTCTGATATATAAAACAAAATTAATTACCTCTTAACGAATTTTTAAATTTTTTTTTTTAACTATTGGTTCGTGTAATGTCATCGACTATGAAAATTCAACTTGAATCAAGTATTGGAAGTAGGAAAAAACTTATTAAAAACGTCAGGATGGGAATATCTCCATATATACAGCCACATTTCTGAATAAGAAGCATTATTTTCCCTTTTTTCTATATCAAACCAAAAAAATACCAATAATTGATTAACTAATTGATTAATTTATAGATTGACACATGTCCTCTACCATGCGATACGTAAATGTGTTCATTTTCAACTTGATCCAAGATTGGGTATTGGAGAAATAACTTTTAAAAAAATTGTACCAAAGTGCGTTGATATAAGCTTAGTAAAAAAAAACTTTTTTCGTCAATTTAGTTCGAGTGAAATTCGCAGCCTAAATTTAACCCGTACACGTTGTATGTATTTTCTTTATTTATTAATACTTTTCGTAAATACAAATTTAACAAACTTTTTTTTTTAAATCAAAATGAGCGTCACTTTTATTGACAAATATACACAGCCATTAACTTCAGTGTAGAAATAAAAATAAAAAAAAAAAAAGATTTTGTGCAATATAAACAAAAAGCAATTCACTTCAAAACTTAAAAAAAAAAAACACGTCTATCTGTCTCTCAGTCTCTGACTGCAATTTTTTAAACTAAATTTCATACGCCACTAATGTTTAAATTACCCAATGGTCTTACTCGTAGTTACATCAGAATCTATTCATCCAATGTACACATACACTTCATAATTAACACTGTTTAATTTTATTTGCATTTAACAATAGTGTATCTCAACAGGGTTAAGTACTTGCACCGTGCAGAACATGTCAACGAGTCCTTATGTTTCCTACTTGGGGCCAATGTTTTACAACAACAATGGCGACATTCGACACATTTTCGGCAGCTCGGCGGCTTTGAATTTCGCCAGCAACAGTTCTTATGTAAGTTGTTCGGAATGCGAGAAAAGCATGGCATTTGATGACTACATTTAATAAAAAAAGCGAGTATATTATGCAAAGAAAGCGCCCCCCCCCCCAGAATAACACAGAGCTAGATCTGAATGTTGAGGATTAATCCAAAGACGTCTTAGATGGGCCTGTTAAAACACACGAATAGGGATTAGACTTAATTAGACTCAGACTTTGGTCTTCGTGTGCCGTTCAACGCAGAGGGCGGCAAGCTTTCTCCACAGAGATTGGTTAAAGGCCTCTTTCCAAAATGAAATAATAATTTTTAACGAAATGTAACTCACTACAAACACACGTCTATTCTGTCTCACGTCCCTTGCTAGTCTCCCTTTTAACTTTCAGTTCACTCCCTTTTATTCACTGAAATTACGACAGACCACCTGTGGTTTCATCAGAAACTCTTCAGGCTATACAACCAAAACATCTACCCGACTTTCCTCCAGGTTACATCAGCAGCATGCATACACATTTCAAAAGTTTACACGTACACACGACACACTTACCATTACACACAAATACTAGCAGATCAGCATGGCAATTAAATGCCGGGTAGAGAAAGAATTTAAAAAAATAAATTGCTATATTTTATCTTCATTTTTTGAGCTGGGTTTTGATGAGCATAAGATTTGCTTACCTTTAGGTCCACACCGGGACAGGTACAGTACGTGGACTACCAGTCAACATCTGGACGACATGCTTGACCTATCCAAACACCAAAGCTCCTATTCAAGTGACGTTCTACTTCATTCGTAAGTATCTTATCTATCATTGTCCAATGTTTAAGGAAGTTTATGAGTCTATGATATAGTCTCGTTCCTGTTAAATTAATTTAGAACCTGGATGGAACACGTCATGGTCACAGCAGCAGATGCCGTTACGTGTTGAAATCAAAGGTATGACACAGTCCAGTACATTTGGCAGTCTTGCGACACAGGCCACGCCCAGATATTTTCATCATATGTATGACTTCATCAACTATTTACCAACAGTTGATCCCACGTCTTCAGTATTTCAAGTGAGTGCTCTAACCTAATGCTCTTTAGCAGCAAGTTTAAAAAACCGGATGGGGACTTTTAGTTCCTAATTCTTCATCGTTCTCTTTTGCATTTTTTTCCTTCTAAATAATGGGAACAATATATTCTTATAACAAGAGGGGATATACACACGGACTATTTGGTTACTTAATGATAGAGTCGTCTCTTAACCTGGATGTTTAAGGCGTTAAGGCGGACTCTTTTTTAAGAAGCGAATACGTTTGATCTATCTATTTATCTATCTATCTATCTATCTGTCTATCTTTCTATATTTATCTATCAATCTATCAATCTATCTTTCTATCTATATTTATCTATCTATCAAACTATCTATCTATATTTATCTATCTATCTATCTATCTATTTATCTATCTATTTATCTGTATACATATATTACGTCATTATGTATCTATCGAGCTTTACAATATCACATAGCCACCAAGAAGAGTTGCTTGTGTAAATAGAGTCAACACACACCCGCAACCTATATTTCAATCCACCTTTACGTATAAAGTTGAGATCATCAACCCTGTAGATCATGCTGTCACCCATTACCAAGTGAGTAGATTAATACATTCAAGAGATGTAGGTCAGAATTACTAATAAAAAATAGCAATTGTTTAATATTTAAACAATTTTGTTTTGTTCATTTATTAAATTATATTGAGAATGTCTGACTGATTTGCGCTCTGGGCGGTCGTTTCGACTTTAAAACTGTGTCGGTATAGAACTGTCTGATATCTGTTTACCATTTCCATGTGTCCACTATTTGGCTACAGATTTGGTACGACGCTCGAGCTCGATTGGTCAGGGAAGACACCAGGACATTACATCCAGACTTTCAAGTTAGAGTTAATACTACAGTCACAGAGATTCATGACTTTAACACAGGTACAGTCTAGCCTTGAAACAAGCAAATTATAAACAAGCAAAATATAAACAATCAAAATATGAACAAGCAAAATATAAACAAGCAAATTATAGACAATCAAAATATGAACAAGCAAAATATAAAAGATCCTAAAAGATAAAAAAAACAAAAACAAAGATTATCTAAAGGGGAAGAACTCCGTTCTTAAAACTATATCTATTAATTATACTATTTCCCTTATTTTATATCAAACAAAATAATAATTTACCAATAATTAAGTGACTATTTGGGTATTTACAAAAAATCGAGTCATGTTTTGTTAGTTAAAATAAATAAGTGTTTGAAGTATCATCTTAATCGGAGAACGCATGAGGGGTAAATAGCGCTAACAATAATTTAATGGGACTAAACCCAACAAATATAGCCACAAATGTGAATACTGAAGTATTAGTTTCCCTTGTTGGTATCAAACTAAATAATAAATTACCAGTAATTAATTGAATAATTGATTTTTTAAAATTGATTCATGTATTGTCTTGTCTATGCCAATGAATAAATGTGTTAAGTTTCAACTTGATCCGAGAATGGGTGTGGGAGAAATAACGTGTACACACTTTTTACCAGACAGACAGAGAGAGTGAGTTGATGTAAGCTTTGTAAAAATACTTTTAAAAAAGAAGAATATCTAAGGGAGGAACTCCAGATATACAACCATATATGTCAATACTGTAAGATTTAATTGCCCTTTTCAATATCAAATTAATTACCACTATTTAAATATCTAAATGATACATTTTAAAAATAATTATTATGTTCGGAACAATGAGTTATTATGTAAAGTTACAACTTGATCAAGGAGTGGGAAGTATACTAGACAGATAATGAGACAGACAGACAAAGTTAGTATACGTATTGTAAAAAGAAGAGTCAAGATAACACTCAGGGAGATTCAAGACTTTAACACATGTACATCCTGACGTCATTACATGTATATCCTGACGTCTTTACGTGTACATCATGACATCTTCACATGTACATCTTCACGTCATCACATGTACATCCTGACGTCTTCATATGTACATCATGAAGTCTTCACATGTAGATCCTTGCGATTTCACATGTACATCAATAAGTCTTCACATGTACATCCTGACATCTTCACATACACATCCTAACGTCTTTACATGTACATTCTGACGTATTTACAACCTGGAGCCTTCACATGTGCATCCTGATCTCTTTATGTGTACATCCTGACGTCTTCACATGTGCATCCTGATCTCTTCACGTGTACATCCTGACGTCTTCATATGTACATCATGAAGTCTTCACATGTAGATCCTTGCGTTTTCACATGTACATCAATAAGTCTTCACATGTACATCCTGACATCTTCACATACACATCCTAACGTCTTTACATGTACATTCTGACGCATTTACAACCTGGAGCCTTCACATGTGCATCCTGATCTCTTTATGTGAACATCCTGACGTCTTCACATGTGCATCCTGATCTCTTCACGTGTACATCCTGACGTCTTTACATGTACATTCTAATCTCTTCTCGTGTACATCCTGACGTCTTCACATGTGCATCCTGATCTCTTTACGTGTACATCCTGACGTCTTCACATGTACATCTTGAAGCCTTAACATGTACACTCTGACGTCTTCACATGTACATCCTGACGCATTCACATGTGCATCTTAACGTCTTCGTGTGTACATTTTAACGTCTTAACATGTACATCCTGACGTTTTCACGTGTACATCCTGACGTCTTTACGTGTATATCCTGACGTCTTTACGTATATATCCAGACGTCTTTACGTGTACATCCTGACATCTTTACGTGTACATCCTGACATCTTTACGTGTACATCCTGACGTCTTTACGTATATATCCAGACGTCTTTACGTGTACATCCTGACATCTTTACGTGTACATCCTGACATCTTTACGTGTACATCCTGACGTCTTTACGTGTACATCCTGACATCTTTACGTGTACATCCTGACGTTTTCACGTGTATATCCTGACATCTTTACGTGTACATCCATCTACAATTAATGAAATGTTACTGTTTACTATAGAAGGAATAAAAGTAACAGGCTTTTAGTTGTTCCAATGATTAATCTTTGAGAAACCTTTAGAGACTTCTAGAACAAGCCTATGCCTAAGAAATGTCCATATTCTAGGGAGTTTCATTAGCCTAGAACACTTCGGTAGACATGTTTGTAGTTTTCCTTCTTTCATCAAGTCGTGATTTGCATGTGTATGATTCCAAATATTCAATTTAATTCAAATAAAATTTGATAGTGTTACTTTCATAAAATACATATTTTGCAGACGTCCGCTACATTATCGATCCTCATGGTGGTTGTATGGCGTTTGCAATGGACAACAAACAATCTGACGCCAGATTCTGGTACAATCAATCTATCCTAATCGATATGAAAGACCCAAACAGTTTCTTTCAGTTCAATGGCGACTACAAATATGTTGGGCAGGTTAGTATTTCTTGTTAACTAAAGACCCAAAAAATTTAAACAAATAAGTTTTATGAAAATCAAAATCAAATGCGATATATCATCCGATACAAGGTTTCCATTATACCGTTAATAAAAAACTATCAATCTGTCTGTCTGTCTGTCCGTTTATTTTATTTTATTTTTTTTCAATTAAAAAAAAAATCTAATGAAAAATTCCCTCCTCCCAAAAAAATAAAAAAAGAAATAGAAAACATAACAAGTATTTAAACAACCCTATTTTGTTTCCATAAATTTGAGGTGCCTGTATCTTTTATTATGAGGATCTATAATTGAGTTTTAAAATAGCCTACGAATTGTGAAAACAAACGAATAATACAGCCACATTTATTATATATTCAGAGACTTGTAAGGGGGATAACCTGTGATGTCTTCAGTACAGTCATTCCAGACTTCAACGCTGGAGGTCAAAGTGTCAATGCCACTTTTGAATATTACTTCCTTCCGGTAAGGCAACTGTTAACTTAAATAATGATACACTTATGAGCTTAATAATACACTATAGAACACTGAACTCAATAAGCGACACAAAAACTATACACTGGGTACATCAGACTCTTTAGTAGTACACTCTTACATAACACAGGTTACATGCATAAATCACCAAACGAAATTACTTTATACTCAAATGTCAAATACATACACATAAACACAATGTCAACATCAACTGCTGTCTTCTTATAGTCTTACATTGTTTTAAATGTTTATTCAGTAAAAGGCAAACTGACGCATGCATTTTTCTGGACCCTGCAACACACACATACACGCACACACCAACACGCTTACACATACGCCCATTTTATCTAGCACTTTAGATTGAACACATTGGTTATTATGGTCTAGCTTTTATATAAAGTTTATTATGGGCAGGCCTGTGACCACCAAAAGATCAGACTTTTACATTTTTTTTTTATATAGTTGCTCTTCCGTTTGGCTTCATTTTTATTTTACTTATTTAATAATTATTTAAAATTTATTTGGGGTATAAAATCCATCCATAATACTTGAAATTGAAATTAATATACTTACGTACTGTTATAATTTGCCGCTTACAATTAAAAAAAAAAAACAACATATAAAATAAAAATGTTTGAATTAAATTCGCTTTCCAATAACTTTATTTTTCGTGACTAACAAATTGATACATAAAATTGACATTTTCCGCCAGCCGAACTGGAACGACATTTCATTGTTTGGACAAGAAGCAGACGACATGGGCTATCCTGTGCAGCTTGTCATCTCTGCTGATACGGTAGGCCTCAAATTACCAGCACATTCCCTTTGAATGACATTGTTTCAAAAATATATAAATAACTTACACACATATATCATATATACACAAACATTTCTGCAATGTATTAGAATAGTTTTAATTTTTGTTATAATATAAATTATACATTATACAAGACCAATATATCAAACAATTTTTAAACTCCAGTCAAAACTAGTATATCTCATGTAAGTACGCCAAGCTGCTCGGCCTTTCAGACTATCTTCAAATAACTTAATAACGCTTAGCAATTCTTCAAGGGTTTATTTGCAAGGGAAAAATGGTCGTCGAGTCTTCCGACTCTAGCGTCTCTAAACATGACGTATTTCCTGTCTAAATCTATCTACTCTTTTGGTCCCGAGATTAATACTCAAAAATACTATAAATATATAACATAATATTTCTAATTCCGTATGTGCTACGAAATGTGGCTTTGTCATATTCCATTTAGTTAACATTTCATTGTGAATCTTTAAACAGGTGGGCTACATTAGGATACACAATTTCTTTGACTTTGGGGACTACTTTGTCCAAGCGGATGTATTCGATGCTACAATGTGCTTTCAACCCAACAAAAAGATGAAAGTTAGTGTCACATTTCCAGGTCATTATTAGACACATCAAACTTTTAAAAATAGAATTTGACATTTATTTATCCACATTATTATCTTATTTATTTAACTGGCTGCCTTCAAACCTACATATCAATCAAATGCATAATTACCCAATTGCTGACCTATTTAATGCCAGATTTTTTAGTTAAGTCAAGGCCATGTCAAGGATATTTGTAAATGTTCCTACCCTTTTGACGATTTTATAGAAATGCACGGCAAAATATAAATGTCTACAATTCATATGTTTAAAGAAAGTAAGCAAAATATAGAAAACTTAAAAAACAAAAAATGTTCTAAGGAGGTAGAACTCCATATTTACAACTAGTTATTTCTCTTTACCAATGATTAATTGACTAGTATATTATAAAAAAAAAGATTCAAGTTTTGCTATGTACAATAAATAATTGTTGTAAGTTTTACCTTGAAACATTATCCGAGAAAGGGTGTTGGAGAAATAACGTGTACAATTATCTAAGGGGGCGTAACCCCACATAGTTAGCCATATCTTTAAATACTGAAGATTAATTTTCCTTGTTGGTTTTTTATAAATTAAATAACTACCAGGAATTAATTGACTAATTGTTTTTTTTTAATCAATGCATTGTTTTGTCTTCGCCAATGAATAATTGTCCAGTTTCAGCTTAATCCGATAATATTTGTGGAAAAAAACAAACATGTGCAAACGTTTACCAAACAGACAGATTAGGTCGATATAGCCTTTGTAATTAATGTCCTTTCCATTTTTCCATAACCTAATATAAATATTTGAAAAAATAAATTGAAATATTCTAGGGCTGGGCGAAATCATTGTGGTAAACTCAGCCTTGTAAAAAAATTGTGAAATGTTTTCTATGCTTCGTTCAGAGTTGACTTTAATTCTTATTCAAAACCTCCCGCAGGACGACGGGGATAGGAGAGGGCAGGTTTTGAGCCCGCGACTATCGATAAGTCCGAACGAAAGTCCAGCGCGCAAACCGCACGACCAGGCAGACAAGTAGCTTTTTTTTTTTTATAATGACAATATTGTATTTCTGTTTTTCAGGATATTTTAATCCTGCTGCTGTGATTCTGTGGAAGCAACAAATGTACTTTAAATTGGCAGAAGTTATGCTGATTAACCCTTTGAGAATTGGCGATATTTTTGTTGAGTACGACGCTAATTCTGTATATGTCAGCGCCTGGATTCTTGATATATTTAGCAACGGTAATACAATATTGAACCCGAAATGAAATAATTAAATTTGAATCATATTAGACCTGACGTTTACATTAATATAATGTAATCTTTCACAGCTATTATAATTAAATTATTTTATTATAACAGAAGTACCATTTGTAATTATTTAAAACCGAATAGTGCCACTTTTTAGTATTGCTTTATTGATTAAAAAAAAGCAAAATATACAAAAATACTTTAAAAAATAAGAATATAAAATTGGAAATACTCCACATTTACAGCCATGTGTGTCAATATTGTAAGATTTATTTGCCTTTTTTTTCGATATCAATTAAATAAAATAATTACCACTATTTATATAACTAAATATTTAATTTATTAATGTATGCTTTGTTAGGAAAATGAATAATTATGCAAAATCTAAACTTGATCCGAGAATGGGAAGTGTACCAGACAGACAATGAGACAGACAGACAAAGTTGGTGATACGTTTTGTGAAAATAAGAGTTAACATAACAGCCAGAGAGATTCATGACGATAAGCTAAAACGAAGTATAATTAGCTAACTATTATTTAGCTACAAAATAACATTTTTGAAAGAAATAATTCAACAATGATACATTAGACATTTTCTTTGAATTTCATTTATCTAAATAAATCATGGCTTTTATATAGCGCTATTTTCATGCATATAGCATGCTCTGAGCGCTATGGTTCGATCTCATTTGTGGACCAGTGGGTGCAGGGGGTATCTGGGAGTAGTTAGCGTTACTAAGAAAGCTGGCCAGCACAAAGTGGGGTGCCAAAGCTGACATGCTACGCACATTGTACTTAGGGGCAGTCAGATCACAAATTGAGTACAGCTATACAGTTCAAGCATACGCTAGTAAAACTGCCCTCGAATCACTCGACCGAGTACAAGCACAGGCACTAAGGTTCATTTGTGGCACCTTTCGGACAAGCCCAACAAACGCTGCTGAAATCTTAACAAACGTGGCCCCTTTAAATCTAAGGAGGGAGAGGGCGGGACTTACGGCCTACAAGCGCTATAAAAGGGGCGACTCTAAACTATCCACAACAATCTTAGTGGAATAGTGGAGAGAGAGGAACCGCATAAAAATGCGATCATTCCTCTATATTGCGGTCGATTGTCAAAATCAGCTGGGCTCTCCACTGACAGAATCTCAATAAGAAGAATTAGTACTTGCCCTCCGTGGAGATTTGCGCCCCACAAATTAACCTGTCCCTTATAGGGCAAGAGGGAGCCACCAAGAGGGTCGCCGTAATAGAAGATGCAGTCGGCGCCGCAGATAACATCCGCCGAGCTATTGGAGCTGTCGTTTTCATGCAGTGATCGCCCTTACATTGCGGCGTGAGGGGCAATGAAACGGCAGACGACCTCGCTAGGGAGGGTGCTTTAGCAGCCACACACCTCGAAGCACCCGAGCACGTTTTTACAAGCAACGGCACAAATTCGAGACTCATTCATGAGAAGTGGTTAAAGTCCTGGGAGGAATCCGATAGATCACATGCGTCACCCAGATCGCGACGGTCCATGGTGGCGACTGAGGAGGTCAGAGCAAACATTTATTGCGCAGTGTAGGACTGAACACTGTCCTATTGGCGCATATATATGAAAATACAAAATATGGTCTATTGATTTCATTATTTAGTAAAATTAACCTTCAAATGTGTGTTTCAAAAGCTTTTTTACATAAATTCGTTCCTTATATCTGCGAATTTAGAAGTCCTGACGAACTTTATAATCCCATTTATTTAACAAATTGGGTAAACCCGTTTTAATTGTCCTTTATATTTGATTCATCTCGCGATACTTTTGTCATTAATATATATGGATGTATCGGCTTAACGGGTAAACCCATTTTCGCAAAACTACTTTTATTTTCGTGGCGAAAGAGAAAAACTTGAAAGGAACATTAGCTAAGTTTGACATATAGATATATAAATCCAATCCACTAGATTAGTAATACACAAACTAAGGCCCTCAGGCATCGGGTAATGTCCCGCTAGTATAAATATATATACATACGTACATAAATATACACATATACACATTATTTGATACCCAACTGTTGGCGAGCATCACAATTTAGTAAAGATTTTCATCAGAATAGAACTGTTTTAAGAAAGTCAGAGTGCTCTTGTTTGCAGCTCAGTTCCAGCAAGAAGATCACCTGACTAAAGAGCATGCTGACGACAAGGTCATTTTCCAGGTCTCCTCCCAAGTGAAGTGTGCTGGTCTATGTATTGAGAATCAAGACTTCCAATGTAATGCCTTTGAGTTTTGCATTTATGACAAGTATGCCTGTAGGTAATCTCATTTGACATCTCAGATGTTATGCTCAAATTCATACTTGACACCGCATATCTCATTTTAATTTTATGTAAATCACTTAGCGTATGAAACTAATTTCACAGGTTAATTAATACTCTTTTTAGTATTTCAAAATGGTTTTCGATCATTGGATAAAAATTCATAATTACATTTCTGTTTACTTATTTAGATTACTCAAAGATCGTATGATAACAGCCAATAACCCAGTAGTACAGAATGCAACAAACTGTGTTTTTAAAACACGTAAGGATTATATATTTTTTTTAAACATTCTGCTACCTTGCATCTTTGTATCCTCAATGGTGTGTTGTTGTTGTTGTTGTTTGTTTGTTTGTTCTAGTTCGTTGCTAATAATTTCGATAAACTTGAAGTTATAAATGGGTAAATAAATTGTGCCCCACAAAAACTCTTTAAAGACCATCTTAAGGCGCCAACTTGCTTTAACTGACATAGAAGAGAGCATCTGGTCGCAGGCGGCTTCAGAACGAGACGGAGG
Source organism: Biomphalaria pfeifferi (assembly GCA_030265305.1). Classification (NCBI taxonomy): domain Eukaryota; kingdom Metazoa; phylum Mollusca; class Gastropoda; family Planorbidae; genus Biomphalaria; species Biomphalaria pfeifferi. The sequence goes on from JASAOG010000070.1 coordinate 272,350, forward strand.
TCACTTACAAAGGCCGCGGGAAACACATTTGAGACCAAAAGACAATCCGCTGCCGAGGACAGACGAAGACGGCGAATTGAAAATCTTAATCGACCACCGGCGGGAAATGGCTGCGCTGGATGTGGCAAAATTATGTAGGTGGCAGCTGGGGCTGCATAGCCACGTGAAATACGGTATTTCTTCATTACTCTTCAGACACTAAACAAGCCTTATAATAAATGTGTGGTAGGGAAAGCATGTAGTTTCAATGACGGTCAAATCATAGTACGTAACTGTAAAAAACTTCATTGTGTCTAGCTCTGCGAATTAGCCACGTCTTTGATGCACATAACCACTTTATAGAAGCTCATAACCACTTTATAGAAGCCGATAACCACTTTATAGATGCACAAAACCACTGTATAGAAGCAGATAATCACTTTATAGATGCACAAAACCACTTTATAGAAGCACATAACCACTTTAATGATGCATATAACAATTTATTAATGCACATAACCAATTTATTGATGCACATAAAAATTTATTGATGGACATAACAAATTTATTGATGCACATAACCACTTTATTGATGCATATAACTTATTTATTGATACATTACAATACGGAACGAGTTGCCTGATTCATCCAGGTAAACCAACGACTTAGCAGAGTTTAAGACTTAATTTACATGCATGACACATGGACACGCGTTGGACGTAATTATCTTCTCTTTTGAAGTATCGTCTGTAATAAATAAAATAAGATAAGTCTACATAACCATTGAAATGAAATACATTCTAAACACAGAGTTTTAACGATCTGAAAACTTTCTTGGCCAGGTCCAGTCGATGGTCCCATTGTGAAGGAAACGCCAGTAGCCGTGGCCTATACAAATCTAGTGGACTCAGTGCGGTCTAAACAAGTTTTCGTAGCCTTGCCTGAATCTAATGGAGTGAGTAGTTGTTTTTTTGACGTTGTTTTTTTTTGACAGTATTCAAAAGTGAGCAGACTATGCCAATAAAAAAAATGAACCAATAGATTTAGCTGACTACGTAATCTTATTAAGTGAACTTAAAAAAACAGGTATTAAAAAAAATCAACATAGTTAATTAAGTGCAACGCGTGCCCGTACTCCCGGGTTGTGCGTAACACAGTTTGGCAAACAATGCATAGGAGCACTAAATGGGTTGCCTGAATCAGCCAGGAAAACTTGTGACTAGCAGGATCGCAACAAACAACATGCATGACTGGATTGACATATCTTGGTTTCAAATGTACGCTATTATGGTTGCTGTATCTTACGTGATACAGCAGTATGACATATATGCTAGGATTTGTTGTATATATTTCTAGATTACTTTATTATTATATGGTTAATAATTATTTGTTTGTGTTTGAGTGTGTGTTTGTGTCTGTCGGTTTATGAAAAAAAAAATAGATATAAAAAGTAGATTAAATTAATTTAACAAAATTAAAAAAAAGAATTCTTCACTAGACTCAATACACATTTAAGTGAATTATGAATAAGGAGGAAATTTCAATTAACCATTACAGCCATTGTCATGAAACACAAATTATTTCCCTTTACACCTTTTTTTTTCTCCTTCTAGGATACAGTTGTGTACACAGCGTCAAATGTTGAGATCGTCACAGGCAAGTTTTTGCTACTGTCTTGTTTTAGTTACATTTTGTTAAATGTATTTTTTTTTTAGCTGTAAGGCATTTCCAATACAAAGATGTCTTACAAGGGCAGCAACTTTATTGATAATCTAGTAACTAGTTCTTGGTTGGCTGGAATGTGCTCGTGGATGTCGTCACGATGATGCCATGTTCCAATCTATCCCATGAGCCTCCTTCTGGGAAAATGGGAAAGAATGTAATAATCTTAATTGCTGTTAAAAAATTATAAACTTTTTAAAGTCATCTCTTTAAAAACTCAATAAAAGAATATTCCTAAAAATGTACTTAAGACTCTTTCAGTTAGCTTTTCATCCGTTTACAATATTACTAGGGCGTAAAAGAAGCGCTTTTGCAATATTGATACCTAATCTGGCTGCCGTGTCGTGCGGTATCCCAGCTGTTACTTTGAATTGTTGAAAGGCATAGGATTATCTGTCCATGTCAAGGCCATGTCAGGAGTTAACAACAACCAGCCTCTCTCTTGATTTCCTGCTAAGAACAGCCGATGACCGGGAAAAGTGGAGGATTTTGGCTACACCAACAGTCACAGCACCCCCACGACGAAAACCGAGTGACAGATTGTGATAAGTAAACGGTCACAGCTCCGGCAACTTGGTAAATTCTGTCTTTTCCGTGCGTATCATTACTGCTTTATTCTGCATTATACAGGTCAGCCCATTGAAGGAAAAGTGTTACCCACTATGCCCAAACAATTTTCCTACAGGATAGAAACAGTTGTGCCAGAACAAGGAAGAGTAGAGGAAACGTTTGTAAGTTCCTTCTAGTAGAGCATTATTTCTTTTCTGTGTGTTTTTAAATAATGATGGCCTTGATCTGAGTTTAGAGTATAAGTAGGTTTTAGACAAAAAAAAATAATATGGGAAAAACCTGTTTAAAACAATGTTGAAAAAAGGTTTTCTTAAAGTTGTTTTATTGATATTTGTTTATTTGAAAAGGAATCGTTCATTTCACTTTTCAACGTTTAGGAATAGAGAATAATTGCGATCGATAGAGTAGATCATGTTTCTTAAGGCCGATGGTTAACGGGGGTATCATGTGGCCTGCACGCAAATGTCATGAATCCAATAGAGGTGGATGGACTCAGGGGTGTCCTAAAAATTCCAAAAATCCAAGTTTTCAATAAAATTTGAACCCTGGACCATTCATTTCAAAAGCCAAGCGATTAACCACTCAACCTCCTCGCCCTATTAATTAAATCTTTTCCTAATTAAATTTAGTATTCGACTTTTCAGTCAGTAGCTAATTGGTGGGGGTGTGGGGAAAGGGGAATAACTTAAAATAGAAATTGTAATCATTATTCCGTCGCTATGTTCAAGCGGAAAAAAAAAACCCGGAAAGATCGAGTCATTGATTTATGAGATCCATATATGACTGTGTTTAGATCTGTTTCTGTCTTCATGCGTCCGTCTGCCATAACCACATGTGGTACGCTTACGTGGTTTAAAAGGTCTAAATCTAGACATGGAATATAGAATCTAAAAATATTAGAACTCTTGTCTATAGTAGTTTTTAAGATATGGCAACTGGCTTATTTTTAGTAAAAATGTAACTTAAAGTATCTGTAACCTTTTTTTTTTAAAAAAAAAATTACCAACAAAAAAAATACAGGACAAAAAAAATGTTGCCGAAAATAATACGGGAAAGTGTTTTTTTTGTAAAATTAATTCCCCTTTGACCTAAAAATAACTTTCATATGATTGACTCCAATATTTTGTTAGATTTGGTACGACGCTGAGCTGGACATTGTCAGATATGATACCAGGGATCCTTACGGCGATAGCCCCTACATGATGACCTACATACAAGACTTCATTAGAGGTACGAGGTCTGAGTCAGTAGAGACAGTTCTATCAGAAAATAGGTGTGTGTGTGTGGGTGTGTATGTGAGTGTGTGAGTGTGTGTGTGAGTGTGTGCGTGTGTGTGGGTGTGTGTGTGAGTGAGTGAGATTACTGATAAGTTTGTACGTTCTTAGACACTATTTAATTGTTGAATTTTGCACACAAATCTTTTTGTGGGGTCATTTCGGATCTTAAAGACACATTTTGGCTTCTAAACAATGTCGGGCGCAATATTTAAAAAAAAATCATTGTTTATACATAAATAATAAATATTAGTTTGTGCGTAAGACTTTGAATTAATTTTACAGTGCTTAACATTGCACAAGGTTTCTTGTATATCTATTAAATTACATAGCTAACCAATACCTCCTAGACTCTGTGCACAGGATACACAGGGTAGCTTGCTATTGTTACCTCCCTTTAATATATGAATGTCTTTCATAGTGTTTTATGCCTTAACATACGACTATCTTTTTAAAGGGGTCCACGACATTTTCCTATATCTGTGATTCTTCAAAACTAAATATTGTTAGAAAAGCAGCGTTAAAATTTTATTTGACTTATATTAAATGGATTAGTTTTATAGCTTCAGAATAGTATCAAGCGTATCCTGCGTCTAAATATCCAGAATTGAATATTCCCTGAAACCGTTTTGTGAATAAGACTGCTCCCGCAGATTTTTTTTTAACTTATGCATCTTTTATAGACTTGTCATATGTATTACTAAAAAAATGAAGTGAATTTTCTTATTCCTTAATAAATATTATTTAAGCTTCATAAATAGTTAATATAGTTGTGTTTAACTTAGTCCATAATTATTTCAATCAGAATATATTATCTATGACTAGATTAGTGTTCTTTTTTCTTTTGAGCCTGTTTAAAAAGAATCTTGTTTACAACGCAATGACGATTACATTTTGAACTGCTATATTTTGGCAGGTCTTTCCTACCAAATCAACAAAGTCACGGGGAGTTGTAAGATCAGCGCCCTAGCACCTGGGGCCTTTGATGTAGTCAACAGTAAGATAACACGTAACGGAAGTCTCTCAGTCTCTCTGAAGTCTCCGCAGAGTCTGTTTTATTTAACAAATACATATACCTTCATTGGACAGGTACATTGGATACATTAAGTATCAGACATTTTATATATATTGAGTTTTCTTATTCTTAAATTTATTTAGTACTTTTACTTTTCTTCTTTAATGTTGTTACTGGTCAATATTGATCTGTGATACATTAGAAATAACACACAAATAACACGATTATTTATTATCTTGTGTTATACGTTTGTTATTGTCAAGCACATAAACAATGGTGTCTGGTTATTTCACTCCCTGGTGACTTTCTCCCCTCCCCATTTCATTCCCTGGTGACTTCCTCCCCTTCCTTTTCATTCCCTGGTCACTTCCTCCCCTTCCATTTCATTCCCTGATCACTTCCTCCCCTCCCTTTTCATTCCCTGGTCACTTCCTCCCCTTCCATTTCACTCCATGGTCACTTCCTCCCCTCCCATTTCACTCCCTGGTCACTTCCTCCCCTCCCATTTCATTCCCTGGTCACTTCCTCCCCTCCCATTTCATTCCCTGGTCACTTCCTCCCCTTCCTTTTCATTCCCTGGTCACTTCCTCTCCTCCCATTTTATTCCCTGGTCACTTCCTCCCCTCCCTTTTCATTTCCTGGTCACTTCCTCCCCTTCCATTTCACCCCCTGGTCACTTCCTCCCCTTCCTTTTCATTCCCTGGTCACTTCCTCCCCTCCCATTTCATTCCCTGGTCACTTCCTCCCCTTCCTTTTCATTCCCTGGTCACTTCCTCCCCTCCCATTTCATTCCCTGGTCACTTCCTCCCCTCCCTTTTCATTTCCTGGTCACTTCCTCCCCTTCCATTTCACCCCCTGGTCACTTCCTCCCCTCCCATTTCATTCCCTGGTCACTTCCTCCCCTCCCATTTTGTTCTTAATAAAATATTTGTTCTAAGTCATTACGTCACTGTGCTATTAAGGCTTGGACGTTACGCGCTCATCTTCTCATATATATAAATTTGTTTCATTAGAATGTTTGAAGATATTTGTGACATGTTCTTATAACTTTAAAAATGTCCCTTCCACTCTTCATTTTAAAGTTGAGCCCAAAGATGAGATCTATAAGAATAAAAAAACCCAATAATGTTGGTTTGGACGACGTAAAGCATGAGATTCGCCATTTGGAAGAAAAAAACACTCCACGGAAAATTCCAGGCCTTATTAGATGTGGACAAGATTAATTGTGTAGAAATGTAACAAAATATACAAATAAATAGTACAGTGCCATTTATATTATGAATCTGGGTAAATTTTTAGATATATTGGTTTTATTTAATGTAGGCGATGTCCTGCACATACCACGTCAAAGATTATCCATCCAGCCAAAGTGCGGCGAAATAGGGGAAGTCAGTGGATAGGTTACATTATACAGAGAACATTATCATCAAGGTCTAATGTGTGACGGAAGTAGTGAAGTCTTTTGAGGGATAAGATGATGAGTAACGTGAAATGGTTAGATGATTTCTAGCTTTGGCCTATGTTCGCGAAGATCCTAGTATCGAATTCTTTTCATTCTCACAGAGTTGATGCCCAAACACGGTCGAATGATGGAGCTATTAATGTTTCTTCTTCGAGCATGTATATATGGGTGGTAGTGAAGAAAACCGACACTTGTCTGTTTCAAAACTCAAAACTTTGATGGGCTACATAGTCTGTTCAAATAGTTATGACATATTGTGTTACATAATTTATATGTCATTCGTTACATAAGATAAAACTTTATTGGTCAAATTTTTTGTTACATTATTTGCTACATAACTATTTACAAATGTCTTTACATTGACAATAAACAGTTTCATGCAAAACTTGGTCCTACGTTTGTCCCCTCATTGTATTCACCAGCAAACTGTCCGAGGTATTTTATGTGATGTGTTTGAATCAAGCCGAACGGATTTTATTCTCGCTAATCCTAACAGTCAGAAGCCGCAGAAAAGTATCTTCAAATACTATTTCCAGCCAGTATGTATCAGAAATATGCCTCTATATACATATATAAATATATGTAGGCTTAAAGGCACTTAATCTTAGAACTCTTCTGAGGCATGTCTGTATGAAAACACACACACACACACACACACACATATATATATGTATATATATATATATATATATATATATATATATATATATATATATATATATATATATATATATATATATATATATAAACATAAGTATGATATGTATATATGTATGTAAAAGAGTGAACTTGCCATGTCTAGTGTCATTTGGTTGAGCAGTTTTATCTCCATTTTGTTCTTAATTGAAGATTTGAACTATTTCTAACATTATTCAGACAATAGTACTTTAAAATAAAGGCAAGTACTTAATGAAATGGACATGAATAACTAAACTTAACGAAGGCGCGGTTACTGAGTGGTAAAGCATTTGTCTTGCAAATTGAGGGGTGCGGTTTCTTATTCTTGTGAAGGCTGAGATTTTTAATTTCGGGATCTTTAGGGCGCCTCTGAGTCCACCCAGTATATGAAATAAGGTGGTGGAAAAAAGTAAAGGCGGTTGGTAGTTGTGCTGGCCACATGACACCGTCGTTAACCGCTGGCCACAGAAACAGTTGACCTTGACATTATCTGCCCCATAGATCGTAAGGTCTGAATGATGAGCTTTACTGTGCTTTACTTGTTGAAAATCAACAACCACAATTACAGTAATTAGAGACAATTTAACCATCGGCTCCCAAAGTTCTATTTTCCTGACACTCAGCCGGAATCCTCTATGGGTCTTCGCTTTTCTGTCCATCCCCTGTGCTGAACAGTTCGCTATTGCGCACCATATGCGTCAGCGCAGGATAGCAGTAGGTTACCTGCTAAATTGGTGACTTTAATTTCATGTTGTTCTTTAATTGAAGATTGAAATTATTTTTAACATGATTTAGTTTATACGTTCCTTTCTACAGGGCCAGCCTTAGATAATTGGAGGCCCCTAGGCAAAAAGAAATTGGTGGCCCTATATGAAACAGAAAAATAAAAACTAAACAGCCAAAAAAAAATAAAAAATTATGCAATGTTTTGAAAACCTAGTGTAACACAACAACTCAATTGTGCTCAAGTTTCGCTATTTTTTCTTTAAAAATTGTAGGAAGCCCTGTGTGAGGTCCCCACCAACTGGAGGCCTTAGGCCGGCCCTGCTTTCTGAAATGGTGAATTTATACTAGTTGGTTCTAGCATTCGGAACACGCAAGCTAATTTTATTTTATTATTTGTTAACAGAGCGATTGGGATTATGTATCTCCTGATGGTACTGACATAACACACAGTAAACCAGTCATGCTTGAGGTGGAAGACACGACGGTAAGATTCTTAAACACACTATTATTAGTTACACATTAAAATGCCAACGTACTTTATTCATGCATAACACATGCCTGATTATTACAAAGCTTCTATGACTCACTCTGAACTTATACAAAGTTTGTACACGTTATTTTTCCCACACCGAATCTCGGATTAAGCTGAAATTTCGAAAAATTATTTCTTTTACCTGACAACACAAGTTTCAAGGAAGTAAATTTTAAAAAATTAGATGATTGTTGAGAATTTGTAATCGTGCCAAAAATTAATGCTTGTTATTCTGAATGTAATGTCACTAATGTGAACAATGGCCCTTTATTTCCTTGTATAGTAAAGATAAATCAGGTTTGTATTTTGTTTCATTAATTTTTGGCACGATTACAAATTCTCAACAATCATCTAATTTTTTTTAATTTACTTCCTTGAAACTGACTATTCGCATAAATATGTAGACTCTAAAAAGGAAAGAACTAAACGATAGTTTCCTCAGTTGATCACGTGAACCAGGTCAAGTAGTCCATGTGTTCAAAATGATCTTCCCTCTCCAGATCAGACAAATTGTACTGTACAAGTGGTTTACGTCACTTGTTCTCTGCTAGCTGTAAATCGGCACAAAGTATCTCGAATTTTACACTCTACAATTTTTAATCCAGCAACTGTATTTCAAAGATCCCAACGACACTATGAAAGGGTTAAACCATTTCTGTTACTTTGACATTTAGAGGTTTATTCATATAACTTAACCCCACTTTGTAACTCAGAAAGTCTTTGTAAAATGTTTTTATGAAATGTTTTACATGTTCCATATTTGCACTATTAGTTTAATATAAAATTTACTTCCTAGTCCAAACCTCCCGCAGGACAGCGGGGGATGGGAGCGTGCAGGGTTTGAACCCGGGATCTCGATATCTCTGAACGACAGTGCAGTGCGCAAACCGCGCAAACCGCACAAACCAGACAGCCAGCCTACTAACTAGTACTGAGTAAAGCTTCCTTAACAGTATTGTCCTGAAACAGAAATTAGCCCTCGGCACCAAAATCAGACTTCAGGTAACAGTACCAGGAAAAAGAAGAAGAGGCAGACAGAGAAAGCGATAAAAGAATGAACGGGCCTACAATCTAAAGAGGTTCTAAGGCAAAAGACAGAGAAATGGAGAAGACAGACTTGCATGGTGCCCCAACGGCCAAATAGAATAAGGGATAGTCAAAGTAAAGAAATGGAAAGTGAATAAGGTTCTCTTTTAAAATCTGCGGCAAAAAGCGACGAACAACTTTCAAATGAATATACTTCTTCTTACAGCTAAAGCAACGCGTGTTTTCTTTTAATTGTAAGTTACAATTAAGCTGCTATACGAGGGAAGTAACACCCACCATTAAATAAAACAAACTCATTTCTTGACATTATTTTTGTTATGTCTTTGCAATCGACTTAGATAATATAATTTTCAAAGCACCTGATCACAACATTTACTAAGTCTGCTTATCTTTATCTTATATAATACAGACGTTACTTCAAAAAAGAAGATGATTACGCCCTACGCGTCATGTATTCAGACATGCATATTAACCAATGACTTAAATTCTGCCAAGTCACTGGTTTTCCTGGCTAGCTCAGGCAACCCATTCCATGCTCTAATAACACTAGGGAAGAAGGAACTCTTGTACAAATTTGTCCTAACATATGGTATGATGAATGTGCCTTTATCTTTGTGTCTTTCTGAGTATTTTATTAGATTTTGTTTTTATATTTGAAGATTATGGTTCAGTGTTTTATGTATAATCGCTACCTTACTTTTGAGTCTTCTATCCTGAAGGCTTTCTAAATTTAAAGATTTTACTAAAGGTGTAACTCTAGTCCAGTAATGCCCAAAATACGGTATGAGGCCCACATCCGGCCAGCGATGTATTTTCATCCGGCCAGCCAAAACGGCACAAACTGTAGAAAATCCAAGTCTCCAAGAAATGTTTGAGGGTCCTTTTCTCAGATAGATTGACACTATGACCTTCAAACTTTGTACGTTTATATAGTGAGAGAGACGAAGAGACTACAGGTGGACTCTGAATTTGGAATCTAGCAGGACAAGTGAACAAATCTTTACTTGTTTGTGGAACATGATAATAAGCCAACATGTTTTGTTTTATAAAGTGTGTTTGATTAAATAAAACAACATATACACGGTATTTATCAAACAACAATGACAGCATTTTTGGTTTGAACCGCATTCAAATGATTGTTAAACTACGCCTAGAGATTGGAAGATCGAAGGGAATATTTACCCATAAGAAACAAAAAAAAAAGAGTCGGTGGTAAAGATAGCTACAATGTTTCTCACATTCATTTTTAGTAGAGAAATAAAGCCATTTTTAGACGCGTAAAAAATATATATAACTTTCATAAATGAATGTAAGTACTAGATCCACAGGTTTCTAATTAAACTGTTTCAGATCAATTTCATTTTATCTTTGTACATTTTCGGCCATGCGGCCCGCAACACGAGTGCCGGAATAATATTTTGGCCTGCGAGTCGAATTAGGTTGGGCATGAATGTGAATAGTCGTTACTTATGAATCTCACATCTTTATTGTGTCTGTTCCCATCTCACATCTTTATTGTGTCTGTTCCCATCTCACATCTTTATTGTGTCTGTTCCAATCTCACATCTTTATTGTGTCTGTTCCAATCTCACATCTTTATTGTGTCTGTTCCAATCTCACATCTTTATTGTGTCTGTTCCCATCTCACATCTTTATTGTGTCTGTTCCAATCTCACATCTTTATTGTGTCTGTCCCAATCTCACATCTTTATTGTGTCTGTCCCAATCTCACATCTTTATTGTGTCTGTCCCAATCTCACATCTTTATTGTGTCTGTCCCAATCTCACATCTTTATTGTGTATGTTCCAATCTCACATCTTTATTGTGTCTGTCCCAATCTCACATCTTTATTGTGTCTGTCCCAATCTCACATCTTTATTGTGTCTGTCCCAATCTCACATCTTTATTGTGTCTGTCCCAATCTCACATCTTTATTGTGTCTGTCCCAATCTCACATCTTTATTGTGTCTGTTCCAATCTCACATCTTTATTGTGTCTGTTTCAATCTCACATCTTTATTGTGTCTGTTCCAATCTCACATCTTTATTGTGTCTGTCCCAATCTCACATCTTTATTGTGTCTGTCCCAATCTCACATCTTTATTGTGTCTGTTCCAATCTCACATCTTAATTGTGTCTGTCCCAATCTCACATCTTTATTGTGTCTGTTCCAATCTCACATCTTTATTGTGTCTGTTCCAATCTCACATCTTTATTGTGTCTGTTCCAATCTCACATCTTTATTGTGTCTGTTCCAATCTCACATCTTTATTGTGTCTGTTCCAATCTCACATCTTTATTGTGTCTGTTCCAATCTCACATCTTTATTGTGTCTGTTCCAATCTCACATCTTTATTGTGTCTGTTCCAATCTCACATCTTTATTGTGTCTGTTCCAATCTCACATCTTTATTGTGTCTGTCCCAATCTCACATCTTTATTGTGTCTGTCCCAATCTCACATCTTTATTGTGTCTGTTTCAATCTCACATCTTTATTGTGTCTGTCCCAATCTCACATCTTTATTGTGTCTGTCCCAATATCACATCTTTATTGTGTCTGTTCCAATCTCACATCTTTATTGTGTCTGTCCCAATCTCACATCTTTATTGTGTCTGTTCCAATCTCACATCTTTATTGTGTCTGTTCCAATCTCACATCTTTATTGTGTCTGTTCCAATCTCACATCTTTATTGTGTCTGTTCCAATCTCACATCTTTATTGTGTCTGTTCCAATCTCACATCTTTATTGTGTCTGTTCCAATCTCACATCTTTATTGTGTCTGTTCCAATCTCACATCTTTATTGTGTCTGTTCCAATCTCACATCTTTATTGTGTCTGTTCCAATCTCACATCTTTATTGTGTCTGTTCCAATCTCACATCTTTATTGTGTCTGTTCCAATCTCACATCTTTATTGTGTCTGTTCCAATCTCACATCTTTATTGTGTCTGTTCCAATCTCACATCTTTATTGTGTCTGTTCCAATCTCACATCTTTATTGTGTCTGTTCCAATCTCACATCTTTATTGTGTCTGTTCCAATCTCACATCTTTATTGTGTCTGTTCCAATCTCACATCTTTATTGTGTCTGTTCCAATCTCACATCTTTATTGTGTCTGTTCCAATCTCACATCTTTATTGTGTATGTTCCAGTTTCTTAATGTTTTATTGAGTTGAGGGGTCCCAAACAGTGGATGCATATTCTATTATAGGCCTAACCAAGGTTAAATAACATTTTAATTTGATGTTCTAATTTGATTTATAGAAATGTCTTTTAATAAACCCAATGCTTTGTTTGATGTTTTGATAGCTACATAAATATGTGGATTCCAAGACAGTTTTTTATTTATTATAATACCTAAGTACTGTGCGTTTTTAGTCTGTGTTACTGGTTTACCGTGAAATAAGATAAGTGGAATTAATTTGTTTTAGTTTTTTGTTACTCTTAACAACTGACATTTTTCTGGGTGGAAAGACATGCTCCAATTTGATTCCCATTTCTGTAATTCATCTAATTCTCTTTGTAAAATATCTGTGTCTTGTTTTGTTTTTATTGTTCTATATATTATGCAATCGTCTGCGAATAATCTGACTTTTGTTCCTGGAGTAATGCAATTTGGTAAATCATTTATGTAAATTAAAAATAGTAGTGGACCCAAGACTGTTCCTTGAGGTACACCTGAGTTTACTGTTATCGGTGTTGATTTAGAGCCATTTATTATTACAGTTTGTTCTCTCCCTATCAGAAAATCTTTAATCCACTGATGCAATGGACCATTAATGCCAAAATATTTAATTTTTGAAACAAACTATGGTGATGAACTTTGTCAAAAGCCTTGGAAAAATCTAATCAGATAGCATCTATTTATCTAAACCTTTTGAAAAATAATCAATTAGTCCTATTAGTTGTCTTTTACATGATCTATATTTCCTAAAGACATGTTGGTATGGAGTAAGGACATTATGTTTGTCTAAGTGGTTTATAGTCTTATTACATATTATATGTTCTAGTATTTTTACATGTGATGCTGGTTAGTGATGCTGGTCTATAGTTTGCTGGGTCAGATTTGATCTTCTTTTTTTATATATGGGAGGAAGTGACATTAGCTTCTTTCCAGTCCTTTGGTACTCTGCCCTGGTTAAGAGATGCCTGAAAAAGTATTTTGAACACTGGGGCTAGCTCATTGCTTAGTTCTTTAAGTAATCTAGCTGGAGTACCATCAGGTCCAGATGCTTTATTAGGTTTGATGTTCTCTAATAGTTTTTGAATCCCCTTTTCTTGTACCTCTATATCTTCTATGTTGCTTCACGCGTTTGACCTTTGAAAAGCAATAATCACAAGAGTTCCTCCTTAAGGTATTGTTGGAGATAAATCAGGCAAGAATCACATGCGTCTCCACCAATCCTTTGCCCACCTTATCGAATAATACAAATTCGTTTGCGAGCGACTATACATACTATTGTTGTTGTTTTTTTTTAAATATGCCACTATTCTGTAGGCTTGGGTTTAAAAATGTTAACTCGTCCGGTTAAAATAATAATATTTTGTGCTTGCAGTAAGTATTCCATGCAAGAGCCGCAGTTTGCTACCACTGGTCTATATGTTGCGCTGACTTAACCTTTTTTTGTGTTGAAAAAATCTTTAATTCACTTTCCAAAAGATTACATTGCAAATAAAATACGAACAAATTTATTGTATCACAGCAACAAATATAAAAGCCTTGTTCAGATATTGTTCATAGTTCTTGCGTTCATTTGCTTGTACGCATTCATCCCACATGGGCTTACATCTCACACGAAATACATGATCTTCGGAATTTCGAAGGTCAATGTTTTTATTTACTAGTAAAGTCCAACATTTCTGGGACACATACACGCACAGAAGTTTTTATGGATGGTGTGTTGTCAGTACTCAGTTATTCTCAAACTATGGGGGAGGCTTGTGTATACAGGCTCTGTTATCTTGTAGTCATATAAGTATTGAGGCGGACCAATGTGCGGTTGTCATCAAATACACTGTTCATTATAATAGACCCACTGGAGCTCAATTATAACGCCATAGTCGCAGATATAGGAGCATTTGCGAGTGGTTAAAACAAGATCAGTTTTTCATGTTCATTACAAGATCGAAGATCCAAAATCATTCATAGTTAATAATGATGTTGTTGGATCGTTTATCAGCTGACAGATCAGCCTGAAGTCCTATTGATCTGATGTTTTTATGTCCAACACTTAAAGCTGGGCTAATCAACAATGTTCCTGGACATTACGTTGCGGAACTCCACAAGTGGACAGACCTTACGGTATCGTAAACACAAGACTGAGGCCAAACAGCATTGCAGTGTGCTCATAAGGAATTTAGAGGTCTATATATAATCTAAGATTGATTATTCTTTGCAAATTGTCTGGTCTGGCGATAATTTTTCCCCAATGAAGTCCCGGAACAACTAATCTCCACCAATTGACACCGAGAGGTCATGAAGTTAGAATCACCACAGACTGAAAAGATAAAAATATAGTATCTGTGATAAACTTTTAAATTTTTTTTTATAGTCCCCAGCACAAATATGTATGTATGTTGTTGTTGTTGTTGTTGTTTTTCAACTCAAACGGAAAGATCAATATATAAAAGAAAAAAATAAGATTCTTGAAATAGATAATTTGTCATATAAATTGACATGTCAACGTATATATTGAATTTGATTATCTGTTTTGACATCCCTCTAAAAAAATACAATTTAAATAATTGCTTCAAAATCTTGTAAAAATAAAAAAAACAACAAAATAAAATTACAATTAAGAAACACCCCAACTGAAGTATGTTTATTTTCTTTTCTTTTTTTTCAAGGCGCACGATATTTTTGACGAAAGCTAGGTCAACACAATAAATATTGATCAAAGTTATTTAACAACTATTTAATTAAGTTTCAAGTATGGTTAATTATATTATGAATATGATAAGAATATAAAATCTATTTGCGACTATTTGCGCGAAGACATACTGTACGGTTTTCGCCGTAACGGGAACACTGACTTTTTGCGGTGACATTGATGCTCGGTAGCTTCCAAATTGAACGGGATTTTTCCCGTGCCGTATCTACCTAGTCCACTTTTTTATTGTGTGAGTTGTTTTGTAAAATTAATTTAGAACCAATTACTGGTATGTGGTTGCATTTACGTCACCGTAAAAGCGATAAAAGAAACAAGTTTATTTGGGTGCAAAATATGTCTCACAGGATAGAAGCAGAAGTCGTATTATTTCGTAGAGTCCTTCATTCGAAGAATGACGACACCAAATTCTTTAATTATTTCTAATTGTCTATCACTGTTTTGACGACTAACATCCAACAACAGATCTCATCTCTGCCTGTGGTCCCTTCTGGGCCACCAACCAGCTTCCTCCAGGCATCTCGGTTCTGGGCAAGTCTCTCCAACTGTCTTAACGTCTTGCCCATCAGCTTGGCATCTGCTTCCAAATCGCATCCGTACTCTCTTCCTCTTTTCTTAGGGGTTCCAGGTTAGGGCTTGCCTTGTTATAATGGATGCAGGCTTGCGGAGGGTGTGACCTATCCATCTCCAGCGTCTCTGAAGGGCTTGCCTTGTTATAATGGATGCAGGCTTGCGGAGGGTGTGACCTATCCATCTCCAGCGTCTCTGAAGGGCTTGCCTTGTTATAATGGATGCAGGCTTGCGGAGGGTGTGACCTATCCATCTCCAGCGTCTCTGAAGGGCTTGCCTTGTTATAATGGATGCAGGCTTGCGGAGGGTGTGACCTATCCATCTCCAGCGTCTCTGAAGGGCTTGCCTTGTTATATTGGATGCAGGCTTGCGGAGGGTGTGACCTATCCATCTCCAGCGTCTCTGAAGGGCTTGCCTTGTTATAATGGATGCAGGCTTGCGGAGGGTGTGACCTATCCATCTCCAGCGTCTCTGAAGGGCTTGCCTTGTTATAATGGATGCAGGCTTGCGGAGGGTGTGACCTATCCATCTCAAGCGTCTCTGAAGGGCTTGCCTTGTTATATTGGATGCAGGCTTGCGGAGGGTGTGACCTATCCATCTCCAGCGTCTCTGAAGGATATCTACTTCCTTGGGCTGCTACTTTCTTATGTTTCATGTACCGATGGCGGTGGTTCTAGCAGAGATGAGGCTCTCTGCTTTCACCAACATGCGTCATAAGCTTCCAGCTGGAGGTCATTCTTCTCCTAAGTCAGTGCATTCTGTTGATTTGCTGATTGGTGTTTCAACAGAGATATATGAATTAATCGCGTTTAAATTTGGAAGCACTTCCGATAGTCCACCCTGGTTAGAAGCTGCGGGTGGAAAAACTTGTTCGTGTTTCTTTGTTCCGTAAAGATGGGATGAATGTTTTTGATTATAAAGAATATTTTTCTGTGGTTGAAATGGCTGTTAAGGATTCCAATTTTGTCAACGTCGACATTGTGGGTAGCGCATCTTACAGTGTTGGTAGCACAGGTTACATTGTTGGTAGCACAGGTTACATTGTTGGTAGCACATGTTACAGTGTTGGTAGCACAGGTTACAGTGTTGGTAGCACAGGTTACAGTGTTGGTAGCACAGGTTACAGTGTTGGTATCACATCTTACATTGTTTGTAGCATTTCTTACATTTTTGGTAGCACAGGTAACATTGTAGATAGCATATCTTACATTGTGGGTAGTACAGGTTACATTGTGGGTAGCATTTCTTACATTGTGGGATGCTCAGGTTACAGTCTGGGTAGCAAAAGAATAACCTCAGCTCTAGAAGGGATTCGAACTGGATTTCCGCTGATAACGAAGCGAAAGCGGTCTATGCCATTTACCCAAACATCTAACATATATCATATCAAATTATTTCATAATAACTGATGCCAAGATAATCAATACATAGAAATTATGGGGAAAAAGTGATTGTATCGATAAGAAGTATGCAATTAAAATCTATTATAGGTACGTGACAGCATGTATCGGTTAGTAGCATGCAATTAAAATCTAATATAGGTACGTGACAAGCATTTTAGAAATGTCTGGTCTCTGTTCTATTTTCTTCTCCAGACTGGATTTTACTTTGCTGTCAACTTCTACGATTTCAATGACCAGGGTCATTCAGTCAACTATTTTGACACTTCAGCTTGTTACGACACTGACCAAAAGAAAGAATTTCTCGTTATTTTCAAAGGACGTAAGCATTGACTTTTGCTACTTTTTTTTTTTGTCTAAATCACAGTGATGCTCAAAACACGGCCCGCGGGCCAGATCCAGCCCGCGACGTGCTTCCATCTGACCCGCCAAAACGTCGGCACAAAATATATATAAATCCTTCCTCCCTTAAAAAAAATGTTCAAAATGTATTTTTATCTACGTTAGGGCCCTCATTTGTTTTTCTAATGGATTGCTACCAAGGCATTTAACATTTGTTCGCTTATGAAATATGACACAGAATATAGAATATTTGATTTATACAAAAAGTGTGGCTTTATACAAAAACAACAACAAAACATAAGCAGAACTTGCACCATTTTCTGACGCGTAGCGTAAAAAGAAAATTAAAATATCCCAATAATTAATGTAATTAAAGTACTAGGTCCTTGTATCTCAAATAAAATAGCTTCAGGTCAATTTCATTAAGTTTTTATATTTTTTCGATTATGTGGCCCGCGACATTTGTGTTGGAAATTAAAATGGCCAGCAGATTGAATTAGTTTAGCCATCACTGGTCTAAGACAAACCGAGGGAACTTCAATGCCTTTCCAGTAAGTAAGTGCTAGAGAGACCGTACCACAAAAAAAAGGACATTCGAAAAAGAATCCCACTGGCAATAGGGCCCTACGACGACCTCTGACCTCTGTAGAAGAAGAAGCATGTTGTTACGACGTGGGATTGAACTAAAGAAAACAACTCACCGATTCTCTTATCGCTGGTATCTCTCTGATTGCAGAAGCGCAATCCAACTATAATCAATCAATATCCCCGATAAAAAGAAATAATGTCACAATCTCCAAATCAAATTTATATATCTCGATTCTCTAACACAATAGAAAACGAAGAAAACAATCCTCAATCCTCAGTCAACAAATCCAAAAATCATAACTCAAGTTTCTTAGCACATTTACACACTAGTTCAGGTCATTTACGTCCAACAGCATCAACAAAAATCACTTTACTTTGCACGTGGAAAAAAATGGTTAGTCAGTGACGAACAGGGTTACAAGATGTTAGACAATATCACCGCGCCTTCGGGCCTTACATAGACTTTCCTGCTAGGGACAAGAAAAAGTGGAACCCAGAAAGTAATGAGAAGCCAGTATCGAGAAAAGGCAGGGGTACAGTCAGGGTAAATGACATGAGAAGAATAGAAAAAGGTGGTCGAAACATAATGTGATGTACCCCAAGGGTCCAACAGACCAAGGGAAATATGAAAGTAAATGCTTATTAAAATTTAAAAAATCCAAAAGTAATTTTGGTATTCCTTCATTTTGTCAGCCGTTGCGCTTTTTTAAAATCCCTACAGGAGAAAGTACCCATTGAAAAAAATAAATTTTTGTCTTTGCTGTTTTTCTTGAAATATTTTTTAAAGCAGTCTTCGTTGTTTTATTATTGTTACAAAATTATCGTTTTTGTCCCTTCAGAGCCTTACCATCCTTATTTGGACAAAGTCTATAACAGTTTCATTAACTCTGCTGCAAATCTCATGGCTTCGTGGACACAGTTATCTCCCGTGCAGTTTCAGCAACTATCACTTACCTATGACGATATTAATGATGTGTACATGTCTGTCACAGCGCTAGGAAAGGTTCCTCCCATTGGTAATTATACATTTACGTCATTGCGTGTTGTATATTTTAAAAATCAAAATGTCGTACTTTTATCAATAAAATTGATAAATCATTCAAAAAGATAATTACACCCTAAGCTGGGATAGCACAAATATAAAGCCACATTATTTGTTCCATATGCCATTGCACTATCTTTAGGGGTGCTCCTTCTTGCCTATTGCTATTACAGCGCACATCCAGGATCCCACTGTCGGAGATCGCAGTGCACATCCAGGATCCCACTGTCGGAGATTGCAGCGCACATCCAGGATCCCACTGTCGGATATTGCAGCGCACATCCAGGATCCCACTGTCGGAGATTGCAGCGCACATCCAGGATCCCACTGTCGGAGATTGCAGCGCACACCCAGGATCCCACTGTCGGATATTGCAGCGCACATCCAGGATCCCACTGTCGGAGATTGCAGCGCACATCCAGGATCCCATTGTCGGAGATTGCAGCGCACATCCAGGATCCCACTGTCGGAGATTGCAGCGCACATCCAGGATCCCACTGTCGGAGATTGCAGCGCACATCCAGGATCCCACTGTCGGATATTGCAGCGCACATCCAGGATCCCACTGTCGGAGATTGCAGCGCACATCCAGGATCCCATTGTCGGAGATTGCAGCGCACATCCAGGATCCCACTGTCGGAGATAGCAGCGCACATCCAGGATCCCACTGTCGGAGATAGCAGCGCACATCCAGGATCCCACTGTCGGAGATTGCAGCGCACATCCAGGATCCCATTGTCGGAGATTGCAGCGCACATCCAGGATCCCACTGTCGGAGATTGCAGCGCACATCCAGGATCCCATTGTCGGAGATTGCAGCGCACATCCAGGATCCCACTGTCGGAGATTGCAGCGCACATCCAGGATCCCACTGTCGGAGATTGCAGCGCACATCCAGGATCCCACTGTCGGAGATTGCAGCGCACATCCAGGATCCCACTGTCGGAGATAGCAGCGCACATCCATGATCCCACTGTCGGAGATAGCAGCGCACATCCAGGATCCCACTGTCGGAGATAGCAGCGCACATACAGGATCCCAACTGGCTAAGGAGATGGTGAGGCGAACGAAATTTTGTTCGTGTAGTGAGGAACTTTCGGTAAAAGCTAGAGAAACACCGGGGATTAAGTATGAATAAGCGGCTGCTTCGATTAACCGAAGTTCCAATAAACAGAATTCGACTATAATTATCTTATCTATTACAGACGTTTCTTTAAAAAAAAAGAAGATAATAACGTCCAACGCATTTCATGTGTCAATCTAGTCATGCATGTTGATCAATGACTTAAACTCTGCTAAGTAGTTGGTTTTCCTGGCTGGCTCAGGCAACACATTCCATTTTCTATTGAAATTAGGGAAGGAGCACTTGTACGACTTTGTTCTGGAATACGGCATAAGAAACGTGCTTCAATCTTTGTGTCTTTCTGAGCATTTCATTAGGTTTTGTTTTTCTATTTGTAAATTATGGTTATCTCTTGAACAAAAGACTGTTTTCTTTTGTTTTATATATGATGATAATTATTATGTATGATATGATGTCCCTATCTAGAATTGTTTACACCTGTGATGACAGTCGGTCTAAACACCTCAGCTAACTTCATCCAGGCTGATGTTGTAGAGGACTGCGCTGCAGCTTGCGTCTCTGCAAGCAGTTTTACCTGTAATAGTTTTGACTACTGTGGCGACAGCGGCTGCCTGTTAGGGCAGAAACACAGCGAAAGTGAAGGCGACCCTATAACTACATCAAAGAACAACCCCTGCACACATTACACTAGTAAGTTACTGACCAACAAAAAAAATGTTACGATTAGTTCGGTTTACTTTTCATCAACTTAATATTACATGATTGCTGATTTTCACGATAGATGAAATAATGTCAAGGACGCTGAATTGAACTTTAACTGTTGACAACTAAATTAAAGCTTCAAACCGAAGAGCTTAGAAAAAGTGGTTCTGCACTGCAAAAAAAGTGAACGAAAAAAAAGTGAACAAAAAAAGTTTTGAAAAAAGTGAAAAAAGGGAACAAAAAGTGAAGAAAAAAAAAGTAGGGGAAAAGTGAATGAAAAAGTGAACCAAAAAGTGAAAAAGTGAAAAAAAAAGTAAAAAAAGTGGATAAAAAAGTGAACGAAAAATTGGAAAAAGTGAACGGAAAAAAAAGTGAACAAAAAAATGCCTTTAGGCGCTCAGTAAACACAACTCTGCCCGAATCGGGTGTCGAACCTCGAGCCCCCTTCTATGTAGCCAAGCCAAGTTCAAGCGCTATTGGCCTCTGGACCATGCTTCTAATTAAAAGAATTATAGACAAGCCTGTATCCGACGTACAGAATAAAAGATATGCTTTTATATTTTTTTATTAGAATTGTTTGCACTAATCTTTTTTAGCGGCCCCCGAAAGGGGAAAAGACGCTATTAGTTTTGTTCGAAATGTCTGTCCGTCCGTCCCGTTTAGATCTCGTAAACTAGAAAAGATATTGAAAATCCGACATTACAAAATTTTAGACCATTCAAAGTTCTGATGCAACGGCTACTTTTTTTTCCTAAAAGCGAAAAATCTAATTTTTAAAATCAGTTATGCAAGCAGTTTTTTTAAAGAGAAAAAGCTAATTAGTATGCATTATAAGTTAGACCTAATTTAAAACGAATAGTAATGTTATAAATTACATTTTATTTAATATACTTAAGTTGTAGAGATAGAGAGGATTCAAATAAATGATTAAGCCCAAGGATTCCTATGATGATAAAGCTAAATTAAATGGCGCAAATTCTGATGTTTCCTTTAAAAAAAAAAAAAAGAATTTAAATATGATTTAATACTTGTGAATTATGAGAACTTACAAATAAAAACCAATTAACCCTTAAAAAAAATATTTTTAAAAAAGCGTTTTCAAAACAATTACATTATTTATAGACCAGGAGAGGCTCGGTAAAGCTTCGGCGCCTCTGAGTCTACCCAGCTCTAATGGGTACCTGACATAAGTTGGGGAAAAGTAAAGGCGGTTGGTCGTTGTGCTGGCTACATGACACCCTCGTTAACCGTAGGCCACAAAAACAGATGAACTTTACATCATCTGCCCTATAGATCAGGGGTCGGCAACCTTTCGAGTCGGAAGAGCCAAAAATTACAATTTACTAAATTTCAATGTTTCTAAAGAGCCACAAAGTTTTTCTTGCCAACTATAAATAGTACTCGCATAAATAAAATTCTTTGATGAATAAAAACGAATTTATTTATTCACAAGGGAAAAAAATGTACTTATTTATATATGACTAGTATTTGTACTTCAATAGCAAAACAATTGAGCAGACAAATTTAATGGGAGCGATTGCTTTGGTTTTAGAAAAATTGGATACATTTGGCTCATAACTTGTTTTTAGTTTCAAATACGACTCTAGATTTTCAATTGTTAGTTGGCTATTCTTGCAAGAGAACACTTGCTTGCATAAATATGTCGATCCGAATATAGTCAGCACTACCATTGCCAACCTTATCACTTCACTGTAGCAATCTGGAAGACAATTCCATGCGTCAAATATAAGTGCCTCACCTCGTGGCATTTCTTTGAAAGCTGTCCACTTTTGTTGCGTTACGTACATACATTTCTGGACCTCCAACTCTTCCAACTTGCTTTTCTAATCTGTAAATTATCCACTCCAGAAAGCTTTACTTTTTTAAGTCCAGTATCAATTCCAAATGACCCAATATGGATTTCGTTACTATTTGTGTTGAATATATTTACTATGAATGCTTGAATGGTTTTGAAATGCTCAAATCTCTCAGCAAATTCACCTTTAATTTTTTAAAAATAACTGTGATGAAGTAATTCCTGTAAACAGTTGCACTGGTTTTATCGCGATATTGCTTTAGAAAGTAAAAATTAAGTCATTTATCGACCTTGCGATCTTTATGGCAGATTATGTAGAGGTCATCTCTTTCTGTGAACCACGATTAACGAGGGTGTCAGCACAACGACCAACCACATTTACTTTCCCCAACTAATGTCAGGTAATTTTTTTTAAAGCTGGGTGGAATTAGAAGCGCTAATTAATATCCAGAGATTTAAAATCCCAGTCTTCACCACGATTCTAACTCTGGACCCCGGTTTGGAATCCAAGCTCTTTTCTGCTCAGCCACCGCTCTTATCTTCTACCAAAACATCGGCTGGGTTTTCATTTTCTTGTAGTTTTAGATTCATCTTATTTACTGATACATCCATCATAAAGTAACATTTTAGCAACCATTTGTCGTTCTCTAATTCAGGGTTAATAATACCATCCTCAAGTAGGAATGTATTTATTTCCTTCAAGCACAAAGCTGGAAGTTTCAAGACCATACCCTTAGAAAGCCATCGCACTTTATTGGGAAGAAGAAGGTCAGAATACTGAGTCTCTATTTCGTTAAAGAATTCTTTAAACTGACGATGGTAGAGTGCTATAGACCAGCACTTCTTGCTGGAGTTGGCAATGCAACGTAAGAAACGCGTGGAGACTCGCAGATTCTCTTTTATTTTTCCCTGTCGTACTTCTGGCTCCATCAGTTGCTATTGAAACGAGTTTATTTAAATCGATCTTATTGTCTTCAAGGCATTCGCTAAATCTTCTCCTCTAGTTTGTCAAGATCTGTCAACCTTCTTTCTCCATTCTTATCTCTCATTTGTCTTTGATATAATTTCATTCGGATGTTCTTTCTGAAAATATTGAAGCCTGCCTGGGTGGACCACTTCGGGGGCCGATTTTAAGTTTGTGTTTCCACACAAACTGTCTTTGTAACCTTGTTATCTTATAGATTACAGACACAACTTCAAAAACGTTTCAAATCTCTCTCTCTCGTTTGTAGCTCATTGTAAGGCTACTTATTTTATTTTGGTTGGCAGCATTATAGTTCAAATTAGTGTCCTTGACATTGTTTAATTTATCACGAAAATACGCCCCCCCCCTCCTTTTTGCCCCAAAACAAAAGCTCTCTAACATCATACCTTGTCAATGATTAATTATTAAGACAGATTTTTTTTAAATGTAAAGAAAGTTAATCTTCAAAAAGTCAGTTATCAATATTATTGAAAGAATATGTTTGAACAGTTAATCGTTAAAGCTAGATGTAGTATAGAAGAACGATAAATACATTTTATCATTAAAAAGTCTCACCAAATCATACAACAGTAGTATCAATCTCAAATTCAATTTAAACAGATTATTCATCATGGGCGGATACAAAGCTTCTATTACAATTATTTGTTTGTGTTTGAATAGGGACAGAGAATGGTACAATGAGAACTCTTGATGTTGCAAGTGTGTACAAGATACTCACAGACTACGTATATAACAGTATGTTTCAGATCACACTGCCAGATGTAGGTTGATTTTTACATACGTTTATATTGTACAATAACTAAATGAATTACAGTATGAAAACCTTAGACATATTGATAATTTAAAAAATAACAAAGCATTCTTATTAGTTATATTTTAAATAAATATTAATTGGGAAACTGTTTCAGAATACAAACCAGACCTATATAGCTACTGATATCAGAGACGATCTGGACATTCCAAATGATCCAAGTGATACTTCAGGTAATTACTCACCCGGGTACGCTATTCTGCCTCAACGTGGCACTCGGGCGGAAACGATTACTTGAGGAAGTAATTAGGCTAAATGAAAAGCAAAACAAAACTCCTGTGGGAGTGTCCAAGGGAATGCGAGAGCTCTCTCATAGCACGGTGCGGAGTTGAAAGAGAGCTTCCACGTCCCTGTCGATAATCCATGCGCCGTTCTTCAAGGGACCGTTACACTAATGGCGAGTCCTGCAAGGTTAGCTTGGTACAACATAGGAAAATGGAGGGGTTCCCGTTGTGCTCGGCCTTCTGCCATGTATTCTAGTCCATGCGCCCGGAGTGCCAGATATATCGGAAATAGCAATGTTTTACATAGACATTGACTTGGACCTCTTCCAGACAGTGCGGTTTGTTCAAGCAGCCTTTTACACGCCTAGAGTTCGGAGAGCTTTGGCTCAGCTCTTTTGACAATCAAACTGTAATTACTCAATCATTCATTTCAATGTTTAAATCGTCCCGTCCACAGATAATGCCCAGACATTCATCTCATTTCTATGATCTAATCCATAGTTGTTGTGCCTCCAGGCCATACATTGAAATCTAATGTCCTTTTCGTGGTTGAAGATTATCACTGTCTCATTTCCTGTGAAGTTTAAAAATAGCTGCAGTCAAAAATTTGCTAAGAAAATCCGACTGAATTCAAAACATGGGTTGATTAGGTCTTTGCTGCAGAGTCAAGTCTCTGCCCTGAAAAGCTTATTGAATTAAAGGCAAGAGTTGCTGTATGGACTAACACTAAGACTAAGACTGCTTTATTGATCCTTATGGAAATTTGTTGTGATTACAAGGACTCTTTTCTCATACAAAAACAACACAGCAGAAACCTACACACAGATAGAACAGACACAACATAAAGAGTTCATTCCGCGACTACATACAGGCATCCTTGTCCTTTACATGTTTCCTGATCAACGGCTGGACTGCATTTGTTTTGCGTTTTTTTTTCTCATCTTTTTTTTTTAAATACTGTCTCTCTTCGATGCCCAAAAACATCGATACTGTTTTGTATGTTTCTCATGTTTCGGAGGCTCTTTTCATATTATTACATCCTAGTCCAAATCTCCTGCAGGGGATAGTGCGTGCAAATCTTGAATCGAGAACCAGCGAGACCATTTAACAATAGTCCAAAGAACATACAATACGACCAGGCAGCCACCCCGTTATGAGGAGATATTATGACCTCGTTTTCTCCTTTTTTTTTTAAATCAAGCTCAGCATCATTGACACATAAAAGCTAGATACATAATAAAAAGAATACAATACTACATGTTCATATATACAACAGCATTTGAAATTTAAATGTTAAATATGAGAAATCGCGTAGAAATACATTGACAGTGAAAATATCTTAGCTCAAGACGTTAAAGAGAGGAGCTAATCACTTTGTTTAACTCTAGTTTTCGTTATATGTCTGGGTTTTAAAAAATATATTATAAATATATTGTTTCTGTTTATAATCCGAACTTAATAAATGTGAATACTGACCTTTGATATTTCCCTTTTTTAAATAGGAAAATATTTGTGATAAAGCATTTTAGCTTGTCATTTGTGGAAAACATTCTTTTTTCATCTATACACAACACGGGATAGCTGCCTGGTCGTGTGGTACGTGCTCTGAACTATCGTTTGGTTGTCTCTAAGATCCCAGGTTCGAACCCTGCTCCCTGACATCCTCCATCGTTTTGTCGGAAACTTTTGGCTAGGATGTAATTATCCTCAAAATCTGAAAAGACAAACATCCGAAACATGTAAAACATACACAGACACATGAACAGACATTTATTTTTGAATACATTTCCATTTACTCTTCTAATCTACAGGCGCCTTGCTCCAAAAGTACTTGGTCTTTCCGAAGAGTAAATTTTCCGACAATATTATAAATACAACGTTTAACATGGTCAGTGTAACAGATTGTGCTGTATCCTGTGGCCAGGTAATATGTCACATTGAAATATTTCCTGTTTAAAAAATTTGTTTATTGCCCTTTTTCACACTAATATATATCGCGGTTCGATGATGACCACTTTTGTCATCCAGGGAGCTCAGGGCTTTGCACTGGGGTTTTGTGCCTCCACATGTAGCTGGTGAGACCTATTTGAGCCCGGGAAATGTTCGGCTGCACACCGGGCAGGTTATTCTAGCTGGAGCTAGTGTCATCGGCCTTGCTTTTTTTTCTCTTACATTTTTCTTCTGTCAGAGCTTTTCTGTTGATATTAGATTGTATTTAAATAATAATACTGTACATTTTCATTTCTTTGATTAATTGTTTCCTTATAAGGAGATTAATATGTAAATAGTTGTTAGATTAACCCTTTCAGTCCTACAAACTACTCTGGCTCATCTCGTAAGGCATTTCTTCTTGTGGTTAAAGAGCACTGTTCTCGAGAAGTAGTCTAGTTACCATACATCCCTGCTTAAATTAGCGCTTAACTATGTGATAGATGAATCTTGTTTGTCATAATATAACAAACAAAAGGCTTACCAAATGGGAACTCCACATTCAAAACTATATTATCAATAATGTAGAAGTTATTTTCATTTTTCGATCTCAAACAAAATAATCAATTACCAATAAGTAATGAACACATTTTTTTTGTTAGTTTTTTGTTTATTCATGTTTTGATAGATACAATAAATAATTGATTGAAGTTTCAACTTGATCCGAGAATGGGTGTGGGATGAAATCCCAAATAATACATAAGGATTAATTTCAAACAAAATAATTAATAATCACCAATTAATTGACTTATAAAATGTATTTTATTATTGAATCGTGTCTTGCCTTCGCCGATGAATAATTGTGCAAAGTTTCTGCTTAATCAGAGAATGGATGTGGGAGAAATAACGAGTTCAAACTTTTTACCGAACACACAGTTTAAGTTGATATAAGCTCTGTAAAAATCAACTGTCTTCACACACCTTCATGAATAGAGTGTGGTCTAGTGTTATGTCTTGCTAGAGTTCGCGTCCACCATCTTTGCTTTTACATCTCGTAAAATTATATGTTATGACATAACACCCGATCGGGCAATTTGTATGTTGGAAAAAAAAACATTTCTTAAGATCTCGCCGTCTTGTTTTATCAGGAGAACACATTTGTGTGTGAATCGTTCGACTATAGTTTCACCACTGGCACCTGTCGACTAACATCCATACATCCTGATGAACTGAAGACACCAATTCCATCTGTACTAAATGTATCCTCCAATACTAACGTGTATTCAAGTAAGTAATTAAGTAAAATGATGTGTATCACTTCATTAGGATGTTTATAAAACAACTCACATAACGCAAATAGGGTTACTAAACTTGAAAGTGATGAATGTATCAGTCAGTCAGCTAGGGATTTCGAAAAGGTGTAATACAATAAACTCTTTATGTATCTTTTTTTTAAATAACGATCACTAGAACTGACATAGACAAAGAAGATTTGACAATATTTAAGCTATATTGGGGGCGGTGGCTGAGTCGTTAAGCGCTTGGCTTCCGAACCTTCCAATCTCGATGAAGTCTGGGATTTTGAATTTCTGGATTTTTCAGGCGCCTTAGAGTCCACCCAGCTGTAATGGATACCTCAAATTAGATGGGGAAAAGTAAAGGCGGTTGGTTGTTGTGCATGACACCCTTGCTAACCATAGGCGACAGAACAGATACCATTTACATCATTTGCCCTATAGACCACTAGGTCTGAAAGGCGAACTTAAAGGGAAACTCCGATGGTTTTTCAAATTTGAGTTATTGACATATTTAAATTTTGCGTAAAAAGTTGTATTAGTAAACATTGTGCCATTTTTTATTTAAATGTTTAGAAAAATTTATATTAAATAAATTAGTCAGTAAATTCTTAACATCTAGAAAAAAACGGGGTTCTATGAAATTTAGTTTTAAGCTAGTTCACTTCCATCAACAATACTGAAAGAGAAACTAGATGGTATTCCAGCTAGATTACTCAAAGAACTAAGCAATGAGCTAGCCCCAGTGTTCAAAATACTCTTTCAGGCATCGCTTAACCAGGGCAGAGTACCAAAGGACTGGAAAGAAGCTAATGTCACCCCCCTATTTAAAAAAGGAGAAAAATCTGATCCAGGAAACTACAGACCAGTATCACTTACCAGCATCACATGTAAAATCCTAGAACACATAATATGTAGCAACATCATAAACCACTTAGACAAACATAATGTTATCACCACATACCAACATGGCTTTAGGAAATATAGATCATGTGAAACACAACTAATAGGACTAATTGATGATTTTTCAAAACGTTTAGATAATAGTGAACAAATAGATGCTATTTTACTAGATTTTTCCAAGGCTTTTGACAAAGTTCACCACCATAGTTTGCTTAAAAAATTAAAATATTTCGGCATTAATGGTCCACTGCATCAGTGGATTAAAGATTTTCTGATAGGGAGAGAACAAACTGTAATAATAAATGGCTCTAAATCAACACCAATAACAGTAAACTCAGGTGTACCTCAAGGAACAGTCTTGGGTCCACTACTATTTTTAATTTACATAAATGATTTACAAAATTGCATTAGTTCAGGAACAAAAGTCAGATTATTTGCAGATGATTGCATAATATATAGAACAATAAAAACAACACAAGACACAGATATTTTACAAAGAGAATTAGATGAATTACAGAAATGGGAATCAAATTGGAGCATGTCTTTCCACCCAGAAAAATGTCAGTTGTTAAGAGTAACAAAAAAACTAAAACAAATTAATTCCACTTATCTTATTCATGGCAAACCAGTAACACAGACTAAAAACGTAAAATACCTAGGTGTTATAATAAATGAAAAATTGTCATGGAATCCACATATTGATGAAACTACAAAAAAATCCAACAAAGCATTAGGGTTTATTAAAAGAAATTTCTATAAATCAAATAAGAACATAAAACTAAAATGTTATTTAACCTTGGTTAGGCCAATAACAGAATATGCATCCACCGTTTGGGACCCCTCAACTCAAGAAAACATTAAGAAACTGGAACAAACACAAAATAGAGCAGTGAGATTCATAACAAACGAATATTCACATTTGACTAGAGTAACACCATTAGTAAAATCACTAAATTTAGAAAGCCTTCAGGACAGAAGACTCAAAAGTAAAGTAGCAATTATACATAAAACACTGAATCATAATCTTCAAATACAAAAACAAAACTTAATAAAATACTCTGAAAGACACAAAAATAAAGGCACATTCCTCGTCCCCTATGCTAGGACAAATTTGTACAAATACTCCTTCTTCCCTAGTGCTATTAGAGCATGGAATGGGTTGCCTGAGCTAGCCAGAAAAACCAGTGACTAGTCAGAATTTAAGTCATTGGTTAATATGCATGACTAAATGCATGACGCGTAGGACGTAATCATCTTCTTTTTTGAAGTAACGTCTGTATTAATTTAAGATAAGATAAGATTTGACTAATCGTATCGCTTCATACTTACAGTAGCTGTTAGGCTTAGTGACGGCCTAGTCCAGAGCTATGATATATATATATATATATATATATATATATATATATTATATATATATATATATATATATATATATATATTTGTGGTGGGTTTGGCACAGAACAACTAAATGACATGACAAAGGCAACTCGTAAGATGATTCCAACTGTTTATTATACATTAAAGACCTGCCAAAGGCAAACATAAAACATAATTACAAATGAACATAAACTAAACATAATTAATAGGCCTAAATACTAGATCTAACGAAAAACAAAAAAGAAACTCTTATGGTGTGAACCAATCATCTCTTTGACAAACACAAGAGAGATATGGAACACCAACAAACATTATAAAAATAAATGACAACGTAGTTCTCTAAAAATAAATCAACTGGTTGTTCTACATAAAACTAACATACATTGTGTGAAGAGTTTCGCTCTTTCCTTTCCTTACAAAAAATATAATTAAATATAACAAATCTATACACTCACAAATATACTGTTTCTTAAAAGCCAGTATCTAAACACTTGTTGTAAAAATACATTTACAAAATGGACAGTTAACATTCTATATAAACTACTAATTAAAATTACAATCTAATATAAATAAATAAAATGTAATTACCTGCAGCCATCTATAAACACATGGTGTAGAACCAGGCACAAACAGGGAGTGGAGGCGACGTAGATCCAGTAACGTACGGACACTACAGCGACAAGAGATGCCGGTCGAATGGACAGTGCCCACGTTGGTCTGCCTTGTTATGCGCGGACACAAGGTGCCATCTAGGGGCAAGGGTCACGTGGCTATCGGGGTGGCCGGTGTTTTCTGAAAAGGTATCCACTCCACTACAGAGCCCCTAGCTTGAAACGACCCGTCCCGGGGCGTTCAGCCTAGTAGGTTTCTGAAAACTGAAACAACTGTTTCTTGTCAGTGTCTTCTGGGACGACAAACATCTTTCCAGTTTGTAACGTGCTGGTTCCATTGGTCATACAGAGTGGTTTCTCTTTGACACTAAAATCTTTCTCGATCCGTGATGTCTGGGAAGCTGTAGAAAGTGTGACAGGGAATAGTGAGCGAAATCGTCTTTGTGGCTGGTTCAAATGCTTGTAGTTTCTTTTTTGTCTATGTGTCTTCCGGACTCTGTCATGTCTGGTCTGGTTAGGCTGACCAGCCTTAAAGTTTCTATTCCTCGATGCGGGGTATGTTTGAATTGAGTGACTTGCATCTGTATTGTACATTGCATCACCTTGTTGCTCACTGGTTCGTTGTTCTACTTGGTGGGTTGGCTGTGAAACAATGGGTTCACTATTGCCCACAGATTGAACCTCAGCCGTGAGTTGTGGTGATGGCTGACATTGACGCCCTACGTGTCCAGCCTCCCAGCAGTTGTTGCAGACTGGTGATCCATTATCAGTGTATGGGAAGAATCCTCTCTTTGTCCTTGTCCACACAAGACCCGGTGGCGCTGTTGGTCGATTTCTGTTTTGGTTGCTATGTTTCGTGTGTCTTTGTGTTGGTCTGCGTTGACTATGTGGTTGACTAGAGAGTGGGTTAGTTGAACTTGGCAGACTGTTATAGCCTGACCCCTTTATCTCTTCAAGTTGCTTCTCTAACTTGGCCAATTTCGCTAAGAGAACCTCAGACCACTGCTCTTGAGCTCGAGCTACATCTTGGTTCTGGTTCTTCAACTTGAATGCATAGTTTTGTAGACTTTGAAAACTTATCTGGGGATGTTGCGCTATGAACCTAAACAGCTCTCTGCGAAGTTCTGGATCTCTCACTCCATAGGCATATTGGTCCCTCAATCTTTTCTCCTTGAAGCAATCTATTCCTTCTTTTTGTTCTTGCCTGATGGCCGTTGTGAACTCCTTAAATAGTCGGTGAGAGAATTCGAGCAGTGACTCACTTCTTCTTTGCTGCGACATCAGAAATGTAATCTCTGCCTCTCGCACCGGTATAATTACTTCAAACGCAGAGGTAAGTGCATCGAGCAGAGCTTCTGGATCACTTCTGATATGAGGTGGCTGAAGATCTATCTCTAGTCTAGCTGGACCACTTATGTTTTCAAGGATGGTTGCTGTCTTCTCTTGAGGCGAGAGGTAAGGCCGGAGCTCCCATAGATCTCTTATTTCTCTGACGAAATTTTCAATTGAAACCTCAACATTTCTGCCATCCCCACTGAACTGTTTCATTTCTCTAGTAGGTTCTATGATGTAATGAGGGCGCTGACAGGCCAGCTTCAATGCCTCAAGTTCAGCTTGTAGTCGAGTCAACATCCCCTTAGTGATACGTTCCATTCCCTCCGGCTCTCCTCCACTGCACTTGGGACCCACGTCTCTCCCCTTCACTGAACTAGGTTCCACCATATTTCTCTCCATCTGGCTGCAGGTCTTAAGAAACTCTAACAATAATAGTAACCTAATAACTAAATCTATCTCAACTGAAACATATTTCAAGCTAAGTAAAATCACAATTAAGAAAATATAAGCAAATTATATTAAAGTATACGAAACTAAATCTAACTACCCTGAAACAAAAAGAAGAAAACAAAAATAGAAAATATTTGAAAGTACAGAAACGGAACAAACTAACTGTTACTTGTGGACATCTACGTCTGGTTGTCACTTTCTTAGTTTCGGTTGTCAGGAAGCAGATTCTGACACGTCTTCTGATCCCACAGTGTAGTCTCTCTTCCTGACCCCACTCGTGCTACCAAGTTTCTGTTGTGGGTTTGGCACTGAACAAACTAAGTGACATGACAAAGGTAACTCGTAGGACGATTCCAAACTGTTTATTATATACTAAAGACCTGCGGCCATCCATAAACACATGGTGTAGAACCAGGCACAAACAGGGAGTGGAGGCGACGTAGATCCAGTAACGTACGGACACTACAGCGACAAGAGATGCCGGTCGAATGGACAGTGCCCACGTTGGTCTGCCTTGTTATGCGCGGACACAAGGTGCCATCTAAAGGCAAGGGTCACGTGGCTATCGGGGTGGCCGGTGTTTTCTGAAAAGGTATCCACTCCACTACATATATAGATATAGATAGATAGATATATAGATAGATAGATAGATAGATAGATAGATATAGATAGATAGATCTAAAAGCATTAGGATAATCAACTCGAGAAAAAGAGTAACATTTCCATGTAAGCCTCTCTCTGTCCCAAGAAGTAAATAGATCGTGTGTCTGACTGATTCGAACAAACTGGTCAGTGTAAGGCTAGTCGAGACTACGTGTAAACGGTGATGACAAGACAACCAAGCGATAGTGTTTGTTGTGTGTTGAGTGGTCTGGCGAGAAAATACACACTGCCGTGGTTAGTCAAGCATGTAAATCTACTTTTAATACGCATTTTTTCTTTGCTTACAAGATCCTAGATCTAACTGAATAGACCAAGATATATTTCTTTTACGTAATGTAAACTTTTCTGTAAGGTCTCCTGTTATACAATATGTCAATAGATTAAAACACATTTGTGACGTCACATAGAAACTGGGTGAAAGTCTGACTGTTTTTGGATGCGCAGGAAAATTACGTCGGAAAAACATCAATTACTAAGTCATTATTGCAAAGAAAAAAAAAATTGTCAAAACCATCGGAGTTTCCCTAAAAGTTTCTTTATTTGGTTACCGTTTTAATATAACAATATTAATCCCAAAATGTAATTAACATGTTTACTACCAGAGCTTTATACCATGGACTATACTCGAAACTCTGCTGAAGTCTTTACCACAGCAGCAGACAAGAGACTCCCCAAGGTCAACAGTAATGAGATGTGTGCCCGTGCCTGCACCACCAATCCAGACTTCAGATGTGAGTCGTTCGAGATCTGTGATGATGGTTATTGCAACTTAAGAAAGACTCACATGATTCAAGCCAAACCTTCAGACTTGACTAATGCCACTGGCTGCACGCATTACTCACGTGAGTATTTCAAAATTAACAATATATGTGAATTCAATCAATTGTCTTTTGTCACATCGCTTTTTCCTCTGGCACATCAAAAATCCATACTAGTCCAATGCTAGTTACAAGAAAAATACCTTTAAAAAACCATTTTAAAAAGCAAAGAAAACCCAGAGCTGATCTAAAGGTAAAAACCGCGTAATTTCTGCCATATATCTCTGGAATATAAGGCTCCTTGTGTCTTGGAAGACAATGGATGCGTTCAGGTGAATCAATAGCTTTTGTTTCGTCTTGAGACGGGGCAGAATCTGGTGTGACTGATCAAGCCGATTCTGGAGCGGCAGTGTTTGACACAGTTCGTGCATGTATATGTATCTGACTTAGAGCTAGTTGGCAGGGCAGCTTACTTCTTCTTTCTCTTGACCGATGAAGCTTCGTTTCTTTTGCACTCGGTGAAGCTCGTACCAGCAGGTCCAGTCTGTCTCCATGCTTTCTGGTCTTAAGCTATCTCCTCCCACATACTTTGGTCGATGCCCGTGGCTCTCATGTCTCGCTTGCAGACATCTCTGTAGGTTAGTCTTGGGCGGCCCTTGGGTCTGACTCCCTCTGCAAGCTCAGCAGAGTAGTATGTCTTTAGAGATTCTTCCATCTGGCATGCGAGTGACATGACAGTGCCAGCGTAGTCTTCTCTGTGTAAGAAGAGCATAGATGCTGTGCATATTGGCCCGTTTCAGAATGTCCTGGTTGGAGACATGAGCCCTCCAGGAGATGCACATTATGCGTCGCAGGCAGCGTAAGTGGAAGCTATTTGTGTCTTCTGGATGAATGTAAGTTGTCCAACTCTCACTGCCATAGAGAAATGTGCTCGGAATGCAGGCATTGTAGACAAGGATTTTGGTTGACGTAGTCAATTTGGTATTTTCCCAACGCGCTCGGAGAGTTTTGCCATTGCGGCATAAGCCTTTTCTATTATTTTTGCAAGCTCTTTGTCTAAATCTAGGTCGCTGACTATTGTCATTCCAAAGTATGTGAATTCCTGCACCACTGTGTGTGATTTTCAATGTGTATCGCTGGTATTTCTGCGACATTTTGTGCCAGGATTTCGGTCTTGGAAAGACGCATTGTAAAGCTAAGCTCTTGACAACAGCTACTAGAGCAGTCACAAACCTCTGCAATCCTTCTTGTGTGTGAGATATGAGTGCAGCAGATATGAACAGCAGTTCCCTTGATTGATTTATGTAGAGTGTCCTCGACTATTAATAATTGTGTAAAAATTCAACCTGATCCGAGAATGGAAATTGGTAAACCAATTATATAC
This sequence comes from Biomphalaria pfeifferi, assembly GCA_030265305.1. NCBI lineage: Eukaryota > Metazoa > Mollusca > Gastropoda > Planorbidae > Biomphalaria > Biomphalaria pfeifferi. The sequence continues at coordinate 307,514 of JASAOG010000070.1, forward strand.
AAAACGTAATAAGGTTGATAACTCCACATACATAGCCACATGTCTCAATAATTAGATTTATTTCCCTTTTTGTTACGAAACAAAATAATGAATTGCCAATAATTAATTAATAATCATTAATTTTATTACTGATTCACGTATTAGGTACAATGAATAATCGTGCAAATTTTCAACTTGATGCGACAATGTGTATGGGAGAAGTAATCTGTAAAAATATTGCACTAGACACACAGACAGAGTTGATATAAACTTTGTTAAAAATAAAGTCCGTTTTGTATTTTTAAATTGTCTCACTCAGTGTCATAGAAGGTTTTTCTAATTCGGGTTTTGAAGTCAGGATTAACTGCATGTATTTGAATCAACGATACGCTTTTTAGTTCTACGAATGATACATACACTGTGAATGAAGATGCTTTGAAAGCCCAACTAGTCCAACAGTGACTACGTTACGTGGCACTCAATTTAGTTTAAAGAGGTCTATAAATAATAAGATGAGATGTTAAAATTATGTGGTCTGATATGGGTTTCTTAAGACCTTTATAGGTTTTTCGCTCTAGTTTCGTTGGGAAAGTAAATTTGCTAATCTGCTTGCGTGTATTTTATCTAATTATAACCCTAACTTAGACCTACAACAAGTCTACACAAACATAAAAAGATCACCCACATAGGCCGCGGGATACACACTTGAGGCCAAAAGAAAATCCACTGCCGAGGAAAGGCGTAGACGGCGAAAAGAAAATCTAATTATACCACTGTCGGAAAACGGTTATGTCTGACTGGATATGACAATTTAAGTAGGTTGCAGCAGGGGCTGCGTATCCACAGGAAATAATGCATTCCTCATTAATCTTCGGACTCGAAAACAAGCATTAGCATTATCTTCTTCAATCTTCTCTGACATAGACTTCAATTCTGACAAATGTGTTTTAACATGCATGCATTCACAGGCAATCATCTTTTTGACTATGTCGAGAGAGATTACAAGACTCTCAATTCATTTGGAGACTCGTCAAGTTCCTCACATTCACTGCCTGTGGAGACTGCCCAGGAATGTGCCAACCTCTGCGCAGTAGGAGAACTCTTGCCGTCCTGCGCCAGCTTTGTGACCTGTGGTATAGACAGAGGCAGCATCGAGTGTACAGTCACAACAGCTGATCCTACAGTGTCCAAGGATATAGGGATATTAAGTGACGAACATTGTAACCTCTATACACGTAAGTCTGTTATAGTGGTGACGCAAATAAATAGTTGGAAAATGATAATGGTTATCTTTGGAAAATAACATTGTATATTTATGTTCTGAAAACTATCATAAAATGTTTGGTTTTTGATTACATAAAATTACAGACTATTTTTGACTATTTCAGCATCTTATAAAAATGTTTCAAATTAAGAAAGGGTTGAAAATAATACAAGTTACAGTGGATTTTAAAGATTTTAAAAGATTGTTTTCTTACTTTTAATTCCGATTTTTTAAAGTAAATATATTAAGTACGTATTTTATCTATTGTTGTTTAGGGGCGAACATATTGCCAATCGTTCAACCTGTGAATCCAATAACAAGTAAGTTCGTGGAGAATATGTTTGTAGACTTTATTTAGACATCCTTTACCTATATATTCCTATTGATGGCTGCCTGGTCGTGTGGAATGTGCTCTGGACTGTAGTGGTTGGTGGTCTCGAAGGTCCCTGATTCAAACCTACCCCCTGCCATCCCCCGTCATTCCTTCCAAAAAAACCTAATTAATATTAATCTCTTTCTTCATGAGTAACGATGATCACTATATTGTTTCTTATAAAACTGGAAGAGGAATGTAGTGCCTAATCTTCCTTTTGACAATTACACATAAGGTACGGGTAGGTTGGGTTTATCACAGTTTAGACTCAATTTGTATTCAATGTTTGATATTTCAGTCAGCTATTCTCTTGATCTTGTATCTTGAAATACTGGTACTTATGGCTCCACGCCACGAGGACCCATCATCAGGTATCATTTCCTTGTCATACGCATGCATCCCTTATTCCATGAGAGCATTCGGGAGTCCATTTGTATTTCATGCGTTGAAAACACTTTCTAGTTGTGGGACTTTATTATTAGCTTAGTATTGTTAAAAATGTAATTTAAACCTCATTTTGTGTACAATGAAGAATGCATAGATAAAAAATAAAACTGGATGTGGATGTCAAGATGTGAAAGGGCCTAAACTCTGCCCTTAACTTCCACTTAGTCCATTTCGACGTGATTCCCTCCCCTGTCAGACGTTATATATGAAGGATCCCTTTGGGTGATATTTACATATTGGTTTTTCGCTTTTAAAAACATTGGATATTTTATGAAATCAAATATGTGCAGAGTAAACCATGGTATCCCATAGTTTATTTTAGTTTATACATGCATAAATACACTGTCTTGTCTTCCTAATTTTGTGTTTGTTTATTGAATGAGAGTGAACGAGAGAGAGAGAGAGAGAGAAATATGGTAAAAAAAAAGAGAGAGACGAGTTGGAAGAGGAGGAGGAACAACACAGAGAGAGAAAAGAGGAAGAGAAGAAAATGTCTGTGTGCCCTGGTATCGTCTGCTTTTGAAGACCGGTGTACGTAACACATGCAGTTTTTCACCTGTCCATTAAGGTAATTAGTCCATTACCTGAGTTCAACAGATGCAGAAAGAAAAAATTAAAGACATTTGTGTTCGTAAATTAAATGGTTTAGTTGGCATACATTTTACACATAGTTAAAACAGCAACCTTTTATTTTATTTTTAAGCAAGGACCAGAAGAACAATTGTAGGATTCACAGGAGAAAAATTTCCTGCCAATCCAACGCTACGAGTGTCGCCCGCTGTTTCTCAGAAAGGTAAGATTACGATTACGAACACAACGAAAAAAAAAAGGAAGCTTTGTTTGTGTAAAGGAGGGGGAGGGGTGTAAAGCAGAACCTGCGGTGCCGCTGATCCCAAACCGTATTATATTATTGCTTTTATATAGCGCTACTTTCATGCTTATAGCTTGCTCAGAACGCTTTTGGTCCAATCTCATTTGTGGACCAGTGGGGGGGGGGGGATCTAGGAGTTGATTTTCCTTTAGGCTCTGAGTCGGGTGTCGAACCTCGAGCCCCCTTCTAGGTAGCCAAGCCAAGTTCAAGCGCACTTAGCCTCTCGACCACGCTTCCCACACTAAGAGAGTCTTTTGGCCACACCAGCTAAGAGAAGAGGTCATCTGTTTTAGTGACCCACGACTAACAAGAGTGTCATGTGGCCAATCGCCTTTACTTTTCCCAAGCTAATGTAAGGTACCTAATAGAGCTAAATCGCAATTTTTACCAGGATTTGAAAGTCAAGCGCTTAACCATTTTGACATCTCGCCTACATTGGGTCAGAAATTTGCGTCTTATTTTTAGCTTTACTGACATTTTCTTGTTTTCGTTTAACAAATGTATTAATAGCATGTTTTTACACTTATTTTTTTCCTCATAGTCTATGGCAAAAAGTGTTCTGAAACAAACAGAAGCAACAACACAGGTACGTGTACTTTGCTAACAATAAAAATATATTTGCATAAATCATTATCTTTTAACACACAGGTTGGTCAGTCAGTTGAACAGCAAAGAACTAGAGCCATGTTTACCTTGCACGTAGCTCAGATTTTATTTTTACACAGACACTGACATGTGTTGACATCAACTATCATAGAAATACACTTTACCTTCAAGGCATACATGCGATGAACATACATCGAACAAACGTACGTATCTTACATATGTACAAATATAATAAGCAAAATATATACAAGTACTTTAAAAAAAAGCTTATTAAAGATGAAGAACTGCATATTTACAGCCATACATCTCGATATTGTAAAATGTATTTCCCTTTTTCTTTATATAAACATTAATGAATTACCACTAATTAACGTTATTGGATATTGGTTAATATTTTGATTGAATCTTTTTTTTTTGCTAGAGACAATAAATAACTGTGCAAAGTTTCAACTTAATCCAAGAACAGGAAGAGAAGAAATTGCTTGTAGAATTTGAAAAGGACAGACAAGCAGATAGAATGAGCTGAAGTTTTGTAAAAACTTCCCAGCGTCACAAAAATGTGCATAATATAAAACATGTTTTTTCTAATGATTTCTACAAACTAGACCTACACAACTCATGTTTAAAATCCGTGTTCTTATTTTCCAGGTGTCCGAGTGGGACTAGCCTTTGGTACTTTGTTACTTGGACTCATTCTTGGTGGGCTATCGACATTCATAGTTATGAAATTCAAATTTAGAAGGAACATTCCAGAAGATTCACAAATTCTAACCCCGTTAGGAGACTGATCATCATATAAAGAGTCGTTATGTGGCTTTTGAAAAAAAATGCAAATAGGAATTTAAATTAAAATTAAAACAAAAGGCTATCCTTAAAGGAAGAAGGAAGCTATAGCTTTTTAAAAGCACCATATATTCAGGCAAATATATATCTATTTATTTAAAAGACGAATATAAATAATGCTAAAACTATGAAAAGCTAAGAATGTCTACTTTCAATGTCTAATCATTGTTTTTTGAATATTCTATTTTATGTATATTTTATGGAGTGTTTGTGTGTGTGTATGTGTGTCCATGGCGTCTCCATGGTAACCATGGAAAGAGGTTAGCGATTGGTAGGTGGCTATGCAGTGTGCAAGATAAGCTGCACTGACGTAAGCTGTCTTAGGTATAGCTTTTTAAAAGCACCATATATTCAGGCAAATATATATCTATTTATTTAAAAGACGAATATAAATAATGCTAAAACTATGAAAAGCTAAGAATGTCTACTTTCAATGTCTAATCATTGTTTTTTGAATATTCTATTTTATGTATATTTTATGGAGTGTTTGTGTGTGTGTATGTGTGTCCATGGCGTCTCCATGGTAACCATGGAAAGAGGTTAGCGATTGGTAGGTGGCTATGCAGTGTGCAAGATAAGCTGCACTGACGTAAGCTGTCTTAGGTAGGCCAGGGGAGTTCAGAATGCCAGAATGAAATGACCTGTTTTTGAAGTGAATTAGATTTTGTTGAAAATCCCATTTAAAATGACTAAGAAAGTCTTCTACATTTATTTCATCTCATCTCAAGTTAATACAATATATATATAATATTGTTCACCAAAGAAGATATTCATTTTTTTTTTCAAAATTTACAAGTTAAAATATAATACGCCTACAGCGGTTTTAGTTGTCTACCAGCTGTTCATTGTACAAGTCAACTACCGTCAAATACAGAATGTTACATATATTTTTGTATCTGAAGATTTTTTTGATGTATCGCTTTATTTATTAATTATTAAAAAAACATCAAGACAGTAGATTATCTCATTATTTTGTTCTATGGTTAGTGGTCTTAACTGTCTTTACTAAATATATATTTGTTTGATGTTTGTTCGTAAACATTTCTGTACGACTTGAAATATTAATGTAAGTTTGATATAGTCAATTCTTCCGAGTCATGGAGAGCCACAAAAACAAGTATGGAAAAACTTCACAAACAGCTGCCTACACTGGATATAAGGAAATAGGTGGCCTGAAAAGATATCTATTTTCAACTAGTCTGAGAGAACCACGCCAAAAGCCGTAGCTCAGGATATTAAAAAGCAAGAGAGTAGCTGGATAGGACACACCCTGCGAAAACCAAGTACCAATATCGCAAGGCAGACATTTGATTGGAATCCGCAAGCAAAGTGAAAGGTGGGCAGGCCCAAGCAAACCTGGAAGAGGTCAGTCACCATTGAAGCTGAGGATACTGGAATGACATGGGGGCAGATGACGAAATCTGCTCAGAACTGAGTATGGTGGATGGGTGTGATTACAGCATTATGCTTCCCTAAGAGTTCACAAGAATGACAAGATGCACGATACGACAAAAAATAGAGATTTAAATAGTAATGGAGCTTCGGATATGGGAGAAATAGTATGTCACTTATGTTTATTCTTAGATACATAAAACTAGACATAAATAAGATCTTTAGAACAATGTAGATATTAACTGCACACAATAGGATTAGAAGGGTTGAAAAGAACCATCGCTTGGTAGACATCGCTTTTTGTGGTGCGGTCTTGCCACGTATGTCCATGATGGAGCGCAAGCATCTTTGGTGAAAGCGCTCGTGTAGTCTTAGTTGCTTTCTGTATAACACCCATGTCTCAGACCCAGCTGGAGGTTACTCACAAGGGCCCCGGAAAGCAAATTTAAGGCCAAAAGAAAATTCGCTGCTGAGAACAGACGCAAACGGCGAAAAGAAAATCTTAATCGACCACTGGTGGACATTAGTTAAGTTTACCCTGGATGTGGCTAAATATGAAGTTCTCAGCTGAGATTGCGTAGCAACGATAATTAAAGCATATGTCATTAATCTTCAGACTTGAAGACAAGCCTCTATATATATATATATATATATATATATATATATATATATATATATATATATATATATATATATATATATATATATATATATACACACATCCTATTCTGTCCTACAAATGTCCTTATGTTAATAGCATTATAAGTGTATATTAAATAATACATAAATGGTTGTTAATGTTTTGCATAAACGGCGTAATTTTACTTCCTTTTAAAAATGCCTACTAATATAATAAAACATAGACCAAGAGGAAAATGTTTCAGAAACTTAATTTAAATGAACAAATGTTCCACAAATAATACAGAAATTAAAAATAAAGTATAAACTGATCATCATAATACGCCAATGAATGATGCGTACTGCTTGCTCGACACACACTTTAAAAGCGACAGATGTTTAGACGTGTTGCTCATCCCGCAGAGTAAAGGCTGTGTTGTCTGTCGCTCTCCAGCTGGACATCCTCCTGAAAGACAGGACACTCCAGCGGCGTTTTCTGAAGAGGAACACCAGAGCGACAACAAGGCCGGCGATGATGACCGCACAAGCCACTCCCACGATAATACCTACACACAAAAAAAAACGAAGCAGGCTAATAATAATTTTTAGATTTTTATTTTATTTATTTCCATAATACTTGAAATTTTTGGTGATTTTAAAAGTAAGGATGTGTCTAGGAGACGGAAACTCCGATATAAAACCTATGGCTATCAGTTGTTCACAGCTGTCTCAGACTTCTGTACTACTGTGGGCTGCATTCAGCTTATAGAGGTGGTATTGGTCTGCGCGAGACAATTATCATTTAAAAAATAATTTGCACAGGTTGGAGGCTGATTTATATAATTAGCTCACCAGTGACTAATCGCAACAGAGTCGATAAAAGGTTACCTCTAAAAGTCGCCTGCTTGAATGTCCGCACACTACAGGGCAGCAACAATAGTGAATGCCCTAATCGGAAGTCTGCACTGGTGGCATTAGAGTTGGCTCAGCTAGATGTAGACATAGCTGCCCTTAGTGAGGTACTCTTGGCAAGCCAAGGGTAGCTGACTGAAAAGGGGGCTGGCTACACCCTACCTAAAGAAAATCCGCTGCTGAGAACAATGGTGTAACCCTACCTAAAGAAAATCCGCTGCTGAGTACAGACGCAGACGGCGAAAAGAAAATCTTAATAATCGACCACCGGCGGACATTGGCTATACTTGCCCCTGGGTGTGGCAAAAATATGTAGGTCATAGCTGAGACTGCGTAGCCAAGGGAAATTCTGAACTTCTCATTAATCTTCGGACTAGAAGACAAGCCTTATTATTATTATTATTATGTGCCATTTGGACTTTTATTCAAAAAAATTAACATTATTACAAGTTAGTTCAAATCTTTGGTAGGATGACTGAAGTGGGCAGAGTTCGAACATAGTACCATCGTAATGACAGTCCTAAACAATTTGAAAGTCATCCATCTGAGTGTAGAGAGTTCGTTCAGCTTCAAAACTATAACTACTGCCCCGGTTAAGTTTGTAGGATTGCAGAGATTTCCTTGGTTTTCTCACTTCTAATAGGCCGACGATAGACATTATTTGTTTCGGGCAAGTGCGGAAGAAAGACTTAAACCCCGCCCTGTAACGTTCGTTTCTTATCAGACACCTTAGACACAGTGGCGTAGTTAGGAATTTGGGGGCCCTGTGACTCGACCATTTTAGGGGCCCCTGCATTTCGACCTTCGATATGAAATGAGATAATGGCGTAACATTTAATGTAAAAACTAATTTTGGACACTCATTCGGGGTATTCCGTAAGTGGGGGCCCTGGGGGAGGGGGGGGGGTCAAATTTGGACCCCCCCCCTTCCCCAACCCTAGCTACGTCACTGCTTAAATATATTTTGTTTCAATACATTTATTTTATCTACTTTTTACAAACCTCTTTCTCTATTCTCTCTATTGTAATAGTGCAGATGTTTATGGGTACAGCTAATTGCAGTGGGAACTGTAGTATCTGTCTGAACGGTGGCGTTTCTTCCACACGCGTTGTCACAGAGAGGCTTGATGTCCTTCCCAGAGATAGTTCCATTAGAAGTAGAATTTAAACACTCTGCAATAAGTAGAAGACACACATGGAAATGCAATAATGTATGAGAATCAAATTCTCTACGTGGCCCAACCATGCGGGACACCACGCACGCACGCCGACTCTGACCCTTTTTTTTGAAGTAACCTCTGTTATATAAAAGATAAGATAAGATAACCTACATTTAATTACAGTCGAATTCTGTTTATCGGAACTCCGGTTATTCGAGCCAGCCACTTGTTCATACTTAATCCCCAGTGTTTCTCACACTTTTACCGAAGGTTCCTCACTAGACAAACAAAATTTCGTTCCCCTCACTCTTCTTAGCCAGCTGAGAATAAACGACGGAGTTAAAAGTCATTGATTATCATGTATGACTTTAGATTGACACATGAAAGGCGTAGGACAGCATCGCATTGTCATTACATCCGGAACTTTGATGAGTTGTTACGTCCAAAACTTTAGCGTACTGATTAACCAACAGAGATTAGTCACGATTGTTTTTGTTTTAAAATGTAAGGGTTTCTCCTCCCCGTCCTCCTATCCCTTACTCTGTTGGACCGTTGGGGCACCAAGTAAGATTTGTAGACCGTCTTTCTCCATTCCTCCCTGTCTTTTGCCTTGTTTAAAACCTCTATCAATGGTAGGCCCGTCCATTCCTTTATGTTGTCCTCCCATGGCTTTCTCTGTCTGCCTCTTCTTCTTTTTCCTGGTACTGTTACCTGAAGGAAGGTCTTAGCGAGCCCCGTCGATCTTGTTATATGTAAGGGTTAGTGTTACTTTAAATGAATATATGACTGTTATGTTGGCGGCGTAGTGGCAGAGCGGTAAGGCGCTTGGTTTCCGAACAGAGAGGTTTCTGGCTTGAAGGTCAGTGAATACTCATTTTTTAGCCTTGGGATTTGTTAGGACACGCCTGAGTCCACCCAACTTAAATGGATACCTGACAATATTTAGGGAAAGTAAAGGCGGTTGTTCGTTGTGCTAGCCACATGATTCCCTCGTTCACCGTGGGCCATAGAAAGAGATGTGAAAGGGGAACTGCACTTCTTATTCATTGTTTTCTAATATTATACTCTAATCTAGATCAGGCTAACGAATAGTTAAACCAAAAATTGTGTTACCTGGATGACATAATACTAGTACGCCCTTGACGAGAACTGTAAGTAGTAGGGCTAGGTATAGAGGCATATTTTTCACCCAATATCATACTCAAGTTACATCTGAGAACAAAAACAGTTGTAATGAAACTCTTGTGAGTCGGCCTAATGCTATAGAATAAATTTACTTTGTTTACAAACTTTAAGAAATCTTTTCTACTGGTGGTAAAAAAGAATATTCTTAAGATTGAAGTAATAGTTAAATTTTATAATAATAATAAGATTATATTATATAAGTTAATGTATGCAGGGTCGGATTTAAGGAAGGATTCCCCGGAGCTCTCCACAAGAAGGTGGAAGAAGCCCCACAATAGAGGGGAAAAAAATCCATATTTCGATGGGTCAGCATGCTGTGTATATATTGTAGTGGTTTTTTACACATTTTTACCAACAAAACTTTAAATCTTACTGTAGGTAACACTGTCGTGGTTGGAAAGTGTCCACGTTAAGTGTGCTCGTATTCTAGTAATATTGTTCGAATTTACTAGATTACGTAAACCCTAAAAATTAATATTTTTTGTTACCAAAATATGCAAAATAAATAATTATTTTTAAACGATCGAAAATTTAATTTAATTTACAAGTACTCTCTTTTATAATATGGCATGCTTTTAGATAATTTTTTTATTATGTGGATTTTTATTCAAGCTTTCGAAAAAGTGTAGGGGCCTCCATAAAAGTTCGGCCACGGGGCCCCCACATGTTTTAATCCGGCCCTGGATATATGTCGCTTGTTTTCGTATATGAAGGAAGAGTGAAATATTTCACTTGGCTACACAGAGACCAATCGATATAGACGATCTGAACACTGACATGTAAGGTCGCAACCTGTGGGCTAGTCTATACCAATAGCTCGTTGAGACGTCACAGGTCATGACGTCAGACATCGAAGCTTTGATCTACGCCTCTTGTCACACCTTCTGTGTTCCTATCATTCTGTTGGAGGGTTCACATAACTAGCTCAATATTTGAGATTAATTGCGCAGTTGTTTTAAGATCAGGCAGCTTTTCATTAAGTTTTTTTTTCTATCTATAGATGTGTTTTTGGGACCCAATGGTCTATCGATTGAGAAAGCAGTTTTCAATGACATGGTCGCCATTTTCTGTTTATACTCCTCAAGTGTGACTTTCACTAGTCCCGATTTTTATCTTCCAAAACAAAAGTTGTCTCATGCTGTCAAATCCTGTTCTGAGACGAAAACTAATGCCTTGCTCCGTAGCCCCCGCCTACTTAAATCCGTTCCTACATTCTTCCCCCAGACAATAATAGGTATTGTGTTTTATTACAATTGGGATGACAGCTTGCACATTTTGGGTTCATTTCTTACTGCGACCAAACGAAGACGAAAACCGTAGTCTGTCGGTTGTCTGTCGCTTGTCTGTCGGTTGTCTGTCGGTGGTCGATTTAATTTCTCTTTTCAAATGGGTTTACAATTAACTTCAGCAGCAAATTTTCATTTGATTTTAAATAAGTATCCGCGGCGTTCGTGATTGATCTCTTGTCTCTTGAGGTAGTCACGACTGTGATAAAATCTATTGTGAGGATGCTATTGCTATACTTTTACCTTTACCTATCCCTTATTGTGTTGGACCGTTTGGGCACCATGCAAGAATTTTTGACCGCCTTTCTCCATTCCTCTCTGTCTTTTGCCTTAAATAGAGCCTCTTTTAATGGCAGGCCCGTCCATTCTTTTATGTTGCTTTCCCATCGCTTTCTCTGTCTGCCTCTTCTTCTTTTTCCTGGTGCTGTTCATTAAAGGAGGGTCTTTGCGAGCCCCAAAGACTTTGTAATAAGATTTTTAGCTTGCGTTTTTTTACGATAGTTATCATGGGGTCCAATCGCTGCAGTAACCCAGTCTCTAATCTCTTCGTTTGTGATGCGGTCTTTAAATGTGATACTTGGGATCTTTCTGTAGCATTTCAGTTCCATTGCTAGGATCCTCTTTACCTTCAATGCATTCATAGTATTTGATAGATTTGTATACTACTTAAGAAATAAATAATAGTTTAATAAAGTCTGGTTCAGAACCGAAGGATAGTTTAAAGCCTTTCTTTGCTCCAATATCAAAACTTTCATTCAACTATTTTTTTAGGAGCGAAGAAAATAAGTTCGAGAGATCAAGAACAGAATCCCTAATTTATAATAGATTAATAATAGATAGATCGACAGATGGATAGATAAAGACACAAGTTTAATTGACACACTTTAAAACGAAATGAAGTTGTCTCTCACTGAAATAATTTTGTGCTATTTTTAGAAAATGCATTTCTTATTTGCACGCAAGGTTTCAATGGATTTCACAGGCTACAAGGTGGACCTAGTGAGGACTTAACGTACGTCATGGGGATTAGGTCTTTCTCTTAAAAAAGGTAATTACATCGTGTTTACCTGTTGTAGACTATCATTAAAACTATGATCGTAAAGTGCACTAGACGGCCTATAAGGTGGTAGGGGGGTTGTTTTAATGACATGTCGCTTCATTACACACACCATGACATCTTCTGTCATACACACCTTAGAACTAGGTCAAAAACAAATAGTCTTGAAAATAGTTTTAAAAAAACGAAAGGCAGCGGACTTTTGTTTTCTTACTGGTGATAGTGTAGGCCTTGTCTGGGGAGAATGTAGGTCTTATTTTGGAAATAGTGTAGCATTGTCTGGGGAGAATGTAGGTCTTATTTTGGAAATAGTGTGAGCTATGTCTGGGGAGAGTGAAGGTCTTATTTTGGAATTTGGTGGGCCTTGTCTGTGGAGAGTGTACGCCTTATTTGAGAATAGTTTAAGCCTTGTCTGAGGAGAGTGTACGCCTTATTTGAGAATAGTGTAGGCCTTGTCTGGGGAGAGTGTAGGTCTTATTTTGGAATTTGGTGGGCCTTGTCTGTGGAGAGTGTACGCCTTATTTGAGAATAGTTTAGGCCTTGTCTGAGGAGAGTGTACGCCTTATTTGAGAATAGTGTAGGCCTTGTCTGGGGAGAGTGTAGGTCTTATTTTGGAATTTGGTGGGCCTTGTCTGTGGAGAGTGTACGCCTTATTTGAGAATAGTTTAGGCCTTGTCTGAGGAGAGTGTACGCCTTATTTGAGAATAGTGTAGGCCTTGTCTGGGGAGAGTGTAGGTCTTATTTTGGAAATAGTGTAGGCTTTGTCTGGGGAAAGCTTAGGCCTTATTTGGGAATAGTGTAGGCCTTGCCATGGGAGAGCATAGAATGTATTTGGGAATTGTGTGGCCTTGATAGGGGAGTTTGTACGCCTTATTTGGGAATAGTGTAGACCTTGTCTGGGGTAGAAAATAGTGTAGTGCAGGCACGGATTTAAGTAGGTGGGGACCCGGGGCGGATTTTTGTGGATGCCCCTACACTTTTTCGAAAGCGTTAATAAAAATTCACTTATTAATAACACTTGTATCTAAAAGGATTCCATATTTTACAAAAAAATAAATAAAGTACTTGTACATTTAATCACATTTTCATTTTCTTTAAAAAAAATATTTAATATGCTTATATTGACGAGCACAGTACCAACAGATACTTCTTAACCATGAAAGTTTTCCAACCCCTAACATTTAAAATATTATCGGTAAGAGTGCGAAAAACATTTTTATAAGAAACATTTACAAGTATCTGACCCGTCAGACGGGCCTGCCATTGAAAGAGATTTTAGCCAAGGCTAAAGACAGAGAGGAATGGAGAATGACGGTCGACAAATCTTGCATGGTGCCCCAACGGTCCAACAGACTAGAGGATAGGTAATGTAAAGGATAAAAGATCCGTCATATTCGGATTTTTTAAAATGACTCTTATGAAGGACTCTCTTTTGTGTGCACCCCGGAGCAGTAGCCCGCGTGCCCTACCTTAGAGGTACATTTAATGCGCCCCCCCCCCCCACACTTTTCACGTTTAGCGTTATTGTACGCCTTCTTTATTTTATATGCGTACATTAGTTAAACTACTTATAAACTTTACCTTGTACATTTATTGTGATGAATTTTAAGAACAATCGAGATAAGAATTGGCTTACCACCACAAGGGGACTCTATCCACTTGTGCGTCTATTCCATGTGCGGATAAAAATCTTATCATTTAATATCCTCTCCGTTAAACTACTAATACAATGATACTTATACATAAACAAGCGTTATAAAATTGCATATATAAAATTCATTTACCCTAGATTATGTTCAGATCTATGTTTGAATATCCTGCAGAAGTGTAATCAGCCTTAGTGATAGTAGCATAGCTGACTGTGTTATTGCCTCCCTTGAGAAAAACGCACCTTGAAATACAAAAAAATATTCCCATATCCTGTTTAATCAGAGGCTTAACGACTTTGCCCAGGCCGAAATTCGCACAGGTATTTAGGACCGCATTAGATGTACGCAAATTTTAGTTAATAAATAGGGCCTTTCTGTTTGCTTGTATGTGTGTGTGTGTGTATGCTGATCAACATTAATTTCCCAAATGAAATGTGTATCCTAAGGATAGTTACTTTTTTATGTTCGACAGTGTGTGTCATTTGTTTCAAAAATGATCTTTGGTCGAGTAGTGCTGTACTTCACGTGTATAATATCGCTTGTGTAGTTTATGCATATTTATCATTCTTTTTTAAAGCTCATACATAAAAAATTATTCCCTTACTTCAAAATTTATTAGAATTATTTGTAATACATCCTATTAATTAAACAGGCTACAATCAGTTATGCATATAATGTCTTCGTCTTCCGTTTAAAATGGACATATATATTCCTGAAACATTTGCACTTCTTAGCTTTTTAAAGTACCAGCAAGTAATAGTTTACACTTAAATCATTTTTTTTCTATCGTAAATTAAAAAAAAATAAAGAAGTCAGCTGAATATTTTTGTAATTTATAATAATTAAAAAAGACAAAAAAAACAACAAAATAACAAGCAGAGTACTAAAAATACTCTCACACACTCTTAAGGGAAAGCAATCACTGCAAAAGCTCAAGATGCTACTAGATTTAATATCCTTTTCTATTTAAAACAAAACTATTTAATTAATTACAGCCATTGATTACCCAATTGGTAAACTTTTTAAAAAATTGATTTCTTGTATTGCCTTCGACAAAAATAAATGAGGAACATTTTTAATTTGATCTGAGAATGGGAGGTGGGAGAGAAAACGTGTAAAAGAATCCACCCAGTCAGACAGACGGACGGAGTGACTTCATATAAGCCCTGTAAAAAAAAAAAAGCTCTATAATAAAAGGTCACAGAGCAAACTTTATATTTGAAACATGAATCAACTGGAGAAGCCAAGATATCAAACATACACAAATACACTGTGAAACTAAGGTTCAAACTTGATTCTTGTAGTTTCGTGGCCTAGTGTTTATTGACGGTACAGATTTCCCAGAGGTCTTTTTCTCCCTCACTTGTGTTGACGATACGCTTGAAAAGACGCACGCAGACAGGTAAACGAGCCACGTCTCGGAAGTGTGACACACAACGCCACGTGCTGCAGCAATGATCGTAGATGTTTCTTGTTTACAGCCACATTATGAAAAACATTCCAAACTGAACAAAAACAGCCTACACGATCTGTTTTTTTTTTAAATTACATAAGTAGCTTCCAAAAACTATGAAGTCTAGTAATCTAACGAGTCTTGTGCAAGTTGAATTTTAAAAGATGGTTGATAATGTAGCCCATGTATGTAATTTAACCACAAAAACAATACCATCCTTTCAATGTGTTCTTGCGATGTCAAGATAACCTCTTAATTCTCTATTCAAATGTTTTGCACTTTAAACTTTCTCCCATTTTAGGCCTCTCTGTAGTATTATTTTTTACTGCTACAATACTCAATGTATTTCGTTTACAAATCTTATATCTGTCTGTCTGTCAGGTAAAAAGTTTGTACACGTTATTTCTCCAACACCCAATCTCAGATCAAGTTAAAATTTTGCACAAATATTTCTTGTAGCGGACAAAACAAGAATCAATTAAAAAGCAACAATGAAACGTTAAGGTATTTAACTATTTGGTAATTAATTGGTTCCGTAAGGTTGTCATTGCAGGAAGTGGGAATCAATTTAAGAATTCCACTGCCTATAAAATTCTTCCAAATGGCTTCCTAAATGCTTCCTAATGGCATGCGTCTCAAACATTATCTGACAACTGGCTTCATGTGTGGCTCAGATATTGAGTCGGAACTATTTTCAATAACAGGAGAAGAGGCGGAGGCGAGTAACTGGCGTCTAAATCAGTAAGCCTCCGCCAGGGGGGGGGGGGGGGGTTCGTTTGCAAGAGCTGGGTACCCACCTAGGAGAAAGAGAAAATCTAAATTCTAAACTCTGCTGCATTGCAGATAAACCCAATCATATGAAAGTCTTCGGGCCCTTTAGGCAGTTAAAGCATTTTTGAAGCACCCTGGCAGAGCATGTGACGCCGCTGATCCCAACCTGTATCACACTTGCCCCTACTTTGGATACATCAGCTGCTTGGACATGGGGGGGGGGGGGGTGATGTCTAGGCGACATCATTCCAACCACAGCTTATTCCCAGGCAGACATCTCATTTCCATGAGATGATTCATTGTCGCTTTGCGATTGAAGGTGGCCATAACTAATTAGTTTCTTTGATATCGAACAAGGGAAAGAAATCGTACTGGACAGATGTATTAGGGACTAATGATGTATTAGGAAACTTGAGTCAAGACTGAAAAAGTTTTTGTATGCATTTAAAAAGCAATCACGTAACATTTACACAGAATCCCTTTCAACCCCCCCCCCTTTTTTTTTCCCATCTGGTCTAGATAAGTGATAGGATCATAGCTCATTGAGTAAGCTAAAAAAATGAAATTGAGCTTTACAGAATAATAGGTCAAAAAATTTCTAATCGCACAGATTTAAGATCTATTACAAAATTTAATCACATGACTTACCCAAACTAATTGGTACAATGACAATTCGTATAACCTTTCTTTTATTAAAAGCTTTTTTTAAAAAGTATTTTTTATGTTTTTCTTGCTGTTCTGTCACAATACTCAATGTATAGTTTTTGATATAACACAGTATGTGTAAGATTCTATGTCACAATACTCAATGTATAGTTTTTGATATAACACAGTATGTGTAAGAGTCTATGGCAAAAAAAATGTTTCAATTTTTGTTAAATTTGATTTATTCATAACAGTACATTTAGTCATATATACATTCTGGCATTCTTTCACATGCCTTTTACATAAGAAACTGTAGAAGTATGCATCCCTTATTCAAAGCTGGCCTTTTGGATACCGATTAATTCCACAGACTAAAAACGCAAAATACCTAGGTGTTATAATAAATGAAAAACTGTCATGGAATCCTCATATTGATGAAAGTATAAAAAAAATCAAACAAAGTATTAGGGTTTATTAAAAGAAATTTCTATAAATCAAATTAAAACATAAAACTAAAATGTTATTTAACATTGGTTACGCCAATAATAGAATATGCATCCTCTGTTTCGTACCACTCAACTCAAGATACTGGAACAGACACAAAATAGAGCAGTGAGATTCTTGACACACGAATATTCACATTTGACTAGAATAACAGAAGTTGATGACATCATCTGCCCCATAGATCTCAAGGTCTGAAAGGGTTCCATAATATCTTGTAATTTAATTTTGTAAGATAATTTGAGGCCCTTGGAGAAGTGAATATGGTGGACCTCAATGAAGTAGAAAAAAAAAAAATACAGCGAAAAAATAAAATTACTTTCTTTAAAACCTAGTGCACTTCAACAATAACATTGGGAAAAAGCTTTGCTAGTTCTTCACTAATAAAATTGTTTGCAGTGCGAGGTTCCTACCAATCGGAGGCCCTAGGCGGCTACCTAGTTTGCCGGCCAGGTGTTATTGCTTTAATGACCGAAACTAAAGTCCAATTTCATTTCATTAGAGAATCAGTTCTTGACGACGACTGTGCCTAGATAGATTAACCAAAAAGAATTGATATACGTAGGAGTGTATTGGTTTTGAAATTCTTCTGAAGCCACTAATAAACAGTAAAAAAAAAGGTCAAAACTATTATAGACTGGACACGTTTGTATCTCCATTAGTCAACCTTCTAATCAGAAGCTTTAAAATCTCAATGCATTCTCAATGAACACAACAGATATAATATTTCTTCTTCTTCGTTCTCATTTGACATGTCGGAGAGTTCAGATCAGTAATCCTATATATGAGATGAGTCGCGCAGTGGTTTCCAGATCTGGCAGTTCTCCGTATAATTTTTGTTCCTTAGGAGAGTTTTAGGGCCAGAGTCTTGTTCGGGCCTCTTGATATATAGTATGCAGCTTTGAAGGACATGGTCAGCAGACATTCTCTGGTGATGCTCCATAAGGCCAGGTCTCGCTCGTCTCGACTTTAAGCTTCCGGAACATATGTTATCTCATTCTGTTGTGTCTGTTCCTGTGTCGAAAAATTATGGGTTGGTCATCTCGGGATAGCTTATAATAACGTCCTTTTTCTTGTAATTGGGGATGTGAGCTGGTCCAATTCTCATTTATTCTACACAATTTTTTTATCATTTCTTTGGGTAGAGAAGGATTTTCATTTGAAATATATACATTTTTTCATCTCTTTCAAGGAATGTAAAAACATCAATATCAATGATTGGAAATGACTAACCGATGAGCGCTGGTTTTAGTTGCCAGTTTTGTTCCTCGAACAAGGTAAATATAACAGCCGATATCAAAGTGCTGTTGTACCTTTAGTATATATGTTTTCAGTTTATCAGATATAGTGGCATGCTTGTAACAAACTCAACCAATTATTCTATTCAATGGCTCTCACAGTTCAACAATGTCAAGGTGAAACTATACATGCACTAAATTCGGGTGATAATTATAATTATCTATTAACAACAAAGCTTTTCACCGTCAGCTTTTTAGCGTGTCAAGATAACAGATATTTAACAGTTTTTATCAGCTCAGATACTTTGCTTTGCTTTGCTTTTTGTGGATTTAGGAGCTAGACTACCTCACGATCTATTTCGAATCTTTTCAAAATAATTTTACATCATGCACTCAAGAAGTTTCTTTAAAGTTTCAATGCACTTTCTGCATGGCTATTAATTTAAAATTCCTCTGTAGTAAAACTACACAAGCTAGTTTTTAAACATTATTTTCTAAAGAAAAGTCTTTTAGTGATACATCAGTATTTATTAATTCAACTAAAGAAGTACTGCAATCATTATGAATTCATAACCTTACATTGTAGGCACACAGGTATGGGGCATACAAAGGGACGTAACAGCTGAACAAAATTAATTGATGTTTGACTTTGATCTGTGGCTCAGTGGCCAAAAATCGTTTGGCTAACAAGGGGGCTCAAGATCGAGTCCCGTCTCAAGCTGATTTGTGTTTGCAAAGCGCCTAAAAGCAGTCCGCACATCTTCTCCGAGTTACCCCTCGCCCACTGGTCCCAAACAGAGATAGAGCACTGAGCATGCTATAAACAAGAAAGTTGCGCTAAGTAAAAAACAATAGAAAAAACAACTGTTTTAATAAGAATGAGAGACAGAACAACTTTTCTTTATTGTAGTTTTCAAGTGAGTTCTAGTTTCTTCTAATCGATTAACACTTATCCCTCTACATTCAAAGTAAGATCATTCCTATTTTAAAATGAAATGTGCTCAAGTTTTATTAAAAACACCATTGAGTACAAAGGTTTAACAAAAATCAACTTTCTGGAGCTTTAGCCCCCAAAAATCAACATATCAAAATACATAAACTATACGACTGTCTATTCTCCTATTTAAACATGGTGTTCTTCCTGTTCAGCGAATACAGACGTCTCCGTGTCTTGATCTTTTCCTTGCAATAGGATGAACATAAGATGAATGATATTTTTCCGTTTATAGAAGCAGACGAGACCCAGTACACTTGTGAGGAAGGTGATAGCACAAGCAATGCCAATCCACAGTCCTGAATGTGAGAACTAAAGTATTCCCTATAAAATTTGACAGCCATTTAACCCTTTCTCTCCGTAATTATTTTCTCATGTTTTGAAGGAATTCTTTATTTGCTCATTACTATTTCACTACCCCTGTTATGATTGCGCTTCAATAGCTTTGTTGTTTGTTATCAGAAAATGTTGTATTTGGTATAGAATTAAAGGGAAATGCATGCTCTTTTTATTTAATTCCAAGTCAAGTTTGAAAAATTAAACATTAATTAAATTTAATGAGGTCAAAATCAACGATGGCATCGTCGATTAGGAGAAAAAGAGTTAAGTTACGTTTGACTTTATGATAAATGTTTTAGCTTAAATGTGTAGGCTCATTTTGCCATTTTATGAAAATATGGAGGTACATAGTTGTTTGTATTGTGAATAAAAATTAAATTAAAAAAGCGCGGCAAAAAAACGAATTAGATGAAATGAGAGATATAAGTTGAATTGCAATTGATTAGTTGACCTGAAACAAATTAGTTTTCGAAAAATTGGTTAGTAAACATAGAATGATTTAGTTGGCATTAAATGAATTAGCTAACAAGAAATTAAGTAGTTGGCCATTAAATGAATTAGTTGATAAAATATTAATTAGTTCAAATAAATGTTCACTGTTACAACTTTAAAAAAACGTTTTAA
Organism: Biomphalaria pfeifferi; assembly: GCA_030265305.1. Taxonomy (NCBI): domain Eukaryota; kingdom Metazoa; phylum Mollusca; class Gastropoda; family Planorbidae; genus Biomphalaria; species Biomphalaria pfeifferi. The sequence continues at coordinate 327,721 of JASAOG010000070.1, forward strand.
TTAATAAAAAAAACATGCTTTTCACAAACCTGTGAAGTTAATTGCCTTTGTGGCATCATCAAAGTGTTGAGCTTGCGGTCTATGAAAACACGCCCCAGTCACAGGATGACGGACGAACTGTTTAACATACACTCAGGACTACAGCGGAGCTTACAATCATCGCCATAAAAAGTGGCTGGACAAGCTATGTCAATAATTAGAAAAAAAAATAAAATAAGTGAGTCCACATTTTTCTCATATAGCGGATTTGAGTTGATTGGAGATTTTCATATATGTAGAAAATCAATAGTTCTTTAAATTGTCACCAGCTCTGGTTTACAGAATAATGGAAGCATTAATAAATAAAATATTGTACAACAAATATAAACTTTTCATTTGTATGCATATTTTAGCACTATAGAATCGAATTTCTGAACTCTTTTGATAGTAATACAAAGTCATTTTTACTATTTAGTTGTCAACAAATTTAGTCCTTGAACTTGGTTTTTTTTTGTCTAAACATTTCAAAATCTTAAAAAACAATCTTCCATTTCTTTATTTTACGTATCAATATCTATCTATCTATATCTATATACTTTATATACCTTACTACGTACAGAATTACTTTACAAGCCTTGCGTGTAGCAATATATATATATATATATATATATATATATATATATACCATTCTGACAAAACTTCCCAGTAATTCCAGGCAAACAGTTCAAACAGTAGCCAGTTACTGGGTGACAGCTTGTATTTAGGCACTGATCACTGCATGTTTGAGAACAGTTCTCGCCAAAAAAATGTAAATGACATGCTAAGAAAAGAAAGTACAGAAAAAAACAACAAGCTATATACTGTCGAAAATTATGAGTTATTGATATGCTAAGTAACGCTAAATGAATACAACAAGTAGATATATTTTTTAACGAAAAGCTCAATTTTACATTGATATCTCAAATAATACACAATTATCTCATTAATACATTGTTACATTAAGTAAATCCAAACAAATACAAGGTTTTTAAAATATTTATCATGTTTCGGAGATAATTCTTTACTCCATAGTCCAAACCTTCCGCACAACGACGGGGAAGGCAGGGTTGGGGGGGGGGGGGGGCAGGGCATGAGCCAGGTTGTGTTATTGTAGTGAGTTAGTCTCTTACATTCATTGTATCGCAAGGTCAGCTGGACTTTGTCTATATTATAGTAACAGTTTGGTTCAGTTTGGTTGACAAAGAAGGTATTTAAGATATTTCATGAATTATTAGTTTAGATACAACACGCCTACAGCGGTTGTCTACCAGCAGTTTGGTGCTACAAGTCAACGGCCGGCAAAAAACGTCCAATTAACTTTGGAATTAGGAACACTCGTACAAAATATGCGACACTGTTTCGGTGCTCTCTCTCTCTACCGTGACGGCATCGGAAATCATAGTTCGGACGGAGCCGGGCAAAAGTATACACCTAGAGGACAATGTTCCGTCCTACGCTGCACAACGATTGCCTAGCCTGACCTCCTCAACCGCCGCCAGGGATCGCCGCGATCTGGGAGACGCATATGCTGCCAGACACCACGGGCCCTCTCCATTACCTATCAAGATTTTAACCCCTTCTTATAAATAAGTGTTCCGATTTCTGCCGATGCCTTTACTAAGTGCTTGGTGCTTAAAGATTCGAAGCTGACAACGCGCCTTCTCTTGCAATGACGTTGCCGCTTAATTGCCCCCACTACGAGTGCGATACACCTTTGGCTATCTTTCAAAGGAACTCCAGTACGAATCCCGACTTACAGTTTTTTTTAATGAGAGTTATCTTGTTTACGCTCCATGTCAACCTTGACACGTTGAACACGTGACAGCTATAAATAGTGCAAAAAATACGTTAAGTAACGCTTATAAATAAGCCTCGTAACACTGAATAAATACTCCAAATAATATTTGATGATCCAATATCAAATGGTTGTATACGTTTTTACAAGGCTTATATCAAGCCACTCTGTTTGTTCGTCTGTCTGTCTGGTCAACAGTTTGTACACGTTATTTCTCCCACACCCAATCTTGGATCAAGCTGATATTTTGCACAATTATTTCTTTCACCTGACAAAACAAGAATAAAAAAAATATTAGCCAATTAGTTAATTGATTGTTTGCAATAAATTACTTTTTTTAGTATCTCAAACAAGGTTAAGAAATGGTACTTGACTGAAGTGGTGATTTAAGCTGAATTAGTCTCCTTTCTAAGGGAAAGAAATAGTACTTGACTGTAGTAGTGGTATAAGCTGAATTTATCCCCTTTAAAGATTGAGGCTTATTACGAATTTTAAAAAAATGTATTTTGCTTGTTACGTAATACCTACTGTGACGAGATGTTTAAATAGTTATTTTTGGCTCTTTTATTAAAGTCTAAGGGAAATTTTATTAATTTATCCCGCTCACATAAACAAGATTTTGAAAAGGCACACCGCAACTAACAATAAGAACAGACCAATATGTTAAGTTTATAAATTAGAATGATTTAATGACTGAAAATTTACACCAGATAATTTGGAATATAAGAATATAATCGAGAAGTGAAATGAGTATATTAATATCTAAAATCATGGATTACTGATTGGTGAGTGATTGGAAGAATATTCCTATGTCTGACTACTTATATTCTTAGCTGCTAGCCCGTGGGTTGTCTTCTGGCGGTCGTAGGACTGGCACTCAGAAGGATGAATCATCCGGCTTTGTCTTAGGACGTCGGCTCGGGATGTCATCTGTGCTATAGGCAAGCTGGCGCTAGGGTTAGGCCGTTGCCTGTTTAGCAGTTGAGAGAGTTGGTGCTGCAGACTAAGTTTGTAGTAGTATTGGATCTCTCAGCTGGGGTTTCTAGCTTGTAGATAGCCGTGCTGACTCACACCAGTTTATTCCTGTACCAATGATTGCTTTAAGCAGTGGGCAGTAGCTATTGGGCAGTGGACAGTTTGGGCAGTATGCACTGTGGACACTGGGCAATATTATATGGCTAAAGACAGTAGGCAATTCTTTTTTGCTAACAGATATGTAATTGGGTGTGTGTGGGGGGTATGTGTTATGGTCAGCTTCGGTCACAGTTTTGTGTGGAGATCTGCCGTTACAGCAAGCAGTTACAGCAACCAGGCCGTTTGTCGGTAAGAAAACCTCACAAAATAAACTTCCTAACAGAGGAGACTGTATGAATTCTAGCATGCCTAACTTAGAATTCTTTGGTGTCTCTTTATATATAGATGGGACTTTTTGTTTAACGGGTGGGGAAGAAAGCTAGGTGATTTTCTCACATGTTTCTATGTACCGGAGATGTCAGGCTTCAGGTCAGATTTATGGTCTATATTCGTTGCCTACCATGAGAGTAAGGACTTCATCGAATAAGTCACTGTCTAGCCCGAGCAATACTATTCCTAGGGCGGCCTGTATTTTACGAGGGGGGGGGGGGGGAGAAGAAGGTGTGAATAGTTATAAAGCCGCATGTGTGTAGCACAGGTGCAGCGCCTATTGTGTCGTAGGTCACCTGTCCAGCGGTCAAAAATTGAAACTTAGTCCTAGAGAAGCTAGTTTATCTTTTACTTCGATTTTCCTCTCGTGAGAGCCAGAACCTTTGTCTTGACGACGGGAGATAAATCGTACTAGAATTTTAGTTATGGGTGGACAAGAAAAAAATTGATGGAGTTAAAAAGAAAAGTTTCCCACGATTTGATGGGAAAAACTCAAATGAACTTTTGTATGCAAGTTTCGTATCGTGGCACCTACAAAATGGCATGTGTCGTTTAATAGTTAGCACTAAGAACATTAGTTACAACTTATATAGGTCAGTTGAATTGCTTATATTATCTTATACATTACAGGCGTTACTTCAAGAAAGAAGATAATTACATACTACGCGTTTCGTGTGTCATTCTAGTCATGCATGTTAATCAATGACTTAAAACGTCGTTGGCCACACCTTATAAATGATGTATGCAAATGCGACATGAAGCTCTTCAAAATCGACACTAATCACAACAAATTTCCGTAAGGATCAATAAAGCAGTCTTAGTCTTAATAGCTGGGGGATGAGGGGAAGGTACTGGATGGATGTCATACACATCAGAAGGAAGGTTGAAAGTGCCACGGCGCCTGGTGATTACAGATGCCCAACCTGTGACCGCAACTGTGTATCAATGATTGGCTTTTTTAGTCGCTCAAAAAGTTTCAAAGGGATATAAGCCATACTTGTGACGTAAAAAAAAAAGATTCGATAGCTTAATTACATTGGCTACAGCTTATATAGGTCAGTTAAATAGCATACCTTCTTGTAGCATATGTAATACCATTAACAAGTTACACTAAACTGTTTATTGGCAATACATTCTTTTCGCACAAGTCAGCGAGGGGCAAATAATTATAATATAAGCATAAAAGATAATAATAAGAAGAAGAACACAAAAACATAAAGACAATAAGAATTTAAGCTTTTTATTTTTTATGAATTTAGACTCCGAAATCTACGAAAGATAATTTTATTTTTGCTTTCGAAAATATGATGGTGAGGAAGGAGTCTCCTCTCTCTCTCTCTATATATATATATATATATATATATAAATATATATATATTTTGCTGTGTGTGTTTTATACTAGCCAATCGCCCCAGCCCTGAAATGGACAAGGGGTCAACCGTGACAGTACAGGCCAGTTCGGCAAGGACCTGTGTTGTAAATATCACGCACGCAAGTCACGGCGAATGTGATCAACCAATGGTCAAGTGACGTTCCACCCGATTCTAGAAGACCTGTAGAGACGAGTGTGTTAGTCAGACACTTCACGTTACCTCGCAATGTGACCAGTACGAGGCGAAGTCAGAACCACCACGGTGTGTGAAGTCAGTCCGGAGCAGAGGCAGGATTTTGGAAAGTCAGTGTAACGCTGTTGCCAACTGTACAGTATTTGTGATATATTTGAAATTAAACTGTTACTGTTACTTTGGAGCCCTGAGTTGTGCAGTTCTTTAGTTTGGTTATGTGGTATAGTGCAGTTTGCAGAGAGCCTGGATATGGAGAAACGTGTAAGTATATATATTCAGAGTATCCCTAGCCTAGATGAATTGCCTTATATATATATATATATGTATATATATATATATATATATATATATATATATATATATATATATATATATATATATATATATATATATATATATATATATATATATATATATATATGTATATATATATATATATATATGTATATATATATATATATATATGTATATATATATATATATATATATATTCGGTCAGATGGAGCCTAGTAAGGCAATTCATTTAGGCTAGGGATACTCTGAATTCTAACCCCTGCTGCCTTAAGATACTTAAGCTTCGAGGAAAAATCAGGAGGGAAGCCCTTTGGCATTGGGAGTTTCAACTAAGGGCATTCACTCTGTCAGCTTCTACAACTGAGTTGGTGCCAAATGTTCCTATGGATCACATCAGCAAGGTCAAGAGAGGGACTATGATGTATGGACCCACCCATGGCCTCTTTATTCGTCTGGGCGCATCCATTGTCTTCCAAGACAGACGGCAGTTATTTCAGTGTTATAACTGTTGCAGAAGTCTTGTATGGGTGTTCCAAGGTTTTAATGTTATCCCATTTTTTTTTTTTACTGTCTTCTGCCTTATAGACATACACCTTGTCACGTTGGATAAAAACTTACGTATTTCACAATAAAGACCCTGGTACCCCGGCTCACATGAGTTGCATTGTCCAGTTTGTAGGTGACACTTATGGCTGCGACAGTGTTCATGACACTTTCCGAAACATAATTCTCCATAGGTACCTATTGGGCAATCTGGTAGAGAAATTGTATGGATAACACACTGCACCATCCTCAGACAGGATTCTACTTAGTAATCAGACACAATTCTAATGCAAATCAATAGTAACTTATTTTAATGCTGTTAACACTTAGTAAAATAAAACGAGGGCTCATTGATGTTATTAATATGTGAAAATAACTCGAGGATTCCTTGATGTTATTAAACCAGTAAAGTAACACGAGGGTTCTTGATTTTATTAGAGAAATAGAAAAACCGAAAGTAAGTATAGGCCAACAATAATTCTAATTTAATGTGAGTCTAAATGCAAGGACTGACCTTCTACACACAGACCTCCAGAGTAACCAGCTTTACATAGCCAACAGGTACCGGAATAAGAGTCGCATTGATTGTCAAAGCAGTTTTTAGGACATGAACCCAAGCAGTTCTCTCCGTAATATCCTTTATTGCATGCTGTAACGAAATGCACGAAGTGTGAGTAGTCTATGTAAAATTAGGCGAATTTAATGTTCCTATACAAAGAACAAAGTGAAAGTGAGAGATAAAGAAAGAAAGAGAGAAAAAGAGAGAGAGAGAGAGAGAGGGAGAAATAGAAGACGTGTATCACTTAAAGAAATGGAAGCTTCATGTACAAATTCTGCTGCACGGATTAGACATATTTAAAACTGTGTCAGTCATTCGAAAGACTACGTGTTTTTTTTCCTCATCTGTTTGAAAAAAAATCCGTTTTCGATTTTTAGAGGCTCCCGAAAGGGAAATAGACGCTATTAGTTTTGTGTGGTCGGTCTGTCTGTCCGTCCGTTCGTCCCGTTCAGATCTCAGAAACTCGAAGAGAAAATGAAAATCGGACATCAAAATGTTTTAGATCATTCAAAGTTTCGATGCAACATATACTTTTGTTGTGTCCGAAAGTGAACCATTTGGTTTTTAAAATTATCTATGCAAGTAGATTTTTCTAAAAAAGTACATCAATTTTCAATTAAAAAATTCAGGGGAGGTAAGTTTTTTTTAAAAAAAGGTCACAGACTTCCTCATTAATAACTTAAGCTTCATTCATAGATTCGCACATTAATACAAAAAATGTGCATCTAAGGTCGCAATGGAAAAATAATCAATGGATCATTATAAAATATATATTTCTATTTACTAAATAACTCATAGAATGAAATTCTTATTCAAATGTTATTTTTAAAAAAGGAATTCGATACGTACTTCGTTTTATTTGAAAGTTTAAAAAAAAAACAATCTACCTCTATAATGCTCAGTTTTGACATATCCCTATTGTACAGCCCGCAACAATCTAAATTAGACTAAAAAAAAAAATTACAGGCCAGATGTAGATCTAGATTTAGATTTAAATGTCTTAAACAATTGGAACAAAATTTACATCTATAAATTATTAAGGAAATAGATTAAAAATATCTTCTTACAGCTTAGGGGTGCGGATCTATTTTTTATGTAACCGGATAATCATATTAAGAAGTAAAAAATTATGCGAACTGCATAATGCACTATTATCCAGTAGTAGACCTACTAATCCTGATTATAATATTGGCCTAACTCTAGATCTATTAATTGTAAGAATTCATACGAATTCTAGTCTAAATCTAGATTCTATATCTAGCCTATTCTCGGACCAAGTTTAATGTTTACACAATTATTTATTGACTTAGACCCGTGTTTCCCCAAACTGTCTCCTTAATGGAACACTTTGAACATTTTGAGTATCTAGCGAACACTTTGCTTTTTTTTTAAAGACATTTATTCACGTGATGTCCTACTAGTTAATTATTGCAGTAGTTAGTGGAATTTATTTTTACATATGGCATGCAAATACATTCCCTAAAAAAAAGAAACAAATTATGGCCAATAGCCAACAGGGGAGTAAAAGGGGCATCAGCATTAAAAGTGAAACGCTGACCAGTGTCAGTAGTTTTAAATACCTCAGAGCTATCGTCTCAGATGAGGGAACCAAACCCAAACTGATGGCCCGAATTGCACAGTCCACAGCAGCACTTGCTAAATATTGTAAAAAAAAAACACAAACGAAAACTCTATAACCATATTACAAGGTCTTCGGGGCTTGCAAAGACCTTCCTTCAGGGAACAGTACCAGGAAAAAAGAAGAAGAAGCAGACAGAGAAAGGAAAAGGAAGACACGATAAAGGAATCGACTAGCTTGCAACTCAAAGAAATTCTATTCAAGTCAAAAGACAGAGGAATGGTGAAAGACGGTCAAACAAATCTTGTGTGGTGACCCAACGGTCCTACAGACTAAGAGAAAGGGGAAGATGAGGCTGAAAATCTTGGAACACCGATTCAGGCCTCGCGGAATACTAGGCTTCCTAGTAACCAACCATTCAGTATTCAAATTTATATTTATTGTAACAAACAAAATATGAAGCAATTAAAAAATCAACCAAATCAACTGATTATTAGTAATTGATTATTTTGTTTGATATCAAAATAGGGAAATGACTTCTACATTACTGAATGGTATAGTTGTAAGTGAGGAACTATTCCCCTTGGATAGGCTTTTTTTCATAAAATGGATTTTTTTATTTATTTTGCTTGTTAGAATATGAAAGACCCAAGCAGCAACACACATTTAATGTGTTGAAAAAAGCTTTGTATAAACCTCTATTGCTAACCGCCCCTGTTGCCCCATCTGAGTGTTGATAGGACGCTCCGTGTAAACACGCCCCTGTCACAGGATGACAAACGTCTGACGGGGACGAACTGTTCGCCATACACTCAGGACTACAGCGGAGCTTACAATCGTCGCCATAAAAATTTGCTGGAGAAGCTTAGCCAGATTCATTAATTTCTGTTACTGAAATGTAATATTTTACATCATTACCTACATTATAGACATTTTCCATTTAAGTCTAATTGTTTTTCTTTCCTTTCAAATAATGAATCTACCACACTTAAATGGATAGATGGCTGACTCGACTGTGTTTCGGACTTATCGATGGTCCTAATCCAAGCCTAGACCGCTGCCATCCCCCGTCGTCCTGCGGGGAGGTTTGGGCTGGGAAGTAAATCATCTTCAACTCTGAAGGAGCATCCGAAACATGTAAAACATTTTTTACAAACAATTCTGCGTATTTTCTCACAAGGATGTAAATCCATAGACGGCATTTTTTAAATCTGCTACAAAGAAAGAAAGCAGTAATAAGTGACTGTTGTGACACGGTTACTGTGTGTGGTCAACCGTGACACACGGTCAGGTGTTGGGTATCGGAGAGTTAGGAGACTTGGGGGAAGTCACGAGTGTGTTGAAATTATGCAGAAAGAAGTCATCTAGTGGAGTTGGTTATCTCTAGATAATGTTTGCCTTGTCATTATGTTACGTTTGAATGTTTCACAATAAAGGCGGTTTATACTTAAAAGGACTTGTTTCTTCACAACTGGCGACCCCGACGAGACAGCATTTTTTTTTATCTGGTACAAAGAAAGAAAGCAGTAATAAGTGACGTCATATTATATATAATATATATATATATATATAATTTGTAAACTCTTTCGCCTAAAACACAGTGTAAATGTAATTATTATGTTGGTGACAGTGTTTTAAGCAATCCATCTACTCCTAAAAGGGAATGCCAGTTTATGCCACTACTAGTTTTAAGTAGTTTGCATGCCTGTCCGTCTCTTCGTCTGTTCGCCTGTCCCGTTTAGATCTCTAAACTAGGACAGGTAACAGGAATCTAGATTTCACAATTATTTGGGGGCTTTAAAAGTGTATGAGCAACGGCTACACTTTGTCTAATGGCTGCGGCTACATTTTGTCCTATGGCTACATTTCGGCCGATGGCTACATTTTTTCTTACGGCTACATTTCGCATGAAGCATAAGTTTTGTATAATAAAGCCAAGAAATTATATTTACAATTTAATTTCTTTCCAGCATGTCCAGCAGTCTATCTATAAGTAATTTCCCTTAATTTCTCGCTCGGTTGAATGATTATGTTAAAGTCTAAGAGATAATATTTTCACGAGATGATTTTGGAAACATTGGTGCAAATGCCATTAGAAATTGTGCGAAAATAATTTCCCCATTCGTCTGACCTACTTCCGGTTCTCGGATCCAGTTGAAACTGAACAATTATTCCTTGTACCTGACAAGACATGAATCAATGAAAAAATTAAATAATTTTTCAATTAATTATTAGTAATTAATAATTTTGTTTGATATCGAAATTAGAGCAATAAATGCTACTTACAAAGGATGTGGATGTATATATGGATTTAATCCCCTTATGACGCTATGACACTTATTTATTCTCCCGCTTCCCATTCTCGGAGATCAAGTTGAACTTTTGCATAATTATTTGAATCGATGACAATACACGAATCAACCAATTACCTTATCAATTAGTGCCTATTAATTAATTTTGTTATATATAGCAGAAAGAAAGAACTAAGAAAGGTTAACCCTGTGATCTTGAGATAAACGGCAGTAATTAAAGGTTATTTCCCTTCCTTACATAATCTTTGTCACTGTTTGATAGTATTCTTTTTTCTTTTGCTTGTCATAGTGCTTATTCCAATTCTCCCTTGTTTGCACCGAGATCTTTTAATCTGACTATGCAATGTAACTGAATCGGAAATAATATCTTTTTTATATAAACTCACTATGTCTGGTAAAAAGTTTGAACATGTTTGTTATTTCTCCCATTTCTCGTTATAGTGCATTGCCAATGACAATACACGAATCAATCCAAAACTTAACCAGTTATTTAATCATTATGTCCTACTTTAGTACTGATTAATTAATTTTGTTTTATGTAAGAGAAAGGGAGCTAAACCCTATAATCTCAGATAAATGGAAGTAATTAGTGGTTCTGTCCCTTAGATGATTTGTTTTAGAAAAGTATTCTTTTTTTTTTTTCTATTGCTAGTTTATCTTTCAAGTCTTTGTTTTGCAAAATGTTTTGTAAAATGTTTTACATATTTCGGATGTTCCTTCAGAGTTGAAGATAGTTTACTTCCTAGTCCAAACCTCCCGCAGGACGACGGTGGATGGGAGCGGGCAGGGTTTGAACCCGGGTTCATCGATAAATCCAAACGACAATCCAGCGCGCAAACCGCACGACCAGGCAGCCATCCATCTGTCTATATTATCTATCTATTTAACTTTTTTTTCTCTGATCGTTGACAGACAAATTCATTCAAATGGAGTGAAAATAACTTTCAAATCGATTATATTTACTTCCATAAAAAATGTTACTTTCAACATGGAGAAATCATAACAGTATACTTTATATCTGTCTAAAAGATGCTAAAAGTTTTGTTTCTTTGCCAGTCAAGAAACCACCCGGTCACTTTACCTACCGTACTGACACATTTGCCCAAACCAACAGTCACTTTACCTACCGTACTGACACATTTGCCCAAACCAACCGGTCACTCAACCTACCATACTGACACTTTGCCCAAACAAACCGGTCACTCAACCTACCATACTGACACTTTGCCCAAACAAACTGGTCACTCTACCTACCGTACTGACACATTTGCCCAAACCAACCGGTCAATCTACCTACCGTACTGACACATTTGCCCAAACCCCTTTGTCACTCTCCCTACCGTACTGACACATTTGCCCAAACCACCCGGGTGTGCAATTCATTTGGCAGTGTCCAGTCGGTAAGCATTAATCGACATGTTCACAGTGGCACTCATATTTACATTTCGGACCAAACCAGCCAACCTCACACTGAGCCATTGCTTGGGAAATGGGCACATCTAGTGAGAGATAATAGATCTTATAAATACAATTTTATAATCGAAACATCACATACAAAATATGATTTTGATTCATTCAGGAAATATTTTAACATACTTTCAGTGGCGTAGCTAATTTGGGGCAGAAGGGGGAGAATTTGTAAATCCCCCAGGCATCTAGTTAAAGGAGGCCTCAAATGAGTGTTTTTTTTTTACATTAAATATTAAATTAAACACAAAATGCACCCCCACCGGACAAAGACATCAAGCTACTCGGGCCCCCAAATGATGTGAAATGTCTGTTACGCCCCTGCATTCTTTATAGATAGATAGATAGATAGATAGATAGATAGATAGATAGATAGACAATTATCGAGAGATCAGATAGATAGATAGATGGATAGATAGATAGACAATAAATAAATATATTGATAGATAGATAGATAGAAAGAAAGATAGATAGATAGATAGATAGATAGATAGACATAAAAATATATAGATAAATGTAGTCCTTTCGATTACACAAGAATGTATTGTTTTTTTTATATTTTTATCCACTAGTTTCTATAGGCTTTCAATATTAGTGAAAGACACAAAGATAAAGGCACATTATTCGTCCCATATGCTAGGACAAATTTGTACAAATACTCCTTCTTCCCTAGTGCTATTAGAGCATGGAATGGGTTGCCTGAGCTAGCCAGGAAAACCAGTGACTGGGCAGAATTTAGGTCATTGGTTAATATGCATGACTAAATGCATGACGCGTAGGACGTAATCATCTTCTTTTTTTAAGTAACGTCAGTATTATATAAGATAAGATAAGATAGTATAGTACAAATGTAACCACAGGAGGTTAAGGTGTTACAATCTCAACTCACTCAAATCTACTTGCTACCGACTTCAAGCATGTTTCTTTATACTAACACAAACATATACATACACATATACATGCACATATACATACACATATACATACACATATACATGCACATATACATACACATATACATGCACATATACATGCACATATACAAACACATATACATGCACATATACATGCACATTTACATGCACATATACATGCACATTTACATACACATATACATGCACATACACATATACATATACATACACATATACATGCACATATACATACACATATACATGCACATATACATGCACATTTACATACACATATACATGCACATACACATACACATATACATACACATATACATGCACATATACATACACATATAAATGCACATCCACATATACATACACATATACATGCACATATACATACACATATAAATGCACATCCACATATACATACACATATACATACACATATACATACACATATACATACATATATACATACACATATACATGCACATATACATGCACATATACATGCACATATACATACACATATACATACACATATACATACACATATACATGCACATATAAATGCACATACACATATACATACACATATACATACACATATACATACACATATACATACACATATACATGCACATATAAATGCACATATACATGCACATATACATACACATATACATACACATATACATACACATATACATGCACATATACATACACATATACATGCACATATACATGCACATATACATGCACATATACATGCACATATACATGCACATATACATGCACATATACTTGCACATATACATACACATATACATGCACATATACATACACATATACATACACATATACATGCACATTTACATGCACATACACATGCACATACACATATACATACACATATACATACACATATACATACACATATACATGCACATATATATACACATATACATGCACATATACATACACTTCTCGTGAGCATGTACGCCCTACATACCAGTATATACGCCTCTAGCAGCATGTATGCCATGAGCAGCATAAACGACCTACGTAGCAAGTATATTGCGGTGAGCATGGACGTCCATAGTCTCAAGAAGGACATTAGCCCCTAGCAGCGTGTACTCATTGAGCAGCATTGACGAAACAACATAGTGATTAGAAGGGAAGTAGATCTAATGTTTTTTTTAACCTAAATATTAATATAGACACAGACATAATGATAATGTTAAATTTAAAAAAATGTAACATTTAATATCTGTATTTACTTGCGACGTAACATTAAGAGTATCACAAGAACTATTCTGGTCTCCATAACTTTACAACAGACATATGCCTAAAGTTTCATTTCTCATTGCTTTCCTACATGGATTGAAGTCCTTAGTTACACCTGTCCAACAAGAGTAGAGCTTTCATTAAATTGAGAACTAGACTATCATTATCTTTGTTACAAGCAGTTATTAAAACCAAGACGGAGACATAGAATTACGGAATAATTCTGTGACCTCCTTCTGGCAACTCTGTGCATAACAAATAATAGTTTAAATCGTTGTTGTGCCATGTTTTCTTAAAAAGTGAGTTGAGTTTTGAGTTCATAGTTAAAATGTATGCAAAGAAAAGAGGTCTAAGGCTCAAGGATTCATATGATGACAAAACTAAAAATGAATAGCGCAAATTCTGAGGTTTCCTAACAACAAAAAATGAGTTCACAATTGAATTGCTTACATGTTTCAGGTTCATAAATCCTAGTCTAAACTAAGGACATTTCATCCAGACCAATAGTTAGAGAAGGCCTGAACACTGACCTGCAACGTCACAACTTATGGGCAGTGGAGACCAATAGCTCATTGCCCCGTCACAAGTCATTATCGACCGTCCTTTCTCAATGTCTTTTGTCTTTTGCCTTGGACCGAACCCTCCGTCAATAGCAGGCCCGTCCGTTACTTTATGTTGTCTTCCCTTCGCTTTATCTGTCTGCCTCTTCTTTTTATCTTCTGGGTACTTTTCCCTGAAGAAAGATCGTTGCAAGCTCCGAAGACCTTGTAATATGGCCATAAAAACAGTATATGAGTTTATAGTGTCTTAATCATGATTAACTCAATTGAAATATTTTGTGGATTAAATCTTATTTTATAATATAAAGACGTTTCTTCAAAAGAGAAGATAATTACGTCCTACGCATTGCATGTGTCAATCTAGTTATTCAAGCAAATCAAGGAGTTAAAGTCTGATTCAGGCAACCCATTCCATTCTCTAGGGAAGAAGGAACACGAATTCGCCCTAGCATAAGGAATAGGGAATGTGCCTCTGCGTGTCTTTCTGAGTATTTTATTAGATTTTTTCTATTCGTAAACTATGGTTCTGTGTTTTATGTATTAGAGCTTCTTTCATTTTTCTTCTTCTTCCTGTCGTGTCTCTAAATCTAGTGATTTTACTAATGCGTTTATGAAAACGAGACTTTGCGAGAAAGAGAGAGAGAGAGAGAGAGAATGAAACTCTACAAAAGAGATCTTTAGAGTTATTAGAAAGAACAAGAAACTTTACTTGAGAGAGACGAAACAAGACCTTACTGGTGATATAGAGAAATATAAAACAAGATTTTACTAGGGGGGGGGGGAACAAGACTTTATAAGAGAAAAGAGAGAGTAAACGAGACTTTATAAGAGAGAGAAAGAGAAAGGAAAGAGAAAGAGGAGAACATATTTATGCAGAGCTGTTGTGTAAGAAGCCGAAAGATAGAGAGAAAGAGAGAGGGATACACAGAGAGAAAGACAGAGAGAGAGAGAGAGAGAGACAAAGAGAGAGAAAGAGAGACAGAGAGTAAGGCCAAGTGTGAGGGACAGACAGAAAGAGATAGAGACAGAGAGACAGAAAAAGAGGGAGATACAGAGAGAGAGACAAAGAGACAGATAGATAGAGCTTATTCATTCAATCATCTTTTGGAAGATAGACGATAATGAATTTTACAATAAAAAAATTGTCATTGAATGATTGATTAACTAAGGGATTAGGCTGAGTCAAATTTTAATCAACCAATTACAGAAGAGTAGGTTCATTTTAACCCTATGATTGGAATAACTACCGTCAAAATAGGATGTGAGTAGGACAATGTAATGATGTATCTCTCTAAAACAGGCATGTCAAACAAAACGTTCTGGGGCCGCTCGCGACCACTTTGCATGCGGACCGCTTGGCTACCTTAAAAATTATCAAAATAATGTTAAGCTATTAGTCTGGAAAATAATAGATGACAAGCTAATTAAATTGAAAAATAGTTTTTGTTAAACCGAACAACGAGAATGAGTCTGTAGTGAAAGCAAGCTACATTTTGTCAAACTTAATTGCAAGCCATATCAAATCATTTAGTGAATGTGATTTTAATAATGAGTGTGTCGTTAAAACCGAAGTAATTTATCCAGAAAAGGTGAAAGCCTTCAAAGAAATAGCGTGAACTAAGAACACTGTGGCAGACAGAATAAATGGCATGTCATTCAGCTTGCTTGAACGATTAAAGTTAAAAATATATGATTTTGAATTATTTTCATTGGCTATCGATGAGTCAACTGATGTAACGGGAGTAGCACAGTTGGATATATTCATAAGGGCCTGTGATAGGAATTTTGAGATACATGCGGAACTTCTTGAGCTCTGTTCTAGGCATAACACCACAACAAGCGAGTATGTTTTTGAGAAATTACAGGAGGTGATATTGCAGTACAATTTATCCTTGGTAAAGCCAGCTAGTCTAACTAAGGATGGCGTACCAACCATGAAATGAAATGGCTTTGATGGAAAGCTACTTGCAAAAATATGAGAAAATGATGATAATTTTAAATTAGCTTATTTTCAGTGCATTATTCACCAAGAAACATTCTGCGCAAAGCAATTACAATTCCAGTTTCAGTCGCTCTCATGCTTATTCATGGCTTAAGGACAGCTTAAACCCCCAAATAGAAAATACATGTTTTAATAATAAAAAATGCTTTGTTATTATGTGTAGGCATGCAAATAAGAAGAAAATAAATAATTTTTCTTTATATCTTATCACATTTTTGAGAAAAAAAAATGTTTGGGCTATTTTTAGCTAAAATGATGAAAAAATAGCTATTTTTTATGTCAAGATTTCTTGAAAACTACTAAAGCTAGTTCAATAAAACTTCAGCTGTTGATTATTCAATACTAGTAGAAGATTGTGAAGCAGAATAAACCAAATTTATTAAATAGAAAAAAAAGTTATAGCTCTAAGCATGGTTGCGGCACATTATTTCAAGTTTTTATAGGGGGGTAGGCATAGAAAAAAATTAATTACTCTTAAAGTTTTCAACCTTTTCTATTTATTCTGCTTCACTCACTTTTATACCTATATATAGAACAATATTTGTGCCGAATTTGAAGGCAAAATATTCATAAATAAATTTTTTATCACCCCAACTCTGAACGAAAAAATATGAAAATGCTAAGAGGAGAAAACGACAAAAAAACGAGAATCTCTGTGATAAAAACTAAGTTAATGTGTTTGTAAAAACATTTCCACTATACAGTTAATATTTCTATTGTTCATCTGTGTTCCTAATATTAATTTTTTTAACTTTTCAACGCTTTTTTACTGTTATATCCTATCTTTGATGATACGATGCGATTTCTCAGATTCTAGGAATACTACATTGATGTGATTTATGGAGGAAAATATTCTAAACTTGCTATATAACCTTAATCTGGGTAGTTCTCCTTCACTATATGACGAAACTAGCTATATATACTGCTATTTCAAGACTTCTTTTACCAAAAAAAAAGCAATTTTAGGATGATAATATGGTGGAAAGTCTCATCAACATTTTGGATTTACTAGTTTAGTTTCATTCACAGCTGTTACTGTATTTTCAATAATTTAACTAGTTGTTGCATGCATTATGTTTTTAAAACAGTGCAGAAAAATGGTTGAGGTAGACCCATTGATGCTATAGAAAACTTTAGGGCACCTTATGTCCATCACCCTATGTGACACTATGTCTATATATATAGATCTATATATACAAACAAATCCTGGTTCTGCCTCTGGTACTTTAAATTGTTTATGAAATATCTTAGGCTTTAGATCTAAAAATAAGATTAAAGCTTTTCATCAATTCCATAAATGTCTAAGTGACAGTATTGTCCTGAAGTCTAAATCTACTTTCTATATCTAACTACTATCATTTGCTATACTTAGTATAGTATACTATGACTACTATGGTACTACTAGATTTAGTTAGATCTATGTCTGCTTTTATTATGGATTATTAGTAGACCTAAAAGTTTAACTCTAAATTGCAAAGAGTAGATCTAGATTATAATCTAGACTAGACTATTGCTAATAGACTCATACTAGATCTAGACTAGATGACTAGGTCTAGTAGCTAGTTAGATCTAGTCTAGTACTCTACTAGATCTAGGACTAGTTTTAGTAGCAATCATGCCTTTGTTTATGAGGGCTGAATGAGCTAATTTCCGCAAAGCTTACTTATATTAGGTAAACTTTTCAAAATTTAAGTGTAGATCCCATTTAATATTCATAACATATTGAGTTTGAGAACTGATTGCAAATAAAATAAAATATAAGTACAAAAACTTTATCAAGCCACGTTGCTTCTCAGCAAAGGGTTGGAAGGCTAAAAATATCCAAGCAGTTGTTTACATGTGGTCTCCAGGTCAATATTTGTAAAGTGTTTTCTGATTGGTTAAACCACATAAAGATGTTTCTTTAAACCAATGAAAATATTTGTTTTATTTTTTTTTCAGCTTATCTTCATGGAACTTAGAGGATTTTTTTTTCATGTATTGTGGTAAAATCGGACCAAAAATAAAAAAGTTATAAAATTTTTAAAATGTGCATACTAATTAGGTGACATATTAATGTCTAGTATACAAAATAAAAAAAAATATTTAAAATACTTCCACTTTAAATTTTGACATGCTTTATACATCAAATTGTTCAGAAATGAATACTGTATAATATTCAGTTATAAAAAAAAATCTAAAATTTTGACCCATAGGGGGGTTTAAGCTGTCCTTAAATCATCGCCAATTTTCAATGTTTCTGGATGACAGGACACGAATTCGATTGTGTTCCCTACTCCGCTAACTCTCATGTCATAAATTATTGAAGAAAGTTTTTGGCCTGCGTGAGGAAATTGTATTGTTTCTGAACATGAAAGGTGAGGTTTCATAACTGACGAATGGGTTCAGGATTTGGCAATAGCAGTTGATCTCACTGGTCACCTGCAAGACTTAAATTCGAATCTTCAAAGTAGACAAAATTGTTACAACTGCGTGTAAAGTGTGCTTTCAAACAAAATTACGACTGTGGATAAATCAAATATGAAGAGAAAACCTTGTTCACTTCTCAACGTGTCAGGAACTAAAAAGATCAAAAACGGCTTAATTTGGTAAATATGTTTTACAACTGAAATCGTTTGTAGATGCTTTAAAAGACCGTTTTCGTGACTTTGTTTCATACGAGCAAGTATTTTCGTTGTTTGTTTCTCCATTCTCATTTGCATCTGAAAGTTCTGCGGGTAATGTGCAACTAGAGCTGATAGAATAGCAGTCAGAGTCTTTGTTGAAATCGAAGTATATTTGGCTATGCCAACATTTTACAGTTATTTACCTGAAAGGTACGTTGAATTGTGGAAATTTGGAGCTAGAATTATTGCTTTGTTTGCAAGCACTGAGCTCTGTGAGCAATTCTTTTTCCATAATGAAAGCTACACAAACACCTCCCCGTTTGAGGCTATCTGATCAAAATTTGTCATCAGTGATGAAAATGTCAGTGGCAAACAAACTTCAACAAGACATTTATATACTTGTATCCCAGAAAAGATGTCAAGCATCAGGACAAAGAAAGTAATACGTAATCATAGTCATTTTCAAATACTGAATAGTATTACAAATTAAGCTAAGGGACAGGTATACCAATAATTATTGTATTCTATTGTATTGTTTCTAATTTACATACAACTAGTAGGCTGTTTTGCAACTGATTTTTTGCTGCTGGCCCTCAGGTCATAGTAAGTATTTAATGTGGCCCATACACCTTAATGAGTTTGACATACCTGCTGTAAAAGATTGTTAGAATATCTTTTAAATTCGATTTTAAACAATCAATACACAATTACATTGAATGTCTGTTGAAGGAGCAAATAACAAGCAAAACGCACAAAAACACGAACACATCAGGCAGTCCTGGAGTTTTGTTTTTAGACCTTAATATTTCTTTTCTAGATAAACAATATATCGATTTACATTGTTATTTCCCCTGCTTCATCCAAAAAACATGTTCACTTTGGTTCGAATACCAAGTAGCACATTCACACCAAGTCTACTACAGTTCTATGTAAGGTATTCTTAACGGAACATGAATTTTGAAATTAAAACAATACAACACATTCGTATTATTATTTTGTGGATAATTTTTTTATTTCATAACGTCATTGATTACTATACAACCCTGGTGGTTGCCTGGTCTTGCGATATGTGCGCTGGAGTGTTATTCGGACTTCCCGATAGCCCAGGGTTTATACCCTGCCCGCTGCCATCCGATGTCGTCCTGCGGGCGGGACGAGAAAAACAAGTATCTTCAACTCTGAAGGAATATCCGAAATATGTAAAAAAAAAAAAAATTGCAAACCCTGACATTCTATGAGCATATACAAAATATGACAAATGAAATCCATAAGATAATTCAACGGCTGTGGACGACTACATGTCGTAAGTTGTCTACAAATATAATAAAGTTTATTGCATTTGATTGAATCATTTTATAGACTTCTGGTTGTTAAAAGGGGATTATATGCTAGCAGAACAAAGTAACCGATCAAAGCTGGTGTTCAACGACCAGTCTGAATGAACATACCATTTGCTGCTCTAAAAATAATTGGATGCATCCGAAAGTAATTGAACAGATGTGATAGCAATGTTTGAAAGAGTTTCTTCTTCCTCATTTGTTTTTTAATTGGATTTTTTAAAACTACAAGTTGGCAGCTGCTATTTCGTCCTCCACAACAGAAGATTAAAAAAAGCAATGTCTGTCTACGAGCAGTATGCATTAGATATAAACATAACTATCAATGAAAACCAGTTGTAGTGGTTGAAATAGGAATGGCTAATGCATTTGAAATAAGAATGAAATATGGTGGCTAGCATTGATGCAGTCTGCTCCCTCTCTCTTTCTCTCTCTCTCTCTCTCTCTCTCCTCTTCTTTCTTTACTCTCTTCCCTTTCTCTCACTCACTTTTTTACTTTTACCTCCTTCTCTCTCTCTTTCTCTCCTCTATTTTACTTTCTACCCTCTCTCCTTCTATTTCTCTATTTCTCTCTTTCTACCTCTCTCTTTTTGTCTCTCTACATCTCTCTTTCTACCTGTCCCACTCTCTCTCTCTTTCCCTCTCTCTTTCCCGCTCTCTACCTCTCTTTCTCTCTCTCTCTCTCTCTCTCTCTGGCGTCTTTCGTGCTCAAGTTATCTCTTCCATAAACACATGCGCTAAAAACGAATATTTAGGATGAGTACACTATTTCACGTGACAACGCCAGCCTAGCCGCGACCTGCATATTTTACTATTCTGATGCGGACAAAATCGCGGGGGGGGGGGGGGGGGGGGGGGGGGGGGGGGGTGTATGTAAGTTCTCTTTTCGTCTTCTGCTCATGTCCTCGACAAGGGCTCACGCAATTCGTGACAGCTCTATAAGTGTCTCTTTCAGAGGCCATCCGAGGCTTTTCTTTTTGCCAGTGAGGGCACAATGGCGCCTGTATCTTTATAGCGCTTCCGGGCGTGTCTAAAATAAATGCACAAGAAAGCGCTAGCCGTAGTCATGGAAACTGTGCATGTTTAAAAACAAGCCAAAGTATGCATGGATGGTCTATTTAAAGTATTTTTTTTTCTACATTTCATTTTTAAATGACTTTTGGGAAGAACGTCATTCCTGATTAAAAACTATTTTGAGTGACACATCATTCAATGTGAAGACCAATAACTGACTCTTATTAATGGCGAAATGCCATTCTTATCTTATATTATATGATACAGACGTTACTTCAAAAAAGAAGATGATTACGTCCTAGGCGTTATGAATTTAGTCATGCATATTAACCAATAACCTAAATTCTGCGAAGTCACTGGTTTTCCTAGCTAGCTCAGGCAACCCATTCCATGCTCTAATAGCACTAGGTAAGAAGAAGCTCTTGTACAACTTTCTCGTAACGTATGGGACGAGGAATGTGCCTTTATCTTTGTTAAATTTTGTTTTTGTATCTGAAGATATATCAATCAAAACACTACTCTATTATTATCGGATTACCCACTTATCTTTGTAATTGAAGATTAAGTTAAGATACTTGTTCGATTGTACAGAGTTAATCTCGTCTGCTGTTATTCAGATGTAAGCCAGATAACTTATAGTCACGTGATTCTTAACTTCCCTTTATATCTGGAGTCATCCAATATGATAGCTATTGGATCGAACGTCATTACCGAGTTTTCATAAAAGAAACAGTATTACATTAGTTTGCGCTGAAGAAGTTGACGACGATGAAACAAAGTTTACTTTTCTGTTTAGGGTTTCTGGTTGGTCTCCAAGCACAGGAAGGTGAGGTATCATGCCAGTCACTGTGTTGGCTGTATCTCAGTATGCAGTAGGCCATAGTGTGTGAAGATTGTTGAAAGAATCTTGGTTGTAAGGGATGACACATCATTCAATGTGAAGACCAATAACTGTCTCTTATTAATTGCGAAATGCCATTCTTATCTTATATTATATGATACAGACGTTACTTCATAAAAGAAGATGATTACGTCGCAGTGGGCCCCGCTCTTTCATAAGCCCCGCGTTAATTGTAAGTGTAAATTATTAAATTAAATCATTATAACTTTATATAATTACAGGGTTTCCACGGCTTCCTGATTGTATACGAAATATCCGAAAAACTCCTTGAAATCTCCTGAAATTATTAGAATCTCCTGAAAATGAACGATATTGTCATTTTTTGGGGCGCCAATAAATTAAAACAGAATTGCGGGCTTTCATTTATTAAAAATGTATTGCAAAGACGAAAGCATTTTCTAACTAAAATAATCTTAATTTTGACATTATGCTTATCCCTTCCCCGACTAGGCCCGCGTTCGCATAGGGCCCCGCAATAGCTAGGACCGGCCCTGTTTACAGATTACTTTGATTTGAAGTTTTTTATTCAACATGAATTGTTTCTTGTTAGAATTCTTCTTTTTATTTTTTCTTCTTAAATATGTGTGGGTTGGGGAGGTTTCATAGCAGTAATTGTATATCTGAGATGATTTGCGCAGTGGTTTCCAGATCAGGCAGTTCTCCGTATAGTTCTTTCTCCATTGAAGGGTTTTGAGGTCAAGTCTTGTTCCGTCCTCTCCATAGAGTATACAGCTTCGAAGGACATGGTCTATATTCTCTGGTGGAGCTACACAAAGGAACATATGTCGCTCATTCTGTTGTGTCCGGTTCTGAGGCAAAAAATTATGAGTTGGTCATGTCGAGATAGTATATAATAGGCATCGATGTTCTTGTAATTGGGATGTGAGCTCTGGTCCAATTCTCATTTATTCTACTCTTTATTGTTGTCTTAATTTATTCTGGGTAGAGAGGGAGTATTCATTTGTTTGCTCGTTTTATCCATGTTTGGCCAGTATCTCTGCTTTTTTTTATTGCCTTCTAATTGAATTTGTGCTGGAATCCATTGAAGAACAGTTTCCTTGCTGTTGATGTTAAGAATGACAAGAGCTGCCCAGAGTTGCTTTATATAGGAAGCATCCGAGTTTTTCAGGCTTTAAAGAACTGTTTTGGCATCGGTCAGTAAGACAATTTGGCTGTTTGGTGTACATGGGTACTTTACAGTTCGTCCATCGTGGTTCGATGATGACCACTTTGTCATCCAGGGGGCTGAGAGCTTGGCACTGGGGTTTTGTGCCTCCTCATGTGGCTGGTGAGACCTATGTGAGCCCGAAATGTTCGGCTGTACACTGGGCAGGTTATTCCAGCTGGAGCTAGAATCATTGATCTTGCTTTTCTTCTCTGGCTCTTTTTCTTCTGCCAGCGCTGTTCTCTTTTCCTCAGCAACCTGTGCGCCAGTTTTCACTGCGCGACGCCATGATGCTCTGTCATGTGCCTCTGTCTCCCAGGTGCCTGGGTCTATGCTAAACGCTTTCAGAGAAGCTTTGAGGGTGTTCCTGAAGAGTTTTTTCTTTGACCGCTTTGCGAGCGCTTTCCTTCGCTTAGTTGGCCATACAATAGTCGTTTAGGGATGCGGCGGTCTTCCATTCTGCAGACGTGTCCTGCCCATCGCATCTGGGACTGCATCAGGATTGTGTGGATGCTTTGCAGACACGCTCTTCGAAGAACTTCTGTATCTGGTATTTTGTCCTGCCAGTTGACATTCAGTATTTTTCTTAGACATGTCATGTGGAGGTGGTTCAGTTTCTTTGCATGTTTTCTGTACAGTGTCTACGTTTCTGAGGCATAGAGCAATGCAGGGAGGATGACAGCTCGATAGATCCCTAGCTTTGTATTTGTCGTGATACCTCGTCTGTTCCAGACGTTTTTAGACAGTATATGCCAGCTCCTTCGTTAATCGAATCCTAGTGTTTCTTGAATCATTGAGAAATAAGTCTTTCTCTTATACATTACAGACGTATTTACAAAATAGATAATGTAATGACGTCATACGCAAATCCATGTGTTAATTCATAAGTAAATGTTAATTAAAGACTTTAATTCTTTGAAGTAATTGGTTTGTCCAAATCTCTTTAGATGTCTTGACGTAACTAAGAGTGTTCTCACGGCGAACAGATACTGGGCTGACCATATCAATGATTTAGTACTTTTCATTTCATTCCAATCTATCAGAGCCAGAAACTTTTCCCATTTTTTTTATTTTATTTTTTTAAACTTCTTCTCTTTTAACTTATTAACATTCCTTTAAAAGAGAAATAATATTACTTTTTTTAAGCTAAATAGTTAGATAGATATAGATTAGATAGATAGATAGATAGATAGATAGATAGATAGATAGATAGATAGATAGATAGATAGATGGGTTGATTGATTGATTTTATTATTATTTCTATTTAGATTATACTGAGCCAACAGTACTATTAAATGACGAGCATTTGACAATGCCTATACCAATGCCCAGACTTTCTCTCCAAAGTATGCCTAGTCTCAGACCAGTTGGTAAGTTTCAAAAAAACTATTACATATATTATCTTGTGGGGACAGTTACACCTAAATGAGTGCATAAGTCTCTATACAGTATTGTATTTAAGACACATCTAATATGAGACCAAATACGACTGTTAGTACACAGCCTTTTACTTTATATTGGTTTATACATAATTGCATTTTTTTTTTAATGCATGCTTGAAAAAATTAAGAGCAGGTTTTTCGAATACAACACAAATTTCATCCGACTATTTTGAGCACAATACTATTGATAGTCGTACAGAAATAGAAAAAGACCTTGTGAAAATCTATACTGCTTATCCACTTTATTTACTTGTTGTAACACTGCTTGCCTTAAAGAACAGCTTAGGCGCCAACACTCCTTGGCAGACATAGAAATGAGCACACATGGTTGCATGCTGCTTCAGAACGAGACAGCTGGAGAACACTTACGAAGACCTTGGGATACACATTTGGGACCAAAAGTAAATCCGCTGACTAGGACAGACGCAGACGTCAAAAAGAAAATCTTAATCGACCACCGGCGGACAATGGTTATGCTTGCCTTGGATGTGGCAAAATATGTAGGTCACAGCTGGGGCTGCGTAGCCACGGGGAAATATTGCATTCCTTTTAAATCCTCGGACTCGAAGACAAGCCTTATTATTAATTTTATAACAATTTACCTTGGCGATGGAGATAATCTACAAAGGGGTGCGGATGGGGTGACCAAAGGAACGGCTTATGCTTACTATTGATTGGAGTGACCAAAGGAACGGCAAATGCTTACTATTGATTGGGGTGACCATAGGAAAGGCTAATGCTTACTATTGATTGGGGTGAGCAAAGGAACGGCTAATGCTTACTATTGATTGGGGTGACCAAAGGAACGGCTAATGCTTACTATTGAATGGGGTGACCAAAGGAACGGCTAATGCTTACTATAGATTGAGATCAGTAGCATCACAAAATGTGTCGAACTGTGAGCGTTCTGCCGAGACCATGCGTTACAGAAGGCTTCAACAGTGACCAAAGTCGTCACAACCTGTGGGCAATGGTTACCAATGTCTCGTTGCCACTTCAGTTCTGTACGATGGCTTTTATGACGATTTGTCTCGGTTCTGCGATTTTACCAATAGTCACACGCTTAATTTTTCTTCAGGTTTAGCTGCAAGATAGAGGTTTAAAATACAAGTTTTCCTTGTCCTTGGAGGCGCGGTGGCTGAGCGGTAAAGCACTTGGCTTTCGAACTGGGATTCCGGGTATAAATCCCGGTGAAGACTGGGATTTTTTAAATTTCGGAATATTTTCGCACCTCCGAGTTCACCCAGCTCTAATGGATACCTGACCTTAGTTGGGGAAAAGTAAAGGGGAGTTGGTCGTTGTGATGGCCACATGACACCCTCGTTGACCGTGGGCCACTGAAACAGGTGACCATTACATCATCTGCCTATAGACCACAAAGTTTGAAAGGGGAACTTCTCCTTCCTGCAAAACTAGCCACGGTTAAGAGCACCTACTGCCCGAAGCTTTTACTTGTTTAGGCACCAGTACTCGCCTTCGCCCCTTCTAAGACTAAGACTAAGATTGCTTCATAGATCCTTATGGAAATTAGTTGTGACTACTAGAACTATTTATAAAAGATAGATAGATAGATACATACATACATACATACATACATACATACATACATACATACATACATAGAGAGATAGATAGACGAGATGCAATGTTATTAGAAGCACTCTATTGGTAGCTTTTTCTTCTTTCAGGATTGACATCCTTACGTAATCTCACATTTCGTAATCACAGATAAAGAACCGAAAATGAGTTTTGTGTGGTATGTCTGTTCGTCTATAAAGTTCTGATGCAACGGCTTTTTTTTTTGTCATTTCCGAAAGTCAACCATCTAATTTTACAAATTATCTATGCAAGCTTATTAAAAATAAAATGCACCACTTTTAAATGAAAAACTTCGGGGGAGGCATTTTTTTTAATGTCACAAATTCGCGCATAGCATCTAAGGTCACAATGGAAAAAGTATCAATGTATTATTATAAAAAATATTTTCCATTTAGTAACTAACTTAAATTAACACATGGAATGAGATACTGATTGAAATGTTGTTAAAAAAAGAATGTTGATACCAACTTCTCTTTAGTTGCTGTAAGTTGAAAATAAAATACTTTTATAACGCGAAGTTTTATATATCCCCATTACACATTAAACAGTCTAAATAAGACTAAATGGAGCCCAGATCTAGATATATTTATAATATATATATATATATTATAAATGTATAAATAATTAGAACAAAATTTAAATTAGTAAGGCAATAGCTTATCTTCTGACATCTTAGGATTACAGATGTATTTATTATGTAAATAGTAGTATCACATTAAGAAATGAATCTGATACGAACAGCATAGTTCACCATAGCTCGGTACCAAAAAAGCCTTCTATTCCTGATCATAACATTGACCTAGGTCTAGTAATTTCAAGATTAAACGTGCAAAATCATACGAACTCTAAGACTAAGACTAAGACTGCTTTATTGATCCTTACGGAAATTTGTTGTGATTACAAGGACTCTTTTCTTATATAAAGACAACACAACAGAAAAATCACATAAATACAACAGACAACATAAAGTGTTCATTCAGCGACTACACACAGGTATCTTGGCGCATTTCATGTTCCCTGATCAATGAGTGGCGCTGATAGAGTCTGACCGAGTGAGGTACGAACGAGTTTTTGTACCGCTCCGTTCTTGTTTTGATTGACAGCAGTCCCCACTTCGCGACGACCTGATGTAGTTCTGATGGAGCGGGTGGCCGTTGTCTTCCAAGATTTTTTCCTTTTTTCTTAGGCACTTTTGTTCAAAAAGTTCCTTTAAATGTGGTAATGTTGTGAGTGTAATTTTTGATGCTTTTTTAATGATGTTTTCTAGACGTCGCAACAGTTTGAACTGTGTACTGTCATGAATGTGGTTCCAAAATGAATTCTTGTTTACAAACTATATTTCTCGTAGGTTTATGGATTAGCAGCTGATAAACCTTTTTTTTTTCTAATGACATGAGACGTGTTTTTTTTTAATCAGATCATTTGTGTGTGTGTGTGTGTTTTCAGATTTATTAAAGAAACAACAGTCTAAAAGAGACATAATTAGGCCATATCATCTAGCTACAAAAGACAAGCCTACACTAGTTCGTTCAGTTGACAGAAAAAAGCCTACACTAGTCCTCCTAGATGACCAAGACAAGCATAGACTAGTCTATTCAGCTGACCAAGACGAACACAGTCTGGGCTTTTTTGCTGATCAAGACAAGCCAGAACTAGACAGGTCCAGACAACTCCAACTAGGTAGGCCTATATTTCAAAATATGGTAGAACATTAAAATCTGATCATTTGTAACTCGAGAGTTCCCCTGCTGGTCAGCCACTCTCGTAAATCACTATTAAACTGCGCTAAGCGACATACCATTTTTATCTTTTAACGTAAATAGAGCGGAGTATTTGTCGACCTCTTTTGTAATGTTCTTTGTTAATTTTATATTGCAGATTGCGCTAATGCTAGTGGATACTACGAATTGAAATGTTCATATGTGTTTACAAAAAAAATATGGTTTATACCTATGTGCATAAATTGTGCACTACTAGTTCAAAAAAGCTGACATCGGATTTACGACGCCCTTGTTTTTTTTTAGCATGCATTGTATTGTATTAATCATATCAGGCACCATTTCGCCTTCACTGGCGAAGTGGAAAGTAGTTGGCAGCAGATGACCTCTAAAAGAGAGACTTGGAGAGCTCTCACAAAGGTCTTGGGGCTGACATTGGACACTCAAAGTCCTTATTGACGAGATAAAACAGCAAACTGAATGGAGGTACGCAAATGTATTCAAATAATTTCATTTAAAATTGCTCTGTATGCAATTAGAAACTACTAATTTTATTTCAATCATTTAAAAAATGTTATTCAATATTGCCCTGTAGGTCGGCAACGGCAACATATTGCATGGTAAAGATTAAAATATTTCTTAATTACTTCAATGTGTCTTCTAGTAGGACAGAAGCAAAATATTAAACACTAGTTGTGACCTGCGGCGTAACATACGCCGTTATTAGGCCACTGCAACCTATGCGACCGCAGTGGGACCAGCACTGTCATAGGCCCCACGCTAATCCTGTGTGTAAATTATTAAATTTAACTATTTTATAAGTTATAACAGATTTTTAGCGGCCTCCTGATTTACCAGGAGCTCCTGGAAATCTCCTGACATTGCAAAATATACAAAAGAAAGTCCTGGACATCTCCAGAAACTATTAAAATCTTTTGAAGACTAATAAAAATCTCCTGAAATATAGACACAATTGTCATTTGGGGGGTGTCATAAAAAAACGGCATTATGCAATACCTTTTAATTTGGCATCTGGTGAAAGTAGCTTCTCGCGCCTTAAACTAATGACTTGAGGTCAACAATTCTCAAGGATAAATTAAAATATTTCGGAAGTCTTGCTACTTAGCGTGATCTATGTAGAAAAAATAATTTTTATGATATACTGTAAGACTTCGCTACACGCAAGGCTCGTAAAGGAATTCTTTATGTAATAAAGAATGAATAAAATGCAAATTCGAATTTATTTTCTAATGCGAACTCTTAATTTTCACATATTATCCGTATCCTTACTTAAACCGGGCCCTTCGCAATCCGTTTTACATAGGTCCTCGGAATGGTTAAGTCCGGCCCTGCTATTAAGTGACGAGTGAATACAGAGAAGATAACTTGTTCTCTTGTTCTCCCCCCCCCCCCCTCCCTTTTTTTTCGCCACAAATGTTACGTGGGGTAACTCTAGCCTGACTTGCAGAGAAATAAAAGAGTTATCTTTCCAGAACTTGTTGGTGGTGTCAGACATGGTTGAGCCATTAAGAAAATTATATATTTAGATGAATTTTAGCCACCTTAGCCGGTTCAGAAGCCAATTGCTTTACCACTCAGTCAACGCGCCTCCTATAGTTTTTTTAAAAATATTTCTTTTCAGATGGCATTCCAGACCCAGTACCATATAATAAGGATAGGCCAAAATCCAATGCTTCTCGGTATGATTCTAAATGTACCTTAAACTTGCTTCACACACACGAAACTCGTTGGCGGCCCCTGCTGGACAAGCCGTACCTTAATTGTTACGTCACACAATCTCATACCTAGACCGTAATTAACCAATAGTATATTGTAGAAAGTAAAGTACCCCCCTTTCACACCTTACAATCTTTAGGGCCGATGATGTAAATTTTATTGTTTCTGTGGCCCACAGTTAACAATGGTGTCATGTGGCCAGAACAACGACCAAACGACTTTACTTTTCCACAGCTGGGTGGACTCAGAAGTGTTTTAAGAATCCCGAATCTAAAATCCTATTCTTCTCTAGAATTTGAACCCGAGACTTCTATGTTAGAAAGTCAAGCGCTTTACCGTTTAGTGAAAATGTAATTAATGTTCTAGATTGCGGATCGTACAGCTTATCTATTATAAAAAAAAAGTGCAGTAATGTTTAAGATTTGGTCTATATGTATTAGCATAAACTATGCAATTTTTTTTTTTTTAAAAGAACTTTCCATGTTAGCACTTTTCAGCTTACATATGACAGTATTTACAAAGTAACACATAAATCGCATAAAATATAGCTTAGGTGAAAATATTTTTCTTGTAATAGTTTTTGTTATTCTTAAAGAGACATTTCTCTCAGGCAAGCACATTTTAATACAAAAATTAAAAAATACAAATTCTTGACACAATACTCAACTAGAAGTTGGGTAAAGGGCTGCCAAAGAAAATTGAAAATAACTTGTCAAGCATCTAACTATTTATTACAGATAAACAGCCGATTCCACAACAATACTGAATCCTTCAAAGTTGGTATTGAGAGCTGTGTCATCTACATATATTTCCATGTATCACCAAGTTCCTAACAAATGAATCACCAAGTTCCTAACACCTGAATCAACAATGTCTACACACCTGAGTCAACAATGTCTAATCACCTGAATCAACAATGTCTAAACACCTTGATCGCTGTTTAAAGATGTATAGTTTTAAGTGATCAAAATAACTACCCAAAATGAGACTTTTTTTTTCTGACATACTTTTTCTTGCAGATAAGAATGAAACTTATTGTTGTATATCGCTCTTGTTTAATTTTTTTTCATGAAGAATTTTTTCATGAAAGATGCCTTTCCAATACACGATCCTTGAAGACAACCTGCACCGATTAAACCACTGTTGCATCAGATCTGAACGAAGTGGTCGTCTCCTTTCCATTAGGACTAAAACAGAAAGATTTAAAAACGTCTACATCACACTTTCGTCAGAGTCTTACAAGATCATCTGTCGTCATCGAGAAGTACATAGAAGTCTAATTCATAAAGCGCTGGTTGTGAGTAAGTATGTGTTTCGTGTATGAATGTTGTTCATATTTGCATCTATATTGTTATTGTACAGTAGTTACGCTGAGGTTGTCATCTGTAGTCTAACTGAATTTTTATTTGATTGGATCAATAAAAATGATCTTATCTTATCTACTACAGCTTGTAGAAATATAACTTAATAGTTCCCACATCCATATTGTTATGATACAAATTTGATAGCCATTCGTATAGTAATCTCTGGACCAAGGTAAAAGATAGAATCAGGCAGGAAATACGCCATGTTTAGAGACGCTAGAGGAGGTGACAATAAAGACTCTGATAGAAGAAGACTCCACGACCTATTCCCCCCCTCCCTGTAGATAAATGTTTTAAAGCTTAATCAAGCGTTATCCAGTTTTTAAAGAGCGTCTAAATAGTGCTGTGCGGACTCGCTTGTGTGTTCCATAAGTCTCGATTGGAGTATACCAATATTAGAATCTTGATGATTCTTAAAATGATTCAATAAATAATTAAAGGGACACAATTCACAAAGCTGTGAGAAAATAAAACAAAGACTGGTGGTAAACACGGACAAGAGAAAATAGACTAAAATAGATATATACTAAATAATAAAGGAAAATGCTGCTCCTCTTATCTTACTTCATATAATACAGACGTTACTTCAATAAAGAATATGATTTAGGACAGTGCGTCTACAAAGGGCCTTACATCCTCACAAGCTCAAAAATATACTTTTTTTTTAAAACTAAAATATGTATACTAAATATTTTCCAAATACGACTCTAGTATTCCAGTCAAACGATGTTCATTCCTGAATATAGCATTCTTTTAGATATAAGTAATTTTATTCATAAATGGATTTTTTTAAAGCTCTCGAAAAATTGTAGGGGCCTCCAAGAAAAAAAACTGACCCGGGGCCTCCACTCGCTTAAATCCGGCCCTGCTTCACTGTCATGTGTAGAGCGTTGACTAAGCTAACGCGGAGGTAACTATTAATTTAAAGAAAGGGAAATGCCAACAAAATTAGTGGATAAAGAGTTTTAATAATCCAACATATTTAATGCAGTAAGAAAGAAAAATCGTCTTGGTGTCTCTAGACAAAATGATTAATTCTAAACGTACTCAATTGGAAACTGCCTGCTAAGACGCTAATCAATCAACTGCTTTTTATTATTACAAAGCGTATATAAAGTCACTCTGTATGTCTGATAAAAAGCTTGTACATGTTATTTTTTCCCACACCCTATCTCGGACAAGACTGAAATTTTGCACAATTATTTCTATTGCCTGACAAAACAAAAATCGATTTTAAAAAATAACCAATTAGTTAATTAAGTGTTTGTAATAAATAATTTGTGTTTGGTATATCGATCAATAGAAAGAAATTGTACTTGATTGTTAAAGAGATATGAATCGAATTATTCACTTGTATACTTTGTAGAGAGAAAAGTTTTAAACTAACAATAGATAAGTACAAAACCTTATATTTTCATAAGCACTTCCCTGGCATAGTGGTTAGTGTACAGGAGACTGAAGAGGCCTTTGCCCTCGAGTTCAAATTCATTCATTCGCCTTTTTTTTTAAAAACAAAGCATTTAAAAAGTGATCACCTAGATACCCCCTTCGATCTCCCCCACAGCTTTACAACTGCCAGAGAAGTGATAGGAATGGGATCATAAAATATTGAAAAAACTAAAAGCATGAACATGCACTAACGAAAACAATTAGTAAAATTATTTGTAAGCGCAAAGATTTATTATTGTTAGCCTATTTCCGAATTTCGACATGGCCGAAACTGATCCAAAAGAAATTAATACAACTACGCTTAATATAAGAATTACTTGTTAAAATTTGTTTTTCTTGTTTCATATCTAACTCTAGTCCTTGTTTTTTTCTAAGACATCATTGTTACTACGCTATAAAACCTAAACTCATAATAAACAAAACAAACACAGCCCAGCTCTGACACGAAAAATTCCTATTCGTAACCAAGCATGTGTGACATTCTATCCTAGGATTGTAATGCCATTAATGCATGCACTGAGCTTGTCCTATAACATTGTATTGCTGGCTATTTCATGTCTCTGTCCGATTCTGGGCGCCTACCGTCATCAAACGTTGCTTTGGGCATTTTGATGTGTAAACACAACATTGTCAAAGCCTTGGGCTCTTTTAGACGTGCCCAGCATGGTCATCAGGCTCATCCTCCTCTTTTGAAACAGGCACACCAGACCCACGATGATCACGCCGATGACGACAGTACACGTGATGCCGACCCACACACCTGAGGAAGTGAGATTGAAAGAAGATATCAAAGTAACAGGCAGAGGCGTAGCTAGGGTGGGGGGGGGGGAGGGAGGGGGGAAATTTGAAAATCCCCCGGGCCCCATTCTGAGGGAAGCCCCCAAATGAGTGTCTTTTACATTAAATATTACGCTAAGTGTAGGGGGCCCCGACCCCCCAAATGATTGCAAATCCTAGCTAGGCCACTGGTAACAGGTGATCTGAGCAGTCAACAGTGTTGGAGTGTTGATGCCTAACGCAAAGGGGCTTTGATATAGGCCCTATTTTGGCTTTAACTTCACACAAAGTTTGTTATAGTAATATTAATGATGATAACAATAATACATAATGGTATAATAATAATAATGATAAATTACGATGATATTAATAATAATAATGACAACGATAATAATAATTATATGATGATGATAATAATTATAATAAAATTAATACAGATAATAATAATAATATGATAATAATTATAATAAAATTAATACAGATAATAATAATGATGATGATAATAATAGTAAAAAAAATAATGATTATCGTTAGAATAATAAGAAGAAGATGAAGAAGAATGATAAAATAATTATGATTATAATAATAATTATAATAATATTTAATGATTTAATAATTAATGATAATTTATGATATTCAGAAGTTATAAAGCCTTTAATAAGCATAATTTAAGCTTAGGACACAATGAAAAATTAAAAAGACATAAGGCTACCACGGTCACACCAGCAGGCTAATTTAGATAATATTAAAGTTCTTCAATACCCAGAAAAACATAGACTTTTCTTCAACATCTTTATTGGCGTTTTTTATGTTATATCCAAATCTAAATTCTGACAACAGGCTTTGGTAAGCTTGAGTTTTATTGTTAAAAGTAAGTGTTTTTATGCCTCACGCATGATAATTTTTTTAAATGTATCAGTTCCAATATAAGTCAAGATTTTAAAAGTAGTATAACAATTATTATTATTATTGTTTAATATCTTCACAAGAGCAACGTAAATTTAGGTAATTTGGTTAAATTGTTAGTGACACATAGATCTTAGTCTGGCGTCAATAAAACCCAAAGAAGAAAACATGACTTGCTAATTTTTTTAAAAATATTTAGCACATTATTGAAGCGTACATAAAACTTGAGTGGAAGCTTTGCATCAATGTTTAGCTTAGAAGGAATGACATTTATAAATATATCACATAAGAAAATAAGATCCGAACCCTTTTCGCCGACTTCTTTTTCGGCTTGATGAGGGGCAGACTCTCGATAAGAACAGACTCCTGTCACTGGATGGCAAATGTCCAGAGGGGCAGAAGCATTGGCTTTACAATCAGTGCTACATCGGAATATACAGTCGTCACCATAGGTGTTGGGAGGACATGCTGTGACCAATACAGTCAAAACAGTTTCATTATTTTCTTTCGCTAATAAAATTGCGGATTTTTTTTTTTGTTTCATTTAGTAGGCTAAACATTTTCTGTCATATCAATTTTTAGTTTTTATTTATTAGCAATTTTTTCCTATTTTCAAAAAAATTACAGATGTAATTTCGGGATCATTGGGCGCCTCTGAGTCCACCCAGCTCTAATTGGTACCTGACATTAGTTGGGGAAAGATAAAGGCGGTTGGTCGTGATGCTGTCCACAAGATACCCTCATTAACCGTAGGACATGGAAACAGATGACCTTTAAATTATCTGCCCTATAGATCCTAGGGTCTGAAAGGGGAACTTTTTTTTTATAGATGTGTTTTAGAATGTCTATTGACACTAAACACAATTATATTTTTGAGTTTCCCTCCAGTGTGTGTATGCTGTCCTCTAAATCCATCAGCAAGAGACAGCGTTTTAACTACAGCAGACTTTGAAAAGCCGTTTTCATATATGTGTGATTTTTATGATGAATACATTTTACTTTCCTAATTATCTGATAATTTAAAAAAAATAAGAGAGTACTTCTGAAATGAGTATGGAAATGGAAGAATTCAAATTGAAATATCCTAAATTAAAAATGGATAAATAGGTATTGCTAATAAAATATAAATAATATAATATTTTAAAATTGTAAAATAAAAAAGAATTTCATTGATAATCAATTTTTAAATACATGAGTTGAAACGTATATTTTTTACATTTTGTCTTTGAGATAATCTCCCATTGTCTAAATATTGTCTCAATATTGGCTTAGCTCTCTAAAAACTTGTCTCCCAGTGTCTAAATATTGGCTTAGCTCTCTATAAAGTTACCTTGCTGACAAAATTCTCCAGACGTTCCAGGTATACATTTAATGCAAGAGCCAGTTTCAGGATGGCAGAGTTTCTCTCGACACAGTTCACTGCATTTTGTGCGACATTTGTCTCCGTAGAAAGTGGGCTTACAAACTGTGAAACATACACAAGCTTCTAGAAAGTGGGCTTACAAATTGTGAAACATACACAAGCTTCTAGAAAGTGGGGTTACAAACTGTGAAACATACACAAGCTTCTAGAAAGTGTAATTACATTTTGTTGAACATGTAATGGCTTGGCTTTTAGAGTGTTGTGGTACATTCACGGGCTTTTAGATAGTTAAATTACAATTGTGGAACATACATAGGCTTCTAGAGAGTTAAATTACATGTTGTGGAACATACATGGAATTCTTGAGAGTTAAATTACACTTGTGGAACATATATGAGTGCCTAGAGAGTTAAATTACATGTTATAGAACATACATGGGTTCCAGAGAGTTTAATTAAATGTGGATTATACATGGGCCTCCAGAGAGGTCAAATTCATGTTGTGGAGCATACTCGGGTTTGCTTCTAGAGAATTAAATTACAAAAAAAAAAAAAAAAAAACCTATGGGGAACATACATGGGCTTCTAGAGAGTTAAATTACATGTTGTGAAACATACATACATACATACATACATGGGCTTTAAAAGGGTAATTGAGAAATAGTCCTACTGTTGGTTCAGCTAGTTTGAAACTTAAACCTCCTTGAATGTGTATGTAATGCTTGACTAAGACAACATGAATAATATTTACATTTCTTGATTAGTGTTTGCGATGTTGGAATAATGTTTAAATATAAACTACGTTAAATATAACAAAAGCATCTTTTATTCACTAACCTTTTTCACACTGATAACCCTGATAACCTGGTTTGCATTCCGTGCACTGGCCGGTCGCAGCATCGCAACTGTCTCCGTTACAGTTCGGCGGACATGTTTGGTTGCAGGCGACTCCAAAAGTGCCACGTCTGCATTCTAGCACACAGAACATCCAGTTAAGTTGTTTAACATAGTTTCTGGTGTTTTTTTTCTTAGAAACAAAATGTGCGACGTGCAAGCTCTAACAATCATTGAGTAATTGTGAGTGGGATTCGAACCGAAAACTGTCAAGGAAAATGGGTGGGACATTGGAAGGAAAAGGTTTGGGTTGCTGTGCTGCTGGGCAGATGGAATAGAAAGACAACGCTTTTTTCTCTGTTCTTTACAAAGCCTATATCAGCTCCCTCTGTCTGGTAAAAAGTGTGGACACGTTATTTCTCCCGCACCCCTTCTCTTAGGAAGTTGAAATTTTGCACAATTGTTCATTGACATAGACAAGACATGAATCACTAAAAAAAGTAACCAATTAGACGATTAATTACTCGTAATAAAGTACTTTGTTTAATAGCAACGATGGAAACTAATACTTCAATATTTACATATATGGTTTAGTCCCCTTAAATATATGTTAAAACTATTTCTCTCTCAGATCAAAAACAACAACAATTATTTATTGTATCTAACAAAGCATGAACCATGCTTGTGTAAACGATTACTGTATGTACATACCTCGCTCACATGAAAGACCTTCGTATCCAAGGACGCATGCAGGGCAGTGTCCAGTTTCTATATGACATTTTTGATTGGCGCAATGCAGTGGACAACGACTTTCACAGTTGTTTCCGTAGAAACCTTTGAAACATTCTATTAAGATATTGAAAATTTGTTAGGTGGCTTCTTCTTATAAATAAACAATGTTCTTTGTCTGATTTTTACAACGCTTTTATCAACTCTACCTGTCTGTCTGTCTGGTAAAAGTTTATACACGTTATTTCTCCCATACCCTATCTCAGTTCAAGCTGAAATTTTTCACAATTATTTCTTTTGCCTGACAAATAAGAATCAATTTAAAAAAATAATCAATAAGTTAATTAAATATTGTTTATTAAATGCTTTATTTGGTATCTCAAACAAGAAAAATAAATTGTACTTAACATATGTGGTGGTACAAGTTGAATAAGTCCACTTTTACATTGCTTTAAATTATAAAGTTAACAACAGATAACTAAAAAACCTATTATCATAGGCACTTCTCTGTCCAGTGGTAAGTGTAGTAATCTGAGGTGGCTTGAGAAGGCTAGAGCCGTCTAGTTCGAATCCAGGTCTTTCAACTTTTTGTTTTTCATTATTTGTTTTATATATGCATTTATAAAGCGATC
Organism: Biomphalaria pfeifferi; assembly: GCA_030265305.1. Taxonomy (NCBI): domain Eukaryota; kingdom Metazoa; phylum Mollusca; class Gastropoda; family Planorbidae; genus Biomphalaria; species Biomphalaria pfeifferi. The sequence goes on from JASAOG010000070.1 coordinate 365,595, forward strand.
ACGGTGATATCCACGTAGATACTCCCTTCTTTCTTCCCCACCCCTTCCCAACTGGTCCAGACAAGTGATAGGATCATAGAGTATTGAGAAAGCTAAAAGCATAAAATAGCGCTAAGGTAAACAATTGGTAAAACTATTTCTAATCCTTGTCTAGATGTATTACAAATTTTATTACATGACTGATCTAAACTAATTAATACAATTAAAGCTTAACATAAAGCTTTTTTAAATTTTTTTATTTTTTTTATTTTCTTCTTTTTCATATTAAGCCAACAAATATTTTGTCTTGTTTGTGATGTTCGTGAGTTATGAAATGGTCTTGGGTTTGAACCTTCCCTGCTGCCGAAAATTGTAGGAAAAAAGTAATTAAAACAAATGCGCTCATTCATTTACCTTTTTCACAGAAATCTCCAACTTTTCCAGGGGGACATTTAAGACATTTCCCGTTAACTGAATGACACTTCAGGTCTGAGCAATCAGCACTACATTTAGAGGCACAGTTTTCACCATAGAAGTTACTTGTACACTCTGTGGCGTGAAGAGATGATAAATGTATATTCATCAAGTTTCTTTTGTTCTTAAGCAATCATAAAATCTTGTGATATTGAGAGAGTAGAGTCGTAACGAGTTTTTCTTTTCAAGCTGCCTCGAATGGGAAAAGGTTGCTATTAGTTTTGTGTAGTCTGTCCGTCGGACGTCTCTTCGTCTGTCACGTTTAAATCTAAAAAAATAGAAATACACTTCAACAATTGGAAGAGCCTCTTGAAAGTTCAACCACAAATTACACAATAACCTGGGGTGCTGGGTTCGAATCTCGGTGGTGGATGGGATTTAGAATTTCGAGATTTTTCGGGCGCCCCTGAGTCCACCCAACTGTATTGGATACCTGACTGTAGTTGGGGAAAGTGAAGGCGGTTGGTCGTTGTGCTGGCCACATGGTGTAATGCTTGTTAACATCATCTGTCCCATAGATTTACTAAGTCTGAAAAGGAGGAACTTTTGATGTTTGAACTAAATGCAAGCTTTGCCTCTTGACTTTAACATGTTACTATCACAAAGGATATAGAAGACACCGATTACGAAAACGAAATAATCTGGAGAGCTATATTTCTCTTTTGGAAGTTAAACATTAGAACAAAATGTAACTTCCTTATGTAAATTTCACTTATAATGTTTAGGCCGGCTCTGAGTAGAGCTTAGTAAGGCGGTGTGGTTATGTACATTCAAGCACTTGTACAGTCAGTGTTTCCTGTAGCCAATGGTGCAGTATTGGTTGTTAATTCATTAGCTATGAAAGTACGAGGCTATTTCGTGATTCGAAGTTTTTCAGTTTGTGACTGTCATGTTGTGCAAGGTTTGCAGAGAGCTGAAATAGAGAGTAGGCGTAGTACCATAGATAGAAAACATAGAAACATAAAGCATAGAAACATAAAACATAGAGTCATGAAACATAAAACATAGAAACATAAAACATAGAAACATAAAACATAGTCATGAAACTTAGAAACATAAAATATAGAAACATAAAACATAAAACATAGAAACATAAAACATAGTCATGAATCTTAGAAACATAAAATATAGAAACATAAAACATAAAGCATAGAAACATAAAACATAGAAACATGAAACATAAAACATAGAAACATAAAACATAGAGTCATGAAACTTAGAAACATGAAACATAGAAACATAAAACATAGAGTCATGAAACTTAGAAACATAAAACATAGAAACATAAAGCATAGAATCATTGGTGAACATTCCATCCATCCATCCCAGTGGCACTGAGCCCATGGAGGGCCCTGACCTGCTTTATCACATCTCTCCAATCTCCTAGAGGGGTCGAAGTCCCTAACTTTACCTTCATCACAGAAAGACCCCACATAGCCTGCTTGACAGCTGTCACACATGCCACTGACGCCATCACAACCGTTCTGACATTTCAATGGGCATGAACTGAAGCAACTCACTCCATACTTGCCTGGCTCACACGCTGGAAAAATATACAAAAACAATATCCCTGAAAAAAAAAATTATTTTTAAAACAAAGCTTAGCTAGGGGGAAGAGCTTCAAATTTCATGACACATATATCAATACTACACAATAAGCTCCCTTTTTCTATGTAAGACAAAATGTAATAAATTACCACTGATTGAATAACAAACTGGTCAATTTCATTTTGTGTCAATAATTCATGTATCTGGTTAATTTTATTTTGCGTCAGTAATTCATGTATCTGGTTAATGTTATCTTTTGTCAGTAATTCACGTATCTGTGTTATGTTACCTTTTGTCAGTAATTCACGTATCTGGTTAATGTTATCTTTTGTCAGTAATTCACGTATCTGGTTAATGTTACCTTTTGTCAGTAATTCACGTATCTGGTTTATGTTATCTTTTGTCAGTAATTCACGGTTCTGGTTAATGTTATCTTTTGTCAGTAATTCACGTATCTGGTTAATGTTATCTTTTGTCAGTAATTCACGTATCTGGTTAATGTTATCTTTTGTCGGTAATTCACGTATCTGGTTAATGTTATCTTTTGTCAGTAATTCACGTATCTGGTTAATGTTATCTTTTGTCAGTAATTCACGTATCTGGTTAATGTTATTTTTTGTCAGTAATTCACGTATCTGATTAATGTTATCTTTTGTCAGTAATTCACGTATCTTGTTAATGTTATTTTTTGTCACTAATTCATGTCTTGTCATCGACTACTAGCAAAAGTTCAACTTGATTCGAGAACAGTAAGAGAATAAGAATAATACAAAACGGAATACGGTGGTTAACTCCACATATACAGCCACATCTCTCAAAATATAGCATTTATTTCCCTTTTTTGATACCAAATGAAATAATTAATAACCAATAATATATTAATTAAATTATTTTTTATTTATTTTTTTCCTCCGTTACAATAAATAAATGTAGAAAAGTTTTAGACAAAGTTGATATAAGCTTTGTAAAAACAGACCAAGTTGATATAAGCTTTGTAAAAACAGACAAAGTTTTGTAAAAACAGACAAAGTTGATCTAAGCTTTGTAAAAACAGACAAAGTGGATATAAGCTTTGTAAAAACAGACAAACAGACAAAGTTGATATAAGCTTTGTAAAAACAGACAAAGCTGATATTAGCTTTGTAAAAACAGACTAAGTTGATCTAAGCTTTGTAAAAACAGACAAAGTGGATATAAGCTTTGTAAAAACAGACAAAGTTTTTTTAAGCTTTGTAAAAACAGACAAAGTTGATATAAGCTTTGTAAAAACAGCCAAGTGAATAAATTTTGATTTTTTTTCTCTTTTAAACTTGACTGATATTATTAATAAAAAAAAACAGTAAATGTAATGCCATGAGCTGAAAAAAAAAGGATGTCATTAAAATAAAACTAATTATATAATTATCTCAAACTATACATACTATCTGAAAGGTTGGGGGTAAAGGGCAAAGTCTTTTGAGTGGTAAAGCAGCACGAAGCCGAGCAAAATTTGCTATTTTGAACTTTCGGATTTTTTAAATACAATTAACCCCCCCCCCCCCCCCCCAACTCTATAAGCTACCAGACTGTCGCTATAGAGTGGTCTTGTTAGGCTAGTATATATTGGTCTTGTCACGCTAGTTTATAGAGATATTGTCAAGTTAGCATATATTAGTCTTGTCACGCTATTATACAGAGATCTTGTCACGCAAGTATAGAGGGATATTGTCACGCAAGTATATTGGGATATTATCACGCTAGTATAAATTAGTCTTGTCACGCTAGTATATAGAGATATTGTCACGCTAGTATGTAGGAATAATGTCAAGCTAGTATATAATTTTCTTCTCTCGCTAGTATATAGTTGTCTTGTCACGCGATTATTTATTGGTTTTGTGTCATTTAAATGGACCTTGATCTATGGACTATTACTCTTGCGTGTTGCGGCTGAGTAAATTATGGAATACAGAAACACAGTTCACAATTCAATTTTGAATTGTTTAATTAAAGAGACTTACTTTAAATAAATAAATTTAAACAATGCTCTTGTTAAAATGACACAACATCCACATTGGGTGTATTGTTAAAAAGGCTCCACTGACAGAAGAAATTTCAAACTTCAAATTCCCGCGGATGTATCATGAAAGATTATAGGAATTGTATGAGCTACTTTAATTTTTTATTTTAATCCACAAATGGGTTCTGGGAAGGTAATGTCACAGAACAGCTTCCGTTGTTCTCCGCAGCAAATGACTTGTCCCAATACGTAATTTATTGTGTTTTTTGGGGGGAACTTCCCTACGTTCATCCTACTCTGATAGATGCCTGCCATTAGTTAGAGAAAGTAAAAGATTTCGGTCATTGTGCTTGCCACATGTCACTTTCGTTAACCATTGGCCTTAAAAGAGATAAGCTATATTATCTTCCACTTAATAGTGTAGTAATAAAGTAAAACAACCTTACAAAAATATGTTTAAACCAAAGCTATTTTTTTTAGAAAGTTTTCCAGATCGTTTGGGTTTAAACAGCAAAGTCTTGTTTGAAATTTTATACCAGTTATCTTTATTCTATAGCATTTACAAATGGTATATTAATTGTTTTAGCTTTAACTCTTTCTCTCTGTAATTATTTTCCTCATTCCGACAGTAATATTCATTTTGCTCATTTGTATTTCACTATCCTGTTCTGATTAAACTTAAATATCTTTTTGTTTGTTATTAGAAAATGTTATACTTGGTATCAAATTATAGGAGAATGCATGTTCTTTTTACACAACACAAATGAAAGTTTATAAGTGAAAAAATCAATTTAGTTTAATGGGGTCAAATCAACGATAACATCGTCGATTAAGAGAGAAAGAGTTAAGGCTTACTGTTATTCTACTAAAGTTCTTACCTTCTGTACACTGATTCCCCTTGTAACCTGGCTTACAGGCAGAACACAGTCCAGTCTTGTGGTCACATATACTTTCCAAACAGTTTTTCGGACATTCAGCACTACAATTTTGTCCAAAAGTACCAGGGTCGCATTCTGTAACAAGAAAAAAAAATGGCATTGGATTACAGAAAAAAAATTCTTTTAACCCATTGCTTCTAAAGAAATGAAATGAAAAGGGAAATGAATCATTTGCTAAATGTTTTAATTTTTTAAATAATCTAAAACGTAAACACCTGTCTGGCTCCTATTCAGCATCTTTACTAGCCTGATTTCGTCAGACGATAAATGGACCCAATTTTGGACTTGTTTAGACCATAGCATCGTATAGTGAATGAATAGATGTCTGAAGATCATTTGCCGCGAAATTCAAATTGAAGATCAAAAGAGAAGCCATATTGACGTAATCTGACGTAGACGGCGAAAGGAGAACTTAAATCGACCAGCAGGAAGCGTTTTTTTAAATTTTATTTTCGTTGGATGTGGCAAAATATTAAGATCACAGGACAGCGTAAGCACTATTTCTTAGAACAAGTCTTTATACACTTAAAATAATTTGTGATAATCTAATTAAAAGGTTAAAGAAACTAAGGTGCGAGCACAATTATGGATTACTGAACTTAAAACCATTGAGACCTCAGAGCTGAGTGCACAACACACGACAGGACAAATATATTGTTGTATCAATGCTGTGTTAATTTAGTGTCAGTGTTTTATCACTGCCGTTTCAGTTCTGTGTCAGTGGTTTGTCAGTTGTGTGTCAGTGCTGAGTCAGTTTTGTCTCAATGTTGTGTCATCACTGTGTAACTGCTGTGTCAGTGCTGTGTCAGTGTTGTGCCAGAGCAGTGTCGGTTTGAGTCAGTGGTTTATCTGTGCTGGGTCAGAGATGTGTAAGTCTATCCGTGTTTTGTCAGTGCTGTGCTAGCGCTGTGAACGTATGTGACAATGTAGTTCCAGATTTTTGTCATTGCTGTGCCAGTTAGTATCAAAGTAATGTATGTATTGTGTCATTGCTGTGCCAGTTAGTATCAATGTAATGTATGTATTGTGTCATTGCTGTGTCAGTTAGTATCAATGTAATGTATGCATTGTGTCATTGCTGTGTCATTTAGTATCAATGTAATGTATGTATTGTGTCATTGCTGTGTCAGTTAGTATCAATGTAATGTATGTATTGTGTCATTGCTGTGTAGGCGCTTTGTCAATGTTGTGTCAGTATTTTGTCAGTATTTCTTTGTGTGGACACACTTAGTTATAAAACTTGTCGAAATGTTTCGAAATCTTAAAATCCGATTTAAAACTCATGAGTGAAGAAATGTCTTAAAAGCCAGGAAATATTAGCATAAAAAGCCTAAAATATACACCATGTTCGAGATAATAACAAAAAATAAAAGCCTCACACAAAATTATTAAGCATGTACAACATCAAGAGATGATTTGATAACATAAGACACATGGGCTAGACCAGCGGTTCTCAACCTCTTAGGCTCGGCGACCCCGTTTTGCAATCCCCCACTCTGCAGCGACCCCCCCCCTCCCGCACACACCAACAGCACTAGTAGAATGGACAAAAGAATTTAATAAACAGGAATGACCACTGTATAAATTTATAAGTGCTCATAAAAGTGGACACGATGAATAACTAGTCTGATGTTATGTCGGTTTGAAACTTTAAAACGAGGCTTGACCTACTTCTTTGAATGGCGTGATAAAGTAGAGAAATTGAAGGAACGACAATGATTAAATTGTAAAATAAATAAACTTGATATTTATGCGCAAACTAAAATTCAATCACGTGACTGTTTTTAATAGTTGTTGTTTGCCAAGATACGTCAGCAATAGTCATGGACTAGTTCGTAATTGACGTATTAAACAGTAGTGACGGGGTCATTGGATTATCATTCAGATTATCCTGTCGGATTAAACTAGCTTTAAGCGAAAAAGTTATTATTATTTTAGATTATTTTCCTCTCTGTGGATCCCTATAGTCGTCTCACGGACCGCTGGGGCGCGCGTACCATCGTTTGAGAACCACTACACTAGATGATTAGATATTAAGATTTTAAAATGAAAAAAAAACTGACTTCGACCACATGATGCTCCTTGATATCCCTTGCTACAGATCAAACAGTGTCCGGTAGCTTTTTCACAGTCAGATGGACAGTTCTCTGGGCACATTCCAGAACATGCACGCCCGTAATAACCATCCGAACAGTCTGTTGAAATAAAAAAAATATTTGGTCATTCCAAATATCCACGGGATAGTGTTAGTTTAAACGCTTATAGCATTGCCGCAGCTGATTTGTGGTGTGTAGTTATGTAGGTAAGGGGCGGCTCTCTTCCTGTTTCTTTTATTTATCGTACAGCGTTGGTTTTTCTTTTTTGTGTGTGGCTAGTATTAAGTTTAATCAACTTCACATACTAGTTAAATAATAAAAAAAAATAATCAATCAATTAATTAAATTAGTGGGAATTAACTATTTTTGTTTGATACAAACTAAAAAGCGAAACAAATATTACAGTACTGATAAATGTGGATGTAAATATTCAGTTCTTTCCCTTCTACAAGCCCTTTTATTTTAGTATTTTAGCGGCCCCCAGTAAGGGGGTGGCTATTAGGTTTGCGCAAAATCATGATCAATAATATGTTGTTCCGGTTTTTTTAAATGTAAATAACTTAGAAATCTTGAAATAAAATGGTAGAAGAACTCGATGCATAAATGTATATGAAAAATCGTCGGTTCTCTCGTGTTAATAAAGACATTTTTAGTCTAGCTAGGCCCTGTGACGAAGTGGATTTGTTTCCTTTGACTCATATGGAAAAATTATTTAATGAAATTCTATAAGATCTATATGCATCAATGTTTATTACACCATGCCATCTTTCTCACATTAAAAAAACACATTCTAGTTAGATTTAGACCTAATCTAGATTTTTAATACTAGATCTAGATTTATATTCTAATTAAAATCCTAGATTCAGATCTAGAATTTCTAGGTCTAGTTTAGAATTAAATTTTAAATGAAATGCTTTAAAGATCATATCATCTTATCTTATATAATACAGACGTTACTTCAAAAAAGAAGATGATTACGCCCTAAGCGTCATGCATTTAGTCATGCATATTAACCAATGACCTAAACTCCGCCAAGTCACTAGTTTTCCTGACTAGCTCAGGCAACCTATTCCATGCTCTAATAGCACTAGGGAAGAAGGATCATTAGTACAAATTTGTCCTAGCATATGGGATGTGGAATGTGCCCTTATCTTTGTGTCTTTGTGAGTATTTTATTAAGTTTTGTTTTTGTATTTGAAGATTATAGTTCAGTGTTTTATGTATAACTAGCTTTTCTTCTCTCTCCTGAAATTGCAAAAATATACAAAAGTCCTGGAAATCTCCGGAAATTATTAAATCTTTTGAAAACTCATACAAAGCGCCTGAAATATATGACAAAAAATGTGATTTTGGGGTATCATTCAAAATGGAAAACGCTAATCCTACGCGCGATAAAAAAAAACGCCATTATGCAATACCCGTAATTGTGAAATCTGGTAAAAGAAGCTTCTCGCGCCTCAAACTAATGAAGAATTACTTGAGGTCAACAATTCTCGTAGATAGATTGAAACATTTGTTAATTCTTGCTATTGAGCGTGATCACTTCAAGAACAAGTGTGGCAACGTAGAGGACTCAGCATATCCACAAATTTGAAAGTCTACAGTGCTGTAGTTCTCCCGTCCTGGACACTATATTCCGCCACACCAAAAAGCTTTCCACCTACGCTGTCATTCCGAGCGTTGGTCCGACCACTTACCAGATAAAAAAATCTTACAGCTGTCCAGCACGCACAGTATCAATGCGACAGTAAAAAGGTCTCAACTTCAATGGGCGGGACATTTAGTCCGAAAGCCAGACAATCGCCTTCCCAAGAGACTTCTGTACGGGGAATTGTGTGTAGGAAAGCGCTCCCTGGTAGGCCAATACAAGCGCTACAAAGACACTCTCAAGAGCTCCTTCAAGGAATGCGATATCGACATTCACGGCTGGGAAGCACTAGCTCTCGATCGCTCCTCATATCGTGAAGCTGTGAGTCTCGAGGTCTCAAGATTTGAAGCAAGAACAGTGGCCATGGCGAAAGAGCGCCGAACCAACAAAAAGCTGAGTGAAGAAGCAGGCCTATCTGCAACTGACTTAACCCACTCTGGCCACCTATGCAGCCGGCTTTTTAAAGCGAGGATTGGACTTTACAGCCATCTTCGATTCCATAGGAAATGAGAAATGTGTTCATTTTCGACCACGAAGGAGGAGCTATAAATGTAGAAAATAGAATTTTTATGATATACTGTACGACTTCACTACACGCAAATCTCGTTAAGTAATTCTGTTCGTAGTAAAAAAAAAATAAAGTGCAAAGGCGAAATTATTTTCATATAGAAACTAGTAATTTTCACTTACTATCAATATCCCAACCCAAACTTGGTCGCGAAATCCGTTTCGCATAGGGCCCCACAACTTTTGAGTCCGGCCCTGCTATTTAGTGACGGGTGAATACAGAGTAGATTGCTTGTTCTCCCCCCCCCCCCCTCTTTGTTTTTCGCCGCTTAAGTTACGTGGGGTAGAAATAAATAAAAGTGAAATCTTTCCATGACTTCTTAGTCACGATGGTTAAGTCAGGCCCTGCTATTTAGTGACGGCAAAATACCCCTTGTTCTCCCCCTCTTTATTTTCGTGGAGAAACTCTAGTCCGTCCGACTTGCAGAAATAAAAGAGTGATCTTTCCTTTACTTCTTGGTGTCCAAACTGGTGAGCCATCGGTACGTGACGTTTTGGCCCCGCCGTTTTGGCGACGGGACGTTTTGGCGCGAGCCGTTTTGGCGACGGGACGTTTTTGGCGCGAGATATCATTTGACGATAATTTATAAGCACGTAGCTTGTATAAATATGTTTATTTCACTCTACCATAATATTGTATGTATAGTATGAATTCTAACACCGTTCAGCGAATTGTTGTCTTTTTTTAATTATAAAGGTTTTGCTTATTTCATGAATATAGGCCTATAATAAGTCAGATAAAGAGGAATATATATAGAGATTGCTACTTTACTTTTGAGTCTTCTATCCTGAACGCTTTCTAAATTTAGTGATTTTACTAATGGTGTTACTCTAGTCAAATGTGAATATTCGTTTGTTAAAAATCTCACTGCTCTATTTTGTGTGTGTTCCAGTTTCTAAATGTTTTCTTGAGTTGCGGGGTTCCAAACAGTGGATGCATATTTCATTACATGCCTAATTAAGGTTAAATAACATTTTAATCTTATGCTCTTATTTGATTTATAGAAATTTCTTTTAATAAAAAACCCTATTGCTTTGTTTGATTTTTGATAGCTTCATCAATATGTGGATTCCATGACGGTTTTTCATTTATTATATTTGTATTTTGGGTTTATAGTCTGTGTTACTGGTTTATCATGAATAAGAATAAATTTGTTTTAGTTTGTTTTTTTTTTGTTACTCTTAATTACTGACATTTTTCTGGGTGGAAAGACATGTTCCAATTAGATTCCCATTTCTTTAATTCATCTAATTCTTTATAAAATTTATGTATCTTATGTTGTTTTTATTGCTCTATATATTATGCAATCGACTGCAAATAATCTGACTTCTGTTACTGAACTAATGCATTTTGGTCAATCATTTATGGAAATTAAAAATAGTAGTGGACCTAACACTGTTCCTTCAGGTACACCTGAGTTTACTATTATAGGTGTTGATTTAGAGCGATTTATTATTATAATTTGTTCTCTCCCTGTCAAAAAATCCTTTATCCACTGATGCAATGGACCATTAATGCCAAAATATTTAATTTTTGAAACAAACTTTGGTGGTGAACTTTGTCAAAAGCCTTGGGAAAATCTAGTAAGATAGCATCTATTTGTTCACAATTATCTAAACCTTTTGAAAAGTCATCAGTTAGTCCTATTAGTTGTGTTTCACATGATCTAAAGCCATGTTGGTATGGGGTGAGGACATTATGTTTGTCTAATTGGTTTATGATGTTACCACATATTATGTGTTCTAAGATTTTACATGTGATGCTGGTTAGTGATACTGGTCTGTAGTTTCCTGGGTCAGATCTTTATCCTTTTTTAAATAGGGGGATGACATTAGCTTCTTTCCAGTCCCTTGGTATTCTGCCCTGGTTAAGAGATGCCTGAAAAATTATTTTGAACACTGGTGCTAGGTCATTGCTTAGTTCTTTGAGTAATCTAGCTGGAATACCATCAGGTCCAGATGCTTCATCTAGGTTCATCAATGTTTATTACACCTTGCCAACTGTCTCGTATTAAAAAAAACCATATTAGCTAGATTTAGATCTTGTCTAGATTTTTTTACTAGATCTAGATTTCAATTTCTAGATTTAAATCTAGAATTAAAGTGTAGATTTTGATTTCCAAATGTCTAGATCTATATTGCAACGTTATAAAATATTACAACTAATCTGGTATTTTTATTTTCAATGTTGCTGTCAGTCAAATGATAGATTATAAAGGCTTTTTTTACGTAAATGTTATCGAAAATTATTCCTATTTTAGATAATAGATCTAGATCTAGTAGATATAGATATTAAAAATGCTAAATCAGAAGTCTTGTTTGGGTAGATCTTCCTAATTATTCTAGTTCCATTTAAATGAAAATGCAATAGCTCTGTTGGTAACAGTGCTGGGACATCGAGCAGACGTTGCCGGGGTACAATCTTAATACTTTTTATATCAATCACAAAACAATGCTAAAAGATTATTTAACTCTTTTTCTCCTAACTGACGATACCAGCGTTGATTCCACCAGAATGTGGTAAATAATTACGGAGAGAAAGAGTTAAAATCCCTCGTCTGATATATTGTACATATTCTGTAGTTGTCATGCTGAAATGTGTAATACATCTCTTTAACAATAATAAGCTATTAGTCTGTTATTAAGTTATGCGGGAGGTTTGGACTGGGAAGTAGATTATCTTTAACTTTGAAGGAACATCCGAAACATGTAAAATATTTTACAGAAAAAAATATTTTTACAACGCCAAATGAGTCTTTAGAACATTATTACTTTTGACAATCAAAACAAAATCATGTCTTAAATATTTATTTCAAATAGGCGTATCCTGTCGAGATCCAACGTGGGCCACCTCTGAGTTTTTGTGATAACACAAACTCTATTTGTAATCTTGTTGATTCTTGTTTTGTCAAGTAAAAGAAATAAATGTGAAAAATTTCAGCTTGATCCGGTATTGGGTGTTGGAGAAATAGCGTGTACAAACTTTTTACCAGACAGAGTTGATCTAAGTTTTGTAATAAACATGAATTTTAACCTTGATCACAGAGGAGCCCTTTCTTTCCAGATGGACACTCGAGACAATGACCTGTATTAGGAGTGCAGAATTCAAGATGACACTGAGAGCTGCATCTGTTCTGACAGTTACTGCCGTAGTAAGTGATATTGCAAACTGTACAACCAAATTTTCAAATTAGTTACAAATCATTTTAAACATTAGAGACAATTTTAATATTTATGCATTGTTTGTGCCTTTTTTTGATAATATTTGTGTCTTGTTTTGATAATGTTTGTGTCTTATTTTGATTATGTTTGTCTTGTTTTGATAATGTTTGTAGCTTGTTTAGATAATATTTGTGCATTGATTAAGTAGAGTGTGTGCATTGTGTACAGTTTGTACATTGTTTTAATTAAATGTGTGCTGTGTTTAAGTATTGTTGATAATTAGTTCAAGTACTGATTTTATTTTGTTTAGGTGCTGACTGTGTTGTGTTCATGTAATGTTGACGCTTTTATTACAATCACTATTTTTTTAAAAGCAACTGTTCGTGTTTAGTTCTATTTGTGATTCAACTATTCCCCAATTCAGACCATTATACGTATCGACTGAAAAGAATTGAATGGTATTAAAATGTTGATACTTATTAACTGATTCTATTCACTAGATCAGGAGTTCTCAACCTGTGGATCGCGACCCCTTTGGGGGTCGATTGACGATTTGCCAGGGGTCGCCTAAGACCATCGAAAATATGGATTGTTTTTGTCTTTTCTTCTATTGCTGTGTGTGTGAGGGTGTGGTGGGGGGGGGGGTTGCGGCAAAGTGAGGAATTGTAAAAAGGGTTCGCCGAGCTTAAAAGGTTGAGAACCGCTGGACTAGATGGAATACATGCAGAAGAAACGGCCATAATTGAGAGCTGACAGTGTATAACACCGTAAGAGAAAGCAGATCCACATTGGGTTACCTCAGTGACCTGGGAAGTATGAACTCCATAAACTGGGCTCCTCGACTCAGTATAACGATTCTGCAGAGACCATTATACTTGACACGAGTCCTTGGACCAGTTCAAAAAAAGCCCCGTTACATATATGTGAGGGGCTTGTTTCACTGAGTTGAGGAATGTGTTGGTTAACACGAATAGTTGGCGAAAACATTAAAAGACAATGTCAGACTGCTCTCAATTCTACCAAACTAAACATAGAATCAGTGGCGTAGCTGGGGTCGGGGAAAGAGGGGTAAATTAACTTGAGAGGGCCCCCAAATGAGTGTTTTTTTTACATTAAACATTACGCTAAATGCAAGGGCCCCCAAAGAGGTCAAGCCCCCCCGGCCCCCAGATAGAAAATTCCTAGCTACGCCCCTGCCTAGAGTGAAACTGGCTTAGGACGACAAATAGTGTTACCTACAGTCAGAAGTGTATCAGTAATAAGGGGAACCTGCAGTCACAATCAGAAGTAAAGAGTTCCTGCTTCAGTTCCCTCAGTTTCACTATTTAAAACCGAGCTACTGTTATAATTTTTTAAAGTACATACCAGATCTTTAATCAATGAAATTTTGAATGAAATGGGGTGACTAAATTCACCACCGGCGGACAAAGGTTATGCTTGCGTTAGTTGGCTAAATATGCAGATCACAGTTGAGGCTGCGTAGCCACGGGAAATATTGTATTTCTCATTAATCCTTGGACTCGAAGACAGCCTTATTATTATTATTGCAAGAAACCGAAGCGAATTTTTGTTTAAGAAAGAAACATAACTTTACAAAATTTTAAATTAAGTTTTAAGAAAGAAAGATTTCTTAAGAAAACGTTACTCTTACTTTAATAATGAAATATAGCTTAACAAAACCTTAATTAAGTTTAAGGAAGATTCCTTTTAATTTATTTAAAATGGGTGTTTTCTCACAAAACCTTACTTTTAATGTAAGAGAGAAATATTACTTAAGAAAACCTTAATTTTAATTTAAGAAATAAAGATTATTTAATAAAACCTTACCACACTTCAAATTTAAGAAAGAAATACAACTTAACAAAACCTTAATTATTAATTAAATGTAAGAAAGAATTAGTATCAAAACTTTCTTTTAATTTTAGGAAAAAAAAAGGTCACTACTCAAAACTTTACTTTTAATTTCAGAAATAAAAATTGCTAAACAAAATCTTCCTTTTAGTTTAAGAAAGGGAGATTTCTTAACAAATCCTTACTTTCGTGACAGGAGTCACCAAAATAACCAGGTTGACATCCGCTGCAGTGACCAGAGATTGGATCACATCCGTTATCGTCACACTTGACTGGACAGAGGATGTCGCACCTTTCTCCGTAGTAACCCCATGGGCACAACTGAGTGACTGAAATAGAACGAAGTCTTGCAACGTTAGATATTTGTTTAGAACAGTGATGCCCAAAATACGGCCTGCGGACCAGATCCGGTCCGTGACGTGCTTCCATCCGGCCCGCCGAATCGTCGGCACAAAAGATAGAACCCCAATGTTCAAAATGTATCTTTACCTACGTAAGGGACTTCACTTTCTTTTTCTAATGGATTACTACCAAGGCATTTAACATTTGTGTGTTCATGACATAGGACTATACAATCTACAAGGCAAAGTGAACGGATCTTTACATTTTTGTAGCACATGATACCATTGCTAGCCAACATGTTTGTTTTTATAAAGAAAGTCTGATGCTGTTTAAAAAAAAAGAACAACAAAATATCAACAGAACTTACACCATTTTTTTTTAAGTGTAAAGAGAAAATCCAACTCTCCCAAGACTTCAATGTAAGTACTAGATCCTCGGGTTTGAAATAAAATAGTTTCAGGTCAATTTCATTCGTTTTTTTATCTTTTCCATCATGTGGCCCGCGACACGAGTGTTGGAAATTAAAATGGCCCTCAGATTAAATTAGGTTGGGCATCACTGGTTTAGAATGAATACTGTCAGGTTCATTTCTTGCTTGGTTCGTTAGGGGTTACTCAATTAAGAACAATTATTACTAAATAAACTCAAACTCCAACTCCAGCTATCGATGAATAACAATAATACTTTTATATTCAATAAAGCACACACGGGTAATTTCGAGGAATAAACTTTTTAGCCATCTCTAGGATAGCTGCTGTTTTTTGACGGTATACAAGGTCGACAGAGCTAGATTTACATGGATTTTTTCAAGGGCATTGTCAACAGCCAGCTGTCTCATATCTTTTCCAATTAGCTTTACTATAGCACCGCTTTCGTGGTTCTTTAGTGGTCTTGGTGTTGATTTTAGAAAGAGTGGCAGTCAGTAATATTGGAAGGTGGTTACTACCAATATCGCCTAGTACTTGATAAGTTATGACAGATTCCAAGTTAGCAGAGACTAAAGAAAGATCTGGTCGTGATAGTGAACTATTGCTAGCATGCAGAGAATATGAGGAGAGTATTTGTTTGCAAAAGAAAAAGGTTAGTGATCATGAACTTTTTTACCAAACTGATCAGTGTCATCATAACCCCAGCAAGGTGAATGGGCATTTAGATCTCCAGCTATAATAGTGTGTACAGTTAGTGTCTCTCTGACATCTAAATCCAGTTCTTGTTTTGTTGGATTATAAACATTGATTCACTTGAATGTCTATTATTTTTCCAAATTTCTAATACCAAAGTGTCTGTCCTCCCCTGACTCAAGTCTGTGGACACTTTCTTGGGGACCAGAGCATTAGCCACCAATGTAACCAGGCCTCGGCAATCCCCACAGGAGCAGCGGAAAACAGAGTACCCGGGTATTGAGACACTTCTTTTTTCACCTATCAGACATTCTTGTAGTAAGGGAATATCCACACACTCTTTGTGGAGCAGGCTAGTTATTTCAAGTGTCTTTGGAATAAGTCCTCGGACGTTACATTAAAACTTTGAAAGTTTTAGCATCAGATTTGGAAATTTGGGGATCATGTTGCTTTATCTTTCCACCTAAATTAGCCAGAGGGGCACTTATTTTCTCAGTATGAGGTGTTGGGTTAATTTTTTTCTGAAACTTGTGTACATAAACAAAGGGATATAACTATCATACCAAACTATCAACAAAGTAACATTTTCATTCTCGCCATACCTCCCCCTGACAAATACATTTGAACATTTAGTCCAATTCTGGATTGACTGTCTGGTGATTAAACTCTACTTCGTAAAAGTAGAAAGTTATTAGAAAGTGTTATGTCATCTCAACAAAAAATGTTTTCCAAAACTATTGCGACAAACGGAAACATAATTCAGTTACTTTATTGATACATCCTTCTGAAATATTACTAAACAACCCTCCCTAGCAAAAATAATACAGAAATTGACGAAGTTGAACAAATTTAAGAAAAATGATTGTTTAAAGAAAATGTTAAAATGACTTTGAACTAAGACACATTTTACATCATGTAAATTTGTTTTGAAGGGATTCTTACACTTTTTTTTACAACTCTTGTATTAATTCATTCTGTCTGTCAGTCTAGTAAAAAGTTTGTTCACGTTTTTTCTCCCATACACAATTATTTCTTGACCTGACAAATAAGGATTCAATGTTTAAAAAAGTAACTAATTAACTATTTGTAATTAATTATTTTGTTTGGTATCTCGAACAAGGGAAAGAAATTTTACTTGACTGAAATGGTGGTATAACCTGAATTAGTCCCCTTTGTAGGTCGCTGTCTTAGTAAACGCAAACATGAATAGGAACCATATATATAATATTCCTCGAGTGAGTTGTTTTTCAATTTCTTTTTTTAAGAACAATTTTAATGAGCAGATTATTGATAAATACTTTCATTATCATCGTTAATATAATTATCGTCACTTGATTAGCACGAAACAAAAAGTTGAACTCCTTCCGCAACGAGACTAATTCGCTTCATCTCAATGGAAACTAACAAGGAAATGGTTTTATTTTATGAATTTGAGTGAAAATATAGTCCTGGGATTAATACATAATAATCTATAATATAAAGCAAAAAGTTAGGCGTATGTATGTATTTATGTATGTATCTATACTATAAAGTAGAATGTAAGAAGTATGTATGTTTCGAATAGAAATCAAAACCGTTTGACCAATCTTGATGAAACTTTGCACAAATGTTCCTTGGGTGCTAACTGAAACCGTGACGTATGTATAGTAGCCCTAAAACAAACTAATAACTCTCAAAACAAAAAGCCCAACTCTATAAAAGTATTTGATGAATCAAGGCCATGTTTACCATGTTTAGATCGAAAGGATCTAGATCTAGATCTAATTTTTAAAACTACACTTTCCACAGATAGTTTTTTACCTTGACACAGGAAAATGTAAATTATAGTCTATTGATTTCATTTTTTAATCAAATTAACCTTCAAATTTGTGTTTCAAAAATATTTTTTCAATAAATTCGTTCCTTATATCTGCGAATTTAGACGTCCTGAAATACATTCTTTCATTAGACAAGACCAAAATGCTACACAGCTCTCTTTTCCTAGGTCTAAAACTCTAATTCAACTCTAAGATGATAGAACTTCTCTTAGCAAAAATAGTTTTATACTTTAACGCATAAACATACTAATTATAGTCCATTCATTTTATATTTTAATAAAATAAACATTCAAATTTGTTTTCCTAAAGCAATGTTGATACATTCGTTCCCTATAGCTGCTAGGTCGTATTGACATACGTTCTAATAGTTCCATTCATGAGTCCGTACATCTAACAAAAAAAGGTCACGCATGTGCAGAGCGAAGCCTCCACGCACACGCATAAAGAACTCTATCCAAGCCAATATTTAACTCTAGATTAGTCTAGTTTCTAACTCAAGATCTGATTCAAAGATGATAGATCTACTTTATACTTTAACAAAAATATATGTAGGCCTATAAGCAAATGTTTTTATTTGAAAAATTGGATTTAGTTTGATTAGCTATTTTGATAGCTCCATTCATACTATTTTTACATTCACGCATTCGCTTTACTTATAACATTATTATTTTGTTTAATTGTTTCCAAAACACTCTCAGTGACAATTTCGACAGTGATACGCAAATTAAGACCCGCTGGCCGCAGGTAACATATGGCTAGTCTCTAAAAATAGGTCTTTGAGTTGATCAATCATGGATAAGAATTTGTTTCCGATTTCAGCCTAGATATAATATATATATAGGTCTGTGGTTATGCACTTGAAAGCATTGCAGAATGAAAATGTCTCGGAAATCTTCGAAATGTCAACGAGACGCATATGTTTTGAACATTTAGCCCAGCAGCTTGTGCTTACAAAAGAGAAGTCTACTTAGATATTAAATGACACTGAAGGAATCAAGAAGATTGGACCCAGTGTGTTCTTTAACCACCGTTAGCCTCTTTTTTGGTAAGAGAGTGAGAGAGAGACTTACCACTTTCTATTGTTTTGTTTATTTTACAATCTCCAGTGCTGACCCAACATTGACCTAGAGGACACATGCACTGATTATCACATCTTGAACTATAAAAGCCTTCAGGACATGTATTGTCTGAAAAAAAAGTATTACCGCGTATAACATGCATGGGTAGACTTCCAATAGGAGCTTTGTTGATTACTACTTGAGGTAAAAAAGGAAACAAGAAATATGACCCCAAAAGTTCATTAAAGTTCATAAGTCCGTAAGTCCAAA
The DNA here is from genome assembly GCA_030265305.1 of Biomphalaria pfeifferi. Classification (NCBI taxonomy): domain Eukaryota; kingdom Metazoa; phylum Mollusca; class Gastropoda; family Planorbidae; genus Biomphalaria; species Biomphalaria pfeifferi. The sequence goes on from JASAOG010000070.1 coordinate 384,462, forward strand.
AGTCCATAAGTATAATGATCATTGCCAAAAGTGCCTTAACTGTGTGTATGGTGAGTTGCGCTTAGAGAAGTGTAAGTGACAATGTCAATATGAGTTAGAGCTTGTAGAGTGAGTTAGAGCTTGTAGAGTGAGTTAGAACTTGTAGAGTGAGTTAAGAGCTTGTAAAGTGAGTTAAGAGCTTGTAAAGTGAGTTAAGAGCTTGTAGAGTGAGTTAAGAGCTTGTAGAGTGAGTTAGAGCTTGTTGAATGAGTTAGAGCTTGTTGAATGAGTTAGAACTTGTTGAATGAGTTAGAACTTGTTGAATGAGTTAGAACTTGATGAATGAGTTAGAACTTGTTGAATGAGTTAGAACTTGTTGAATGAGTTAGAGCTTGTTGAATGAGTTAGAGCTTGTTGAATGAGTTAGAACTTGTTGAATGAGTTAGAGCTTGTTGAATGAGTTAGAACTTGTTGAATGAGTTAGAACTTGTTGAATGAGTTAGAACTTGTTGAATGAGTTAGAACTTGTTGAATGAGTTAGAGCTTGTAGAGTGAGTTAGAACTTGTTGAATGAGTTAGAGCTTGTAGAGTGAGTTAGAACTTGTTGAGTGAGTTAGAACTTGTTGAATGAGTTAGAACTTGTTGAATTAGTTAGAGCTTGTAGAGTGAGTTAGAACTTGTTGAATGAGTTAGAACTTGTTGAATGAGTTAGAACTTGTTGAATGAGTTAGAACTTGTTGAATGAGTTAGAGCTTGTAGAGTGAGTTAGAACTTGTTGAATGAGTTAGAGCTTGTAGAGTGAGTTAGAACTTGTTGAGTGAGTTAGAACTTGTTGAATGAGTTAGAACTTGTTGAATGAGTTAGAACTTGTTGAATGAGTAAGAGCTTGTAGAGTGAGTTAGAACTTGTTGAATGAGTTAGAACTTGTTGAATGAGTTAGAACTTGTTGAATGAGTAAGAGCTTGTAGAGTGAGTTAGAACTTGTAGAGTGAGTTTGAACGTGAAGTACGAGACGTGTTAGAATTTAAAAATAGAGCTGGAGACGAAGGACAGAGACTGTGTATAGAAATGGACGTGTATTAACAAACCTCAAACTGCTACAAAATTTAGACTTGTCTTTGTTGCAATTCAATAATGAACTAAAATAGGAAATCTTTAACACTAGAAGAATATCAAAAGAGTGTGTTAGTCAAAGGTTTTATTTGTTATACAAGTTTTTAATGTTCTTCCAAAAATATTTGTCCTCGCGCAAACCTCCTGCAGGATTTCACGAACTGACAGCGAACAGTGTTCCAACTTAACACCATCACAAACACTGTCCACATCTCGTCGTAATGGTATACTAATGATGCTGAATTTAACTAACCTCCAAGAATCCGGATTCCGCTGCAATCTTTTAAAGACTCTGTCGTTGTGAAAGTTATAAGTACTTCATTCAATGGTGCATTGTCATTAGGAAGCATCGTGTACTGGCCAGGGCCAATAGAGTTCTGTGTAACCAGTAGTCGTTGAGAGTTACGTGAGGACGATCCTAATGTTATGGCTCTTACTTTGTATATTCCATTGAAAGAAACAGATACAAAATTAAATATTTATTTATAGAAGACTTAAGTACTGTTTTATATGTTTAGTACGCAAGATAGACAGACATACAGAGATACAGACAGATAGATAGATAGATAGATAGATAGACAGCAGAAGACAGACAAATTGATGGATCGATTGATTGATAGATTAGATAGGTTAGATGGAGAGAGATATCGTGATTGATTGTGAATAAGAAAGATTAGGCCTATAAGGACAAAGACCATGTATAAAAACATAAGTTTTATATAGATTTAGTGTGTTTATTTTCCAATATCGTAGAAAGAATTTAAAATCTAGTTCATTCATTCCTACACTTCTCTCTCATCACTAATTATACCACTCAGAGTGAATAACGTTTTTTCGTAAGGCTTACATACAACTGTTAATTAGATAAACAAGCAAAATAAAAAAAATCCTTTAAAAAAAAAATTCTATGGCTACCTATCTATGTACAAGTTATTTCCCTTATTCAATGTCAAGAATTCAACCAAAATAATTATATGAGACAGACTGGCTAAATGGGCATTCGGGCAAATGCCCGGTGGGCCGGTACCCAAATGGGCGGTAGGGCAACCAAAATTGCTTAATATAGAACATTTTATAAAGATTTTATAATATTCCTTGTAAAAAGAGGCCCTATTAGCTAATTTAATCTAACACATAATCCGAAAAAATGTAATAGCCTACATCCGTAGACAGTGCTACTAGCAGGCTCCATCCCTTTAGGGCCTATATACTTAGTGATTAAAAAGCAACATAAGGCCTATATTTCTTGTAAGATACAGTGTTCACGTTATGCATGCTTTTAGTTATCGATATATTATCAAACTTAATGTAATGCTTTTGAGGACAGGTAGACCTAAAATTGGATGCCCACCATTTGTGGGCTGGGTTGTATAGAAATGCCTGAGCCGATTTTAACTGCCAGACCGCCCCTGTTAATTATCAATAATTAATTGACTAGTTGAGTATTTTTATTTATTGATTCATGTTTTGTTAAGTACAATACATATTTTTTTTAAATATCAGCTTGATCGGAGAATGCCTGAGGGAGAAAACGCGTTAACAATTAACCTAAACCCAACACACTTTGCGTTATGAGGAATAGTGAGGTAGGCCAATGGATACTCCGTGCTGCTATTAAACAAAAAATGAATTACCAGTAACTAGCTTTTTAAAATTAATTACGTTCAAAGAGCAGCATAGAGCATATCATTTAGTTGGTTTTAAAATTAGAAAGCCGCTGAGAATTCAGAGACTTTATACAAGATTATTTTTTTATTTTCAGCCTTAAAGTGGAAGTGGTAGATTCAGTCTTAAAGTGGTAGTGGTAGATTTAGTCTTAAAGTGGTAGTGGTAGATTTAGTCTTAAAGTGGTAGTGGTAGATTCAGTCTTAAAGTGGTAGTGGTAGATTCAGTCTTAAAGTGGTAGTGGTAGATTCAGTCTTAAAGTGGTAGTGGTAGATTCAGTCTTAAAGTGGTAGTGGTAGATATAGTCTTAAAGTGGTCGTGGTAGATTCAGTATTAGAGTGGCTGAATGGTAAAACGTTTGGCTTCCAAACCGGTGATCTGGGTTAAAATACTGGTTAAGACAGGGATTTTTAGTTTTGGGATCTTTGGGCTCCTCTGAGTCCACCCAGTTCTAAAGGGTACCTGACATTAGTTGGGAAAAATTAAAGTCGGTTGGTCGTAGTGCTAACCACATGACAACCTCGATTACAGTGGGCCACTGAAATAGATTACCTTTATACCTTTACATTATATATTATTCAAGGGTAAATTGTATTCAAAGCCAACATTATGTCATGTGTATGAATGTATATGTACTTTAAGAAAATGTACAGTATTTCCTGATAGTACAAAGACCCTTTTACTACCTATATATTCTGTAACCCTATTAATTTTTTTCTTTATTTGTACCTTGACAACTGTTCAAGTAATACACTTTTTTGTTCAGAGTTATTGATTTTGAATATATTGACCATCTATATCTTATCTTATATCATACAGAGTTTACTTCAAAAATGAAGATGATTACGTCCTACGCGTCATGCATTTAGTCATGCATATTAATCAATGACCGAATTCTGCCATGTCACTGGCTTTCCTGGCTAGCTCAGGCAACCCATTCCATGTTGTAATAGCGCTAGGGAAAGAACATTGGTACAAATTTGTCCTAGCAAACGGAACGAGGAACGAGCCTTTATCTTTGTGTCTTTCTGAGTTTTTTATTAAGTTGTGATTTTGTATTTGAAGATTATGGTTCAATGTTTAATGTATAATTGCTACTTTTTTTTGAGTCTTTTATCCTGAACGCTTTCTAAATTTAGTGATTTTACTAAAGGTGTTACTCTAGTCAAAAGTGAATATTCGTTTGTTATGAATCTCACTGCTCTATTTTGTGTCTGTTCCAGTTTCTTAATGTTTTCTTGAGTTGAGGGGTCCTAAACAGAGGATGCATATTCTATTATTGGCCTAACCAAGGTCAAATAACATTTTAGTTTTATGTTCTTATTTGATTTATAGAAATTTCTTTTATTACTCCCAAATGCTTTTTTTGATTTTTTGATAGTTTTATCAATATGTGGATTCCATGACAGTTTTTCATTTATTATAACACCTAGGTATTTTGCATATACTTAATATATCTACAAATACCATATACTTAATATATCTACAAATACCATATACTTAATATATCTACAAATACCATATACTTAATATATCTACAAATACCATAAATTTCATACTTCTACGCGGAGAACATAAAAGTGAGTCATCAAAAAGTGCAATTGTTCTTCAACGACACTCCTCACCTTTACACATTTCTAATGTGACTCACCTTTACACATTTCTAATGTGACTCACCTTTACACATTTCTAATGTGACTCACCTTTACACATTTCTAATGTGACTCACATTTACACATTTCTAATGTGACTCACACTTACACATTTCTAATGTGAGTCACATTTACACATTTCTAATGTGACTCACCTTTACACTTTTCTAATGTGACTCACCTTTACACATTTCTAATGTGACTCACCTTTGTTATGTAAGAGAAACTCATATCGACTCACAAGGACGTTGCTGGGAAACAGAACTCGGCACGTCTGCTCATAGAAACTTTCATTGAAGTAGAAATCCATAAGTAAGAGACCGTTCTGTTTTTTAGCCTCAACAAAATGTGTGTTTATGATAGGAATCTCTTTTAGAGGTTGCAGTTCTCGACCTGTCAGATCATAAAGAAGATAGATATTGATAGATAGATAGATAGATAGATAGATAGATAGATAGATAGATAGATAGATAGATAGATAGATAGATAGATAGATAGATTGCTATGATACTCCAGAAAAATAAAATGAATGTAAACTAGAAATAATCAATAGAGACTCCATCTTAAGCAGGAGTACACATTTAAAAGCTCTTATTTAGTTACTTCATATCCATTCAAGTACTCACTAAACATCCACAACATATATTTACGTCACTGGCACAACAAAGTTCATTAGACATAGGTCTACATTACTCTACCACTTCTGGTTGTCCTTACTGGCACAACAAAGTTCTTTAGACATAGGTTACTTTACCACTTCTGGTTGTAGTAACTGGCACAACAAAGTTCTTTAGACATAGGTTACTTTACCACTTCTGGTTGTCCTAACTGGCACAACAAGTTCTTTAGACATAGATCTACATTACTCTACCACTTCTGGTTGTCCTAACTGGCACACCAAGTTCTTTAGACATAGGTCTACATAGCATAACAACCATTGGTCTAACTCTAACAGTTAGTTTATTCGCTTTATTCATCTATCGTAGAGACACCAATCGTCATAGAAGGCCTGGACACTGACCTGCAACGTCGCACCTGTAGGCAATGGAGTTGTCACGTCAAAGGTCAGTAAGACAAAGCAATGAGTCTTCACTGCCCACAGGTAGCGACATCACATGTCAGTGTTCAGAACTTCTGGCCCTCAGTAACGAATGTGGTACCCAGTAGTACCTGCGTCGAAAGACTTGTTTAAAAAAATATTTGATATCGCCTGCAAGTTTTTCCATTCTTGGTCTTTCCGATGTATGACCTGGGTGACGATTTTTTTTTACAAAACTTATATCAACTCAGGCTGTCTGATAAAATGTTTGTACTCACTATTTCTCCCACTCTCAATTTCGGTTCAGATTGAAATTTCGTACATCTATCTCTTCAACTGACATTCAATATAAAAACTAACCGATTAGTTAATTAACTAGTGGTAATTACTCAATTTGTGTGGTATCGGACAAGGGAAAGAAACAGTATTTGGGATTCCGGATGACTGTCGTCCTCATAAACGACGTTCCACCATAAATGTTTCTGACAACCCCAAAGCAGCCAAATTATCCAAATAATTAAATGTGATCCATAAACGATGCAAAGTAATTAAAATTAAAATGTTAAAAAATCATAACATTTGTAGTTGTCACGTACACTGTATCTATATTTAGCCGCCCAAGGTTACCAGTCAGAATTCGTTAGCTCGGGAATTTCCATCACGCAACAAACGTATGTTTTGGAGTGAATGTGTTTGATTAGAAATATTAATTATTGTACTTTGAGCTGCATTTATTGGTTGGCCTTGCAGCGGAGAGAAGTTGGTCACGTGATAACGCTCTAGAGCCCGGGGAAGATTCTAGATTGACGCCAGTCTTGTGTGGAGCGTGTTAGAGATAACATATACGAGAGTCTAGTGATGGAACTCAAATTTTGAATTAAAGTAATTGTTTTAGACGAAGAGAAGTTTCTTAATTGAATATAATAATATACTTAGATCGTATTGTCAACTAGTAACTTCTAGATGATCCTCTTATCAACTGGCAACTTCTAGATGATCCTCTTATCAACTAGCAACTTCTAGATGATCCTCTTATCAACTGACGATTTCTGAATTCTCGGCAATTACGATCATTGATTGTGCTTCAACGTGACATCTTGGCATCAAGTTTGATCCTAACATCTAGCACTATTGATGATCGTAACAGTAGTATTTTGAAATCATGTAAATAATAACGACTTTTATTAAAGATTTGAATGAGTTACCTCCGCTTATATGTATGGCTTTAACAAACAAGGTGCTGACTGCTGAGATGGTAATGTTAATTCTTTTGATGTAGATCTCAAAACCACAGTAAAGGTTAAGATTGTTGACATTGCTGACGAAATAGTTCTGTGGACATTTTAACCAGGGCGTGTTGTCAGACACTGAGACTTGGATACTGGCCTGAATATTGACTCCTATTAGTTGAAGTAAATGGAGAAAAAAAAACCGTTAAACCTAATTGAAGATTTTATAATGACTATTAAAAATACAACAAAAGTTTAGATGTTAAACTTAGTCATAGCCAGTAGCGGCCTAAGGGGGGGGGGGGGGGTGGCAAGTGGGTTAACCCTCCCAGGCCCCGCGATAGGGGATTCCCTTGTAACCGTCAGGTCAGTTGTTACGCTTGGTTTGAGATGCTTGAAACAAAAATTCGACCCAACCATGCAACAGGATGCAAGAACATCTTCGGCGAATTAAGAACGCAGAGGCTCACGACCAGTACCTCGGATATTGGATTCAAAACGAGCCTTAAAAGTGACTTAATGTTAGCCACAAAGAGTACATGTCTTTTACCTATCGTCTTGAGGACGTATCAGATACCAGAAGTTAAGGTGGAGAACACTTTCAGTTTATACAGTTAAAAGGCCAATAGTACAGTACTTACATCTCTAAATTTAAAAAACATTAAGGATAGAAGACTTAAAAGTAAAGTAGCAACTATACATAAAACACTGAACCATAATCTTCAAATACAAAAACAAAAAAAAATTAATAAAATACTCACAAAGACACAAAGATAAAGGCACATCCCTCGTCCCATATACTAGGACAAATTTGTACAAATACTCCTTCTTCCCTAGTACTATTAGAGCATGGAATGGGTTGCCTGAGCTAACCTGGAAAACCAGTGACTTGGCAAAATTTAGGTAATTGATTAATATGTATGACTAAATGCACGACGCGTAGGACGTAATCATCATCTTTTTTTTGAAGTAACCTCTGTATTATATAAGATAAGATAAGATAATATAGTACGTTTTGTAACAAAAGCGCAAGAGGCGGACGATCTTAACATAATGTCTCTATGAACCGATTAGAGTCCAGAAACAAGCCCGTCTCTTTTGTTTTTATTTTGTATTGTCGAAATTTCTTGAAGCGGAAACAATATATTTTTTTTTATGGACTTCAATCACCAAAACGAACGTCACGTCATAATATTTTTGAAACAATGAAAAAAAAAGTCACGTGATAACCATTGTGGATTAAAATTAGATCGTAATTTGTATAGAAGAGATAGAGACGCTCGTCACTTAACGTTGTGTGTTTACGCTTGGTGAACGAGGGTCCATCTTTCGTTATCCTCTTAACGCTATTCACCCCTCTTGGGACAATAGTATCTATTTTAAAAGTAAATAAAAAAAACTTCTACAACAGGGACTTCTCTTATTGGGACAAATAGGTTTAAATGGAGGTCATTTGAGAAGGAACAAACAATTTCAGCTAGTTAAAAGGGATTGATCGCTTTATTGCTGATATTGCCTTTTAGTATTAACTATTAAAACACAAATAATTTCTAGACAAATTAAAAACAATTACATCGAATGGATCTGGTGCCACATCGATTTTCGTTTTTACTGATTCTTCAAAATTACATTGTGTTCTCTAATACGCAAAAGCATGGAATCAGCCAGTGGCGTAGCTATGGTGGGGGTTTAGGGGGGGGGGGGGAGAATTTGAAAATCCCCCAGGGTCACTACTTGACGGCAGCTTGTAAATGAGGTTTCGATTTATTTATTTATTTATATTTTTTTTTTACATTTTTTACGCCATTGTCTCATGTCATGATATCTCGCATGTCAAAATGCAGGATCCCTTAAAGAGAAGAAGCTCCCCGGGTCCCAAAAAATCCCCTAGCTACGCCACTGGAATCAGCCGTGGATGAGAAGTGAGGGTAATGATATTGTTTTACATGTCAACCATAATAGAACCATTAGCTACGTTGAAGATTTAGTTCGATGTGATGTTAAAACAACGACATATTAACAATAACTCAATATAAGCCGTAGATCTACAAAGTAGTTAATAAATGCCTTAAACATGATTACCATGTGCATTAATCTGTGCCCAAGTAAACAAAAAGGCTGAGCTCCACTCATAATAGTAACTGTGTTGGTACTGTGGCACAACTCCGTCTGAATTATCGGGTATCATTACCGAGGGTATCACATAGGTGGCTTCTTTGACCAAATCAACTGAGAAATAATATTAATAATAATAGTAATATTAAACGACTTAGTATATAAACAATAATAGAAGTAATTATAATAGTATTAATAAGGAAAGGGTAACGAAAATACCAAATAGTCTGGAAAGAACGTCATCACTGTAATAAATTGCTGGGCCGTTCCACTGCTTTTTTTACATTTTCAGTGTCATAATAATTTAATTTATAAAGCGCTGTTAACAAACAAAATGAAGGCTCAAGGCGCTGTGATAACATTACACACATAAACACGAGAGCTGGAATGAGAAACTACATAAATTGTGTCATCTCTCTATGAAAATTCGAGGGGGGGGGGGGGCGATCACCAGTGCTAGAAAGAGAGTTTGTGTTATCACAATAACTCAGAGGCGGCCCATAACGTATCAGTCTAAGGTAAAAAGACTATTCAAGCCATGAACTTGTTTTGATTGTCTTAAAGTAATAAAATTTCTAAGAATCATTGGACGTTGTTTTTTTTTCTCCAAAAAATTAACTGAGAAACCAATTATCAAAATGTGACTTCTAGCCCTACTTGAAAAAACTAAATGTTATTCAAGTCAGAATAGTGATTTCATATAATTTGACTTGAATTGATAGTTCGAGGGAATTGATAGTTCTCCGTTTGCCTTTGTATAGCTCAACTCCAATCCGTGTTTCATGCTAAGTGCGTTATGGACCCATCTCTTTTTATTTATTTTTGTGGACCTATTCGGGAAGTTAATTCTCGGGGGAAGATTTGATTGCTGACTTTACAAGAGCAATTTCAAAAGATAGATGTAAAAAATACAACAATGTTTAGCTCAAGTCAAGAATCGAACTCGAAACTCATTAATGAGTCTATGTGCCAGTCTTGAAGTCTTCTATTTAAAAAGTGATGTTTTTTTATGAATAAAAAAAAAAGATGCTTGCATGTTTAATTTTAAGAATCCAACAGTACAGACAATAAAAAACGAGCAGTCTCACCAGAAGTGTTCAAGATACAATTAGAAAACGAAGAGATGGCAACATCAAAGAGTGAACGGGCATGTTAATCAAATAGACTCTCTTATCTTCTCCTTTCTCTTTCTTTCTGTCTATTCCTCCTCATCCTCTCTCTCTTTCTCTGTTTTTCTCCTAACCTTCTTTCTCTATCTCGCTCCTTCACTCTCACTCTCTTTTACTCTCTGTTTCTTTCTATCTCTCTTTACAAAGACTGATTAACTTACTGTACTGACAATCGGGACCGAACCAACCATCATCGCATTCTCCGACGCCGTTACAAGTTACACCATAATGGTAGCAGGAGGAATGATTCTTGCAATGACACTTTTCGTCGCATCCATCTCCATACCATCCAGGCTCACAGCGGGAAAACGGTTGTCCTTGTTGTTTAAACAAAACAACATGGTATCAAAACAAGTAACAAAAATAAGCATAGAAAAAAAACAGATTACAAAAAGAGTTTGTGTTATTACACAAACTCAGAAGCGGCCCCCGTCGGATCTCTGTCGGATCTGCATATTAGCAAGGAATATTCAAGACGTGATTTTATTTTGATGGTCTTAAGTAATAATGTTTCAAAGATTCATTTGCCGTTGTAAATATTTTTTGTCTGTTTTACATGTTTCGGATGTGAAATGACCGGGAATGAAGTGACCGGGGATGAAATGACCGGGAATGAAGTGACCGGGGTTGAAGTGACAGGGGATGAAATGACCGGGAACCGTAATTTAGATTACATTTATGAAAAAAAAGCCTTGATAATCTATTAATTGACCAAAAGCAAATCTATGCTTGCAGATAGTAGAATAGTTTTAGCATATTATAACATTGCAATATTGATCTAGACGTTTGGAAATCAAAATCTACATTTTAAGTCAAGAAATTAAAATTTTATATCTTGATCTAGTCTATATCAGTCTAAACTAGACCTAGAATATACAACGATTTTAATTAGAATATAAATCCAGATCTTGTAAAAAAAAATGTAACAAAAAATCTAAAACCATTTGCATAAATGTGTTAAAAATATGGTGAATTATTATACCCCCTACAAAAGAGCCCACAGTGTTTGTTACTATTAATAGTGAATAGTCGTTAAAGTGGTGTATTTTTATGAAAAAAAACTGCTTGCATAAATTATTTAAAAATTCGATTTTTCGCTTTCAGAACTTTGAATGGTCTAAAATATTATGATGTCGGATTTTCACTATCGTTTACGAGATCTAAATGGGACGGACGGACGGTCAGACATATTTTTCCACACAAAACTAATAGCGTCTTTTCCCCTTTCGGGGACCGCTAAAAACAAACAAAAAAAACACACAAAAAAAACCAACAGATTGACCATTTTAACTGAATAAGTTTTGATGATAGTTTGGCATGATATCGAGACATTACTTTATAGAAGGCCTCAACGCTGACCTGCGACATCGCGACCTGTGGGCAGTGGAGACCAAAAGCTCGTTGACACGTGATATAGACCTATGATGCCCACAGGGTATGACGTTACAGCTCAGTGTTAAGACATTCTATGACGATTGGTCCAGATGTTAAACGCTTCGGACAGTAGCTGCAATGGTAGTGTCCCAAACCTGACCCCGTCACCCTTAGTAGTGCCGAAAACTTAAGCAAGGGCTATAAAGTTCCAGAAGGAACTTTAGCGAAGGATACAAAGTTCCCGAAGGAACGTCTCAAACTCAAACAGTTCGTTCAATTTAGTTTAACTTCTAAAGATGTTAATATTAAAATAGTTCTCTTTCAATTACTTATCAAATCTATTTTCCTTGAAATTCTAAAACTGAATCTACAAATTGGCAAAGAAAATGTCCAAAAAATAAATATTCACCCGATAAACAGTTGATGTACAGTACAAGTAAACATAATGCAATTAGAACATATCCTTTTCTAGATACGGCCATAGTAACAAACTATATAATCTCCTTACAAAACACAGACATCTAGGTTTAAAGGAAGAAACTTTTCTCCAGCCAGTCACGTGAAGAAATAATTGCAGGTCTTGTGTTTAGGAGTTTGACGTGCACCCAACAAGGTTTTAGTATGCAACCTTTATTTGTTTGTCAAATAATTATAGACATATAAGAGTCAGGTCTTTCCCTGAGACATGGTCTCTTTTTGTCTGCAAAGATACATTTAATCTCTGTACAAAACATGTATAATAATACGTATGAAATCTGAGACATATAATTTTTTTAATAGCAATAAATATCTGAGTTAAAGAGAATTTCTTAAAATTCTTTTTAAAAAAATACGATAATAATAATTTTAAAAATTACTTTTTTGTGTGTGAAAGGTTTTGTGCGTGTGTGTCAAAGTAAGAGCGAATATGATGCGTTTCTTTTAAAGTAGCCTACTGTAAAGTTATACCTACGTGTCAGACACACTTTTTTAAGCCACTAAAAACTAAGATTATTCAAGTTAAGTAACATACGGGAAAACAAAATTAATTAAGATAATCAATCCTTCATGAATCGGATGACTGTTTCGTAAGAGCAAATATTCTACTCATAGTAACTAATGAATTATAGATATTTTAAATATAACATTTTTACCCCGCCCCCCCCCCCTCTCACCAAAAAACCCCTGATTAAGCGCAGGTATTGATAAATCTTTTTAGAGTATATGAAATTCCAATGCTAGACATATGGATCCGGACTTAGAAGACTGTGCGCGAAATGTAGGGCTTGTTTATTTTTTTAACTCTTTTATGAAGACACACGGGAATACCCGCTGACGTTGTGTCTTTAAGATATAGAATGTCTAGATCTCCAGACAAAATTTAGTTTTAAAGATCATTATATTATTGAAAAATCCCAACGCTCAAACCAAAGTTCTCATTGTGTGGCCAATTAGCTATTTTTTGGTTTCCCATAGACGTACTGAAACAGTCAAATTTGTAGAAAAGTCGTTAGAGATACGTGTCCACTCAGGCAGTGGCGTAGCATTCATGGTGCGAAGGAGTTCAATGAACCCGGGCCTACCACCATTGGGGGCCCAAAGCCTGGAACGTACCAACCATGGCAAGTGTGTGTTTCGTTGCATTTGTGCTGGTGACCAATCGGAGCTCACATGATCTGATTAAAACTAACTGCATTTGAATGTCTTTTTTTTTTTGGTAAATATACAGACTACTCGATTTATTCGCTACACACTAAATTTGTCTAATTTCACCAACATATTCTTGAACCCGAGCCAGTCAGTGGTACGTTCGCATTACCTTACACTTTTCCACTTCAATTGAATTCGCAAAAGTCAATTTCTGGTTGAACAATATGGGAGCAGGTTCAATTGTGAATTCGAACTTAATGTGTCAAGCCGCCACAATAGAAGGCCGACGTGACAGACACTGAGCTTTTCAAGTACTTATAAAAATAGAAGATTTATAGGCTAATGTATTTTTTAAAAATTAAGCAAACGACCTAATTCTTTATATTAAGCTCATCTGTCATTAGCTGAAATTTCCCTTATATTAATTAATTAAGATTAATTGATTAAATGAGTTGTAAATTTTTAATCTATTCACTTGTAGTCGTCGACATTTAATAATTGTGCAAAGTTTGAAGTTGATCAAAGAATGACACTGACAGAAATAACAATAAAGAATGACACAGACAGAAATAACAATAAAGAATGACACTGACAGACAGCTTTTGAACAAAGAAAAAAAAACTCAAGGAGATTGTTTAACATTAAATTGTAATCACCATTGTATACTATTCATAGATTTTCTTTTAATGAACGAGAGATAAACTATCAATCTCGTTTCACAAATGTTTTTAACTATGAGCATAAAATAGGGGATGCTTTAAGACCTTATGATCTATAGGTCAGATGATTTAAAGGTCATCTGTTTCTGTGGCCTACGGTTAATGAGGGTGTCATAAGGTCAGCACAACGACCAACGCCTTTACTTTTCCCCAACTCATGTCAGGTAATTAAGGTATAATAATATAAGTATCCTAAATAAGATAAAGACCACAGTGAAATCAAATTTACTTGGGAGATTTTTTATGATATACAGATCTCAAGGGTTTGTTGACACATCTGAAGATCAGGGAAAAGTGCAGTAAGTCACCTGGCCACATAGACCCGGCTTTGACCTATTGACACATGCAAATCTGTTTGCATGTGACCGATTACAGTTTTCTAGTCGCCGCCTTGGCCTGTTTTCAGCAGTAACTTTTCAGTTCAGGTCTTAATTTTTGTCCTGCGGCCTTTATAAGATGATATATAGAGTTTACTTAGTCCAAAGAAATATTTCATTTTTTAATCAAAAGAATACACATTACATGATTTAGCGCCAGAAGATAAACAATACCAAAATAAACAATAGTATTACAGAAATGTTTATATATTTAGCTCATTTAACTCAACTAGCAGCTCGTAATTAATTACTATTTTTATCCTGTTTGTAAATAATAAAAATAAGTGGCACATGGGAGTTTGAGTTTCACACACAAACTTGTAGGCCAGTCAGTGGTACGCTCACATTACCTTACAGCTTTCCACTTTAACTGAATTCGCAAAAGTCAATTTCTGGTTGAGCAGAACGACGAAATCATATACAATTGTATACAATTTTCATCTTTCTTTAGATCTTCTGAGAGTTTCCGAACCACAGTTTGAGAAACTCTGTAGCTAATATAAATAATTTTAAATTTTATTTTTGTTTAAACAAACGTGGATTTTAAATACGTTCATGTTGTGTAGACGTCATATATGAATGACTCCTAGAAGCAGGGTGGAGTCCATTAAAAAGTCGGGGTCAACGCTTGACCCAAGCTTGCTGGACAGTCCTAGATCTACACACTGGTTGCCCACCCCGTTTTCATGCTCGATGACCACGACTAACAGATGTGCTAGGGTCAAGGCCTATTACAGGCACAACAATAACAAGTTACGTTGATGTGTTGAGAGCTACTGGATTTGCAGCCGACTCATTTAACGTTACATCTCCAGCACAACTAGAAGAGGATTAGACTTGGAAAAGTGTGCTGTCATCTTTAGGATATTTATTTTGTAAGTGAATTCGAAATGAGATTTGTCAGTAATTGATTGTATTCATAGTAACAGTTTCTACCCAACTCCTACGCAATCAAGTAGGTCCAAAAAAAAATAAAATAACACGCTGTTTCACAGACCAACCTGTTTTGTGTGACGATTCTAGTTTCTGCACTGTCGACAACCTGGGAATCAAACCCTGTACTTAAGGCAAGGAAACAACTGTAAGGTAAGGTGTCCTAGGGGAGGGGCGGGTTTAAAACTAAGTCACTGCTAGATCTATTATCTTTGTCAAAAAGAAATGTGTGTCATGCGATAATATAGCTCTAATATGTTGGGTATCTTTCATCAAGCAATAAGGAATATAGCTATGCTCTTTATATATAATTATATAAACAAATAGTTATAGCTCGCTCCTATTTTTTATTTATTTTTACTTTAACCTATTTTTTTGTCCTGTCTTTCCTTAAACCTACATATTGTCTCTTTTTTTAAAAATCCCTCCCCCCCCCCCCCCCCCCCCCCAACAATTTTCCCAAATGGTCCAGATATAAGTGATAGGATCATATAGCACATTGAGAATGTAAAAGCTTGAGACAGCGCTACACAAACAAATATTTCTAATCGCACAGATTTATTGTTGATGGTCTAGACACTTCATACAAGCTTTTTTTTTTAAAGTATTTTTTTGTTTTTCTTATTAGAACTTTTAGTGTATAAACGAACTGAAGCAATTCGAGATTAACATGACACAAAGTCTCAGGTCTTTAGAGATCTATACTTATTCACAAACTTGCTGATTTTCATCATATTGTTAAAGACTTAGCATTTAAATAGCACATTCGGAGTCAGATGATGATTTAAACGTATAGTTTTATTTTTTTTCTACAAGTCTTTTGGTAGGCAATTTTTTATGTATTAAAATTCATAACATAAGAACAAATTCAAAATAATCTGTTGGGAAAGAAAGTAAGATTTTATTAACTAGGGACTTTCCTTCTAAAGAGAAGATAACTGCGTCCTACGTGCTTCATGTATCATTCAAGTCATACATGTTAATCAGTGATTTAAATTCTGCTAAGTCGTTTTTCCTGACTGATCCAGGCAACCCATTTCATGCTGTCACAGCACTAGGGAAGAAGATCATGATATTATCGCAAGACAACATTAAAAGAGGACTTACTAATAGAAGTAAATACAAAATAACAGACCTAGACTCCAAGAAAGGTAAATAGATCGATATAAAAGATGGGCTGTTGGTGAAACAAAACACATGTCCACCTTCAGTGCACTTTGATCAGGCTTTGACTACGACTCTTTAAGCCTAGTGGGCATTGTGCAGTTTCGTGCAGGGCATTGTGTGGTTTCTTGCAGAGCATACTGAGGTTTCTTGCAGGGCAATTGTGCGGTTTCTTGCAGGGCATTATGAGGTTTCTTGCAGGGTATTATGAGGTTTCTTGCAGAGCATTATGAGGTTTCTTGCTGGACATTATGAGGTTGGTCACTGCTTGACTGGAAGTAGAAGGTAAGAAGGCCTACCTGACATAACGACTGTGCGAGCTATGTCTTCTGCTGTGTAATATCTGCTGTATTACCTCGGAGGACATGGGACTGTGATACACAGGTGAAATCACTAGACCATGGCCAATGACCACATAAAAAGAAAGTAGAACCGACTTTTGACCTTCCGTTGTTCAGTTATCAAGTCCCTGGATGCGTGTAGTTTATCATCACGATTTTTTAAAAGGACCTAATAAAGACATTTTGCTATTATAATCTTCGAGTCGAACAGACACCATATATTAATCACTAACCCCAAGCTCATCTTTCGTGGTGGAAGATTATAATCGTATTTACTAGGAACTCGAAGATCGATGTGAAGTCTTTGCTTTGAGAACTTGGGAGAACTTTTGCGATGAGTGATAAAGAGAATTCTCACGTCTCTTACCAGCTGCACCGAGTCAGAAACCCCATTGACAACGAATAACATGCTGAGAATTACTCCCTTAGAGCACGTGAGAGGAAGCGAGCAGTGAATCTTAAGGTTGCCTTGTTCCCGTACAAGGACAGCCTCTGTGTCGGCCATGCACCAGTTATCTGTCTATCTAATCCTTGTCCCAATCGTCCTTCGTGCAGAACTCTGCATTCGTAAAGAATGTGTTCTATACCAGATGACAGAAAAGGATCAAGACAAAATATATAGTTTTGGTTGCTGTGGAGGATAGTCTGTTTTACTTGCTCCAATTCTCAGAACATATTCAAAGCCATGAAATCTACAATGTGAATCATTTTTTTTTTAGAATCTGAAGCCAAACTATATACACTCGCATAATCTGTTGATTAAGACTGCTTTATAGATACTTAATAGTAATATGCACACCACAGAGACTCTTTTAATAAAAAAAACAAAAACAAGAACATTCCATTGGAAACAACAGAACGAAAGAGAAATGACAAAGAAATGCATTGAGGGATTACTTTTTCACCTTTCTCTAATGGACGTGCGGCGCTGATAGTCTCATATAGTAAGAAACAAAATTTAATTCAATACTCAGAAAGACACAAAGATAAAGGCACATTCCTCGTTCCATACGCTAGTGCTATTTAGAGCATGGAGTGGGTTGCCTGAGCTAGCCAGGAAAACCAGTGACTTGGCAGAATTTTGGTCATTGGTTAATATGCATGACTAGATGCATGAGGCGTAAGACGTTATCATCTTCTTTTTTTGAAGTAACGTCTGTATCATATAAAATAAGAAGATAACAAAAGAGGTTTTGTAGCTTTCAGTACTTGCCTTAATTAGTGGACAGAAGTCGCTCATTTCAAACGAATGTAAAGATCTACGTTTCCAAGTCTTTTTTTCTGAACATACAATATGAATACACACGATTGGTTAGAATTTTTAAGCATTTGTTTAAGTCTCGAAGATTCCTACTGAAATAAATAACTTAGTCCCTGCACAGGCGCTTATGATGGCACCAGTGCATTGTTGAACCCTGGATATGAACAAAATGTTTAGATGAGAGAGACTTGATTTTTTGGCTAAGCGAAGGGAAGAACTTAACGTCTTGAGCTAGAATGGACCTCATTTATCAATCGTAAACAAACAACATTTAGCCACGTGATAATATTGATAAAACAATTTTAAAAACGTATCACGTGATAGCCTTAGTGTATTACGTAATGGACCTCATTCACCAGTCGTAAACAAAAAACATTTAGTGACGTGATCTTATTGAAAAAAAAATGAAAAAAAAAAAAACTGTCACGTGACAACCATCATGAGTTAAACATGAGATCGTATATTATATAGAAGAAATAAAGCACCACGTGGCTAAATGTTGTTTGTTTACGACTGGTGAATGAGGTCCAATTGGTTCGCTCCGCCTAAAGTTACGAAAGGGATCATTACCAGTGGAAAGGCCAGCAAAATTAGCAACAGCGGTAGATGCTCTGTGTGAGTGGAATGGTCAGGAAGGTGTCAAACAATGAAAGGCTCGTTTCTCTAAGCCAGGGGTTCTCAACCTGTGGGTCGCGATCCCCTTGGGGGTCGATTGACGATTTGCCAGGGGTCGTCAAAGACCATTGAAAAAATGGATTGTTATTGTCTATTCTTCAATTGCTGTGTGTGTGCGGGGGGGGGGGGGTCGCGGCTAAGTGGGGTATCGTAAAAAGGGGTCGCCGAGCATAAAAGGTTGAGAACCGCTGCTTTAAGCAGAAGATATTACGTATGGTATGGAAAGGCAACCGTTCTTGAGACAACCATAAGATAAAAAGCGATGTGGAGTGAGACCTGTGACAGTGGCGATAAAAGCGACAGGATGCGGCGTCAGGCTAGAGTTATAGGATCTGAAAACCAAGACGTCTATGCTTATTGCTATGATCTGACAGACTTCATTGCTGATAAACATCATTCCTATTTACCTTGCTTTTTTATTGTCTACCTTAAAGTTATTACAATACTAAGGCTGTAGTAATAAGCTAAGCGCACTGTACACGTTATAGTCATCCTATCCTATTAATAACAGACTCTACTTTTGAAGGGAATATAATTTCGTCCTATGCGTATTTATGTGTTAATCTATGTATATTGTCGTTGGTTTTTCTGGCTGAATCAGGCAACATTTGTCATGATCTAATGGCACTCTTAAAGAAGCAGCACTTGTACGGATTTGTCCTAGCGTGTGGAAAAAGAAATGTCCCTTTATCTTTGTGTCTTCTGAGTATTACTGTTACTGTTCTCTGCGATGTGTAGTACTATATACAAAGATTCAATACAGTAGCTGTAGAAGTTAAGTTCCCCTTTCAAACCTTGCAATCTATAGGGCACAGCACAACAACCAACCGCCTTTACTTTTCCCCGACTAATGTCAGGTACCCATTAGAGCCGGGTGGACTTAAAGGCGCCCAAAGATACCGAAATAAAAAATCCCAGTAACCAGGGTTCGAACCCAGGTCCCCCGATTCGGAATCCAAGAGCTTTACCATTCAGCCACAACGCCTAGATTTAGTGATCTTACTTAATGGTGTTACAGTTCTCTGCGATGTGCAGAACTATTAACACAGATTCAAGACGAAGTAGCTATACTCTCTGCCTTAAAACCGGCCCCTATTGCTAAAAAGAAAATTATGCATGTTTATCATTAGTGAAGAAATCTTCCTCAGCAGAAAACTGAAGAACCCAGCAACAATAAAGTATGGAATAGACTTGAAAATGTTTTAAATATACGAGCGTCTAAGTCGTGCAAATCTTTACGAAATATAAGTATCTGAGAGATTAAACTAATGATTGAAACCATAACACTCTGGCATCTTGCTGACAGTTAGTTGGCATCTCGTTGACACTACATTTGATGAACTCCTAAGATTGTCTATGGAGACGTTGTGTCATGTCTATTCTTTATTTTTATATGCCTGAGAGTAGTGATGAAATGAACTTAATAAGGGCAGCGAAGCGTGAAGGATGGAACGAGGATAGATAGATGGAAATTTAGATCACAAAATAAATAGGCTTTTGGATTATTTCATTAAAAATTAGTTATCGTCTGCACGGAATAATTTCGAATATATTCTTCGTGAAGAGAAATGTTCGTTTGTGAAATTTAGACCAAATTTAAAGATTTCAAGCTGATATTCTTAACATATTTTTTAAAATGTTATATTGTTGATGAATTCGGAAAGATGTTTTTATTTTTTCTAATTGGATTAAATCATTCTTAGCATGTTATATTTAAAGAATTATTATTTGGACGCAACAAACGAATTTTAAAAAATGTTTTCGTTTGTTGTAACTTGGTGATGTGTTTTGAAGTCATTGTTTAAAAGTCCATTTCCTTCAGTGATGTCATGACTCTATAAATAGATTTAGATTTTCTCAAGACACGTTGGATGTAAGCACCGTAGATGTAAATTAAAATTATCTATTAATATGAAATCTAGGGCCAACGTTAATCTCTCCTGCAAGCTCGATGAGGTCCAGCCCAAGAGATCTGAAAGTAAAGTAATAATGACTGGATTCACTCGAGGAGTAAGTAAAACATTTATGCACGACCTGTTTTGATTATTTTTTTTTAAGCTACTTTGTTATATCGAGTAGTGCATGTGTAATGTGATCATCTGCATTTATATAGTAAGTTTTGGTTAACAGTCATCTAGGTCAATAAATTATAACTTTTATATAGCGCTACTTTCATACTTATAGCAATAGCATGCTCTGAGCGCCATGGTCCAATCTCAGTTGTGGGGTGAGGGGGTTTCTAGGAGAAGGTTTTCCGTGCGCTCAGTTAACACAACTCTGCCCGAGTCGGGTGTCAAACCTCGAGCTCCCTTCATAGGTAGCCAAGCTTACTTAGCCTCTCGAATACGCTTCCCACAATAGCTATGTACTAGGGATTTTCACACCAAACGTTCAACACAGTAATCTTAGTGTTTGTTCTCACAGTGTCGGCCTTAAGCATAGACAAACTAGGCAGTTGCCTAGGGCCTCCGATTAGTGGAGGCCTCAAACAGGCCTAAAAAAAAATTGAGAAAATAAAATGCGAAACTTGGATCAAATCCAAAACATAGCTGAACTCTATGGCTCCATGTCTACCAGCATAGCTCTCTCTACTAGGACTCAACGTTCATAAGGAACGCTGCTGGAATTTAACTATATGAATTTAATTTATCTCTAGATTTAGACATAGATGCAGGACGGTTTTCATTCATTGCGTTTTTTGTTTTCTCTATTTCATTTGGGGCCACCTATTCACTTAGCCTAGGGCCTGCACTTACTTAATGCCGGCTCAGGTTCACTTTTTGATTTTTAAGAACCTGTTTAGGTTCTTTAATCAATACAGTTAGAAAGAAAAGAAGAGTAATTAATGTGGTGGCGATGTAATGGAACCTTAAAAAAAAAAAAAAAAGCATGATAATTAACAGAGTGAAATTTCGGGTGATTTTGAAAGAAATTGACTATATAGTCAACAACATCATGTTGAAAGATCACTGTCAACTAAAAATTACTTTGTGCTATTACTCTAATAAGAGCTTTTAAATTTGATTACACAGTTCCGAAAAGAAAAAAAATAGTTTATGGTTTAGTACAATATTTTGCTTATCAATACTTCTTTAATGTGTAGGTAGGCCCTACTACATCGGATGACTCCTAACAGCTTGCTATTTATAGATTTTGCATTCGATAGATGAAAATTCCAAACATTGAATACAATGTATTTTCATTCATCAATTAGCCTACTAATTAGTCATATGTATAGATCTTTATAATAATTAGTAGGCCTATGTTAAGACAGTGTGCAGTATTTCCTGATACCATAAAGACACTTTTGTATTATGCTAATTGTCGTTAAATAAATCTTTCCGACCATCTTTTTGTACCATGTTCTTTTTTACATAAAAGTGAGTAGTCTGGAGTTCTGAACGTATTGGCCATCTTTCACCTTTGTATTGGCCTTATCCAGCAGTTCATTCTAAACAGATAGCATTAGTGTTAGAACAATTACTGTATCAGTATTTTGGAGTGAGAGAGAGAGAGCGATTGATTTCTTTTCGATTACTTTTGTGGAAAGATCATCGTAATGAATTCATCTGTCTTGATCAGAAATACATTTCATGCACTCTTAGTTTTATGAGCAAGGCCTAATGTATAATGTATACTAATGGTACCATTGAATATGTCTTTAAAAGGAAGCATTCTTGAATTGTATACATTTATCGATAGTAGAAAATGTGGTTGGCTTTAAGGGAGATTCGGTCCAAGGCAAACGACATAGAGGAATGGAGAGGGACTGTCAATCGATCTTGTGTGATGCCCCAACGGACCAACAGACCAAGGTAAAGGGTGAAGGTTGAAAAGAAGCCCCAGTATATTCACGCTTTACTACTGACGATCAGCGCGTTATCCAATTCTTTTCTGGTTTCCCCTTTTTCCCGTGATGATAAATACATATAAACTATGTTTACAGCTGCATGTAGAATTTAAACTGTTAAAAGAAATTAGAAGAAATATATGGAAAATGTGCATTGTTTCTTTATTGGTTAAGTTTAAATGCATACATAATTGGATGATTGTTTGAGAGGATGGGAAACTGCTATTTTATCTTGTGATAGGTTTTCAAATACACGTCTAAAGACATAGATTATTTACTAAATGTTTAGGCAAGCATTGAAAATGGTAAACTGTTTATCTTAATACACAAATTGTCAGACAAATTTCCATATGGATAATAAAGATTATTATTATTACTAATTCAATTTAATATTTTGAATAGCCATGTATTCACAATAAATTTGTTTTCACGTTTATATTGCATCTCTCTCTCTCTCTCGCACACACACACACACATTATTAATGTTTAATAAAAATCACATTTTAATTATAATATTATGCAAGAAAAACACTTTCATAATTTTATAGATACGTTTTGGTCAAAGGAAAATCTCTTTTTTTAGCACCTCTTATGGGCAAGCCTCTATTGTCTTTCTTTATGTTGTCTATCAATCTCTATGTCACATTTATTTATGCAAAAATAAAGAGTTCAATCTCAATATGGCCTATCTATTAAGTGCAAACACGAACTAGGCCTATACAACTACAACTATTTAAAAAGCAATGCATAAAAAAAAAAAGCACTTCTATCCCGAGTACATTTTTTTTCCCTTTTATATGACAATCCTATACTGACTCCATTGTGTGTTTAAAAAATGCAAAGACTGAATTTAAAGTTTGTTTACGACAATAAACGAGACACTTCGTTTCGAATGATTTGATCTTTATAGCGACATGAGGGACTTGATTTTTTTTTTTGGTACATCGGCACAATTTAGGCCATGTCGTGCCCATCATGAGGGGCTTATTACGACAATAAGATTTTAGTTCATCATGTTCCAATGTTTTTATTTTCCAATAGACTGTCTTTTAGTGGTTATTAATTAAGGCGTGAAAAACAACGTGGGAACAGATTCAATTAGAGATTTTCATACATGGCGTAAAAAACAACTATAAATAGCTAGCTCTCTGGAGTCTCCGGTGCACAGAAGAAAGATCTGATTTGTAGTTTGAAAGTTATATAATAAAATAAATAAATAATAGCTTTTATATAGCGCTACTTTCATACTTATAGCATGCTCAGAGCGCTCTCGTCCAATCTCATTTGTGGACCAGTTTGGGGTGGGGGGGAGAGAGACTTGGGTATCTGGGAGAAGGTTTTCTGTACTTCCTTTAGGCGCTCAGTAAATACAACTCTGCTGGAGTCAAGTGTCGAACTTCTATATCAGTAGCCAAGTCAAGTTCAAGCATACTTAGCCTTTCGACCACGCTTCTTGTGCATTTTTTAGCTGTGCAAATAAAAATATTTTTTTTTCGCTCTTCTGTTTGTAATTCTATTTGCATTTATTTGGTTGGCAAGATGGAAGCTCTATTTAATTACCTTGACATTGGTTAGTTTATCGTAAAAATCACCTCTAGCTCTAAATTATCAGTGTTCTTACTGATTGACCCACTGGTACCTTATTTTCTTAAGTACATACAAACGGCATCCACGCAAATTTTAGTTTCTCAAACTTTACGCTTTGGGCCTAATTATAATTTCGCTTTTTTTGTATCTATTATTAAACACCTAAATATTTTTAATTATTTTTAGATACAGCAAAGACAAACAGACACAAAAACTCTTTTGTCCCCCTGACAATCTAATCAGTTAATTAAATTAAACCGTTTGATATACATTTTTCGCCTGCAAATTATGAGTGAGGTTATTGTGAATGTATACTCTGTTTTTCTACAGTTATAATGTAATGCACACATTGTAAGACAAATTTCCTTATGGATAATAAAGATATTATTATTTTCATTATATAGGCCTATTATATAAACTTTACATACAAATTAGGAAGTAGGCCACTGCATCTCCCCTAAAAAAAAAAGTACTAATCATGTCGACTAATGTACTTATTAGCCTTACAAAGTACGTAAATGACAACGGCCACTTGTTTAATGATTGCGGATTAAGTTTGTGCTAACGACTTAGTACTGAGTTTCTGTGTGATGCACTGTTCATGTCCAGTTAACCCTTTAGGGGACACCTACGAGTTTGTGTTTCATAAACTTCCTTATCATCAACTTCTTGTACCTGTAGTGTTATTTTGGGATTGAATGTAGCACTCTATATATCACATCCTTTTAAAAAAAATTATAGCACCAGCGTTGCTCACTTTGTCATTAAAAATTTTTAACAACCGTATATTTTTGGTACATGTAACCCGCGGGCTATACAAGTTTTAGAAACGAATGGCAGCTTTGCAAGCAGTGGCGTAGCTACGCATGCCCAAACGAGTGTTCGATTTTTCAAATTAACATTAATTATAAAATATTACGCAAAATGCAGGGGCCCCCATAGCAACGCCACTGTTTGCGGGGTTTACAAAATGTGTTTCTCATAAACATAGCATATGGGAAATTATGGACATCCCGGTGGGTCTTTATACCTCCTATAGTTCGCTGTGTGGTTGTGAAATGTATATAGGAAAGCCTTATGAACATTTCATTATAAAGTATAAACCTCAAGAAACCAGATGGCACAGATGTGGCAGAGAATCTAAATCAGTAAACCATTGTGCTAAGTATTTTTACCTTTTCCCTATCCCTTAGTCTGTTGGACCGTTCGGGCATCAAGCAAGATTTGCAGACCGTCTTTCTCCATTCCTCCCTGTCTTTTGCCTTGTTTAAAATCTCTATCAATGGTAGGTCCGTCCATTCTTTAATGTTGTCCTCCCGTCGCTTTCTCTGCCTGCCTCTTCTTCTTTTTCCTGGTACTGTTCCCTGAAGGAAGGTCTTCGCGAGCCCCGTGGATCTTGTAATATGGCCATATATTTTAAGCTTGCGTTTCTTTACAATAGTTAGCAGGTCAACTAATATAATCTGCTGATACCGGTAATGTCGGGTATATAAGCTAGCGGGCTGTAAGATTTTGCTTTAACTTATTTTGTAACTTGTGCAGCCTATATGCGTTAGGGTTAGAGTTAATAATGCGTACAAACTTTTTAGCTTAGTAGAAATCTTTACACGATGAAAGGACAAACATTTTCAACTAACATTTAAGTACAGAACTATAAAACTTTAAAAACAATTTTTTAAACACAATGTCTGTATTATTAGACTTCTACTCAAGAACTCAGAAAAGAGATGTACGATCCCTCAGCAGATGTATGTGATGGCACAGAGGCTTCAGTCACCACATGCGACAGTGTATCTGGTACAAGTAGGGCGCCGTCCCTTCCCAGGGGGTTTACCATGATCTTCTACAAGTACGGCAGCAGAGCCTCTCTGAACGGAGTACCTTTTATAATGCAGTCACGAAATGTTACAGTCAAATTCATGTGGTCAGTCTTACTAGCTGCAGCCATTGGAGCTTCGATCTTTCATCTATATTAGTAAGTTTATTAATAAATGAACTGAGGTGGCATAAATAAGTTTATCTTGTGCGGGATATCAAGTTACGGCACATTTTCAATGTGGGGAAAATATAAATTTTCTTGTATTTAAACGTTTATTTTTAATTTATTAGTTGTTAAAACTTAGGCAATCTATCGCTGCATGAGTAGGCTACCGGCACCTTTTTTTTTTTTTTTTACAAAAAGTAACGAATATACCTATTAATTAATAGATCTTAATTTGAGTAGATCTACAAACTATTATATACAATGCTAAAGGTAAATCGGTATAGCCTATGGGCCTATATTAGGGATGCTTATTATTGCTTCTTTCCAATTTACGCCTACTTGCAATGCAAAATATAGGCCTATATTAAAGCCGATAAAACAATTACATTTGTATAAAAGATAAATCCAATTTAGATCTTCATCTAAGTTCTAGATTGTAGATCTAGATCTATATGTATATATATATTTTTTTTTTTTAGTCTTTTTTCAAGTTATTATGAATATCAGAAATATTCTCAAGTCAATCTGAAATTTGACAGTTTAGAGTTTCCAGCAGTAACACTATGCAATGTAAACATGATGAGAATGTCACAGGTGAGTTTTTCTTGTTAAAAAATGTCCGATATACGCACAGATAGATTGTCCTCTTTTTCCATGAAAAATAAAATAATAAAAAAGAAACCTTGCTTGCAAAAGAGGCAAACTTTAAAATTAAGAAAGAAAATTTAAATTAAATGTATTGTTTTTGTTTATACCAAAATCATTTTCAAAATGGACTTGCCATGAGTTCAACCGGCCTGGCCATGTCCATGTGCTAGATCTAGATTCTAGTTATCTAGATTATGTCAGTATGTGCTCTATTGCCTCTATACTGTCTTTTCAAATCAATGATCCCTGCCCTGGTTCGAACCCTGCCCACACACATCTCCTCACCAGCTCCTGCTGTAAACCTACGCCGCCTACTACTACGGCTACGGATGTTAAAATTTGACTCAATTTTTTTAGCTATCTAGATCTAGATTCTAAATTCTAATTTTAACTAACTAAAGTATCTATTCTAGTCTAGATTAGATCTATCTATTATAACAGGGGTTCTCAATATATGATATGGGTTGCGACTCCCTTGGGGGGTCGATTGACGATTTGCCAGGGGTCGTCTAAGACCATTGAAACTATAGATTGTTATTGTCTACTCTTCTAGTGCTGTATCTGTGTGGGGGTCGCCGCAGAGTGGGGGATTGTAAAAAGGGTTGCCGAGCATAAAAAGTTGAGAACAGCTGTATTATAATAATCTACTAGATCTATTTAAGGCTATTCTAGATCTATCATAGATATAAAATCTAGATGGAAGATCTAGATCTAGTCAACTAGGACAATGTCAACAATGATAATCATAATGACTGATGATTTTCATCATTTTCAAATCAGAAGCTGAAGGAACATTAGAAATATGAAAAACAAACAAATCTGAAGTCAAGCTTCTTTTATGAAGTAAAATGTCTGTAATATATATAATTATAAGAAAAGCCAAATATCTAGAAAGTGAGTTTAAATATTTTCTGACCTACTTTTTAACTAGATCTCCTAGATCTAGTTAATAGGATTGAATGTGACCTGTACAGTGTAAAATGTGTCTGAAAAGTTAGTGATTAGTCCTCATTTGCAGTGTAAGGTGAACAGATTGTCTCTTGAGACCTGAAAATTGCGGGGAAAAAAGAATTTTTCTTAAAATAAAATTGTACATCTATGTTGATATATTAAATTTTCATTCATTTTGCTAATGTAAGGTAATTCACAAGTAGTCCATAAATATTTTTCAACAGTGGAATTTTAGAATATATGTAAGGCTCTGTTGATTTCTTTTTTAACTTATGCATTGTTTTTAACAGAGAAATCTTGCATCCGATGAAATACAGAAGTTATTTCAGACATATGATAAAGTTAATCCATCATCTGGAACTTTTGTTAGCCAAATAACGCCTACTAATGACAACTCAGAATCAGACAATCCTGATTCGGATCTAAGGTAAGTTTGGAATTAGGGAAATAAGGATGTTTTGCATTAGAAAATTGAAAATAACTTCTACACTAAAAGTTTTTTTGGTATTATGTCTGTAGTGATGATAATTAATAACTCCTGCAAGTTTAACAATATAGGAATTTATCAAAATTAAAACACAAATCTAGAAAATACATTCTTTGTCTCTCAACACATTGTGCTTAGACTAACATAGATTTAGATTTCCAGTGCTGTTTGGTGAATTTGGCTGCAAGCTGACTCCACAAAAATCTGTCACATGCAATGTCAGAAGCTTCTTTCCACCTGGTGTCCTCGCCTCTGAGGTTCTCCATGAAAATGTGGCACCAAGTTGTATGAGGATGTCCCTGTTTGCCCTTTCCTCGTATTGACCTCCATATCATCTCAACTCTTGGTATGCGTAATTCATCTGTTAGAGGACTTCCCGCAAAACTCATATGATTAATGATGCTCAGTCACAACGCCATTAAGTGGTTCATATTCATACTATAATACACTTGAATTAATATCAATAGAATTTAATTTCAAACTCTACCAACAGAAAATGAATATAAATCTAAATGCTGATACTTAAGGCATGATGGCTGAGTAGTATTAAGCAGTTTACTTCTTAGTTGGTTGTCCCAGGTTAAAAATCCTGGTTAAGACTGGGATTTTTAATTTAGGGACTTTGGGCGCATCTGAGTCCATCCAGCTCTAATGGGTACCTGACATTAGTTGGGGTAAAGAAAATGTGGTTGGTTGTTGTTCTGGTCACATGACACCCTCAGGAACAGATGACCTTTACATCATCTGCCCCATACATCATAAGGTCTGAAGGGAGAGCTTTTTTTTTTTCAGTAAATTATACACAACAGATCATGGTCTTAGCCACAAGATTTCCTGGACATTTTGAATGTGATTATTTTCTTTTCTGACCTACAATGTTAACCAGTTTGCTGGATAATTTGCAATTTTACATGACAATAAATATTAACAGTTACTTTAAGAAGTTAAGTGTTACTGTGTTGCTTTAAAAAGTGTCAAGAAAGTCAGAAGTCATGCCAGGTTTAAATATGTTATAGCCTTAACTTCTTACTGTGCTCTATTAAAGGATGAGGAGTGCAATATGAAAGTAATGTCAAAGATATTTTTATTTCAAAGTTATAAAGTCATTTGAGTGAATTCACCATTACTCTTATACATTTGTTCATCTGTTTGTCTGTTACATTTAGAACTTAAATCCAATTTGTTTGTTATTTGTTTTCTTCTAAAATAAGGAAAATTAAAAAGCATTTTTTTTTTTTTTTTTTTTTTTTTTTTCTTTTTTTTTACAATTTATAAGTTGAAACAGATGAAGTTGTAATATTGAAAAACAAAAATGAAGCAACTGTATATTCATCAGTTTATATCTTTGTGTTTTATATACTATAATATTATTACACTACACTAAAATAAAAAGATTAAAATATTTGAAATTCAGTCCAAACAAACACACTGAGTGTACATTGTAATTATTATACTAAAGTTCTTTTATTATAATAAATTCTTTTTTTTTTCATTGCTGGAAATGCAGTCAACAGTGGGTATTTTTCAAGTTTGTTGGCTATTAGCATCAATCCCTTTGTGATGTTAAACTGAATTGACCAAATTGTAAAGTAATAATACAATAAATGGGATGGACATACATGGCGACTGAAACATTAATGTGCTTATCTCTGATTTTTTTAGAACTCTATTATCAGAAGGTTGAAGGAACCACAAAAGCTCAATTTCAGCTTTAAAATGCCTTTAGGTCGCCATCAATGCTGGGTTTCCATCACAGCTCGCATCTGGAAATTAAGCGAAGCCTGACAATAACAGAAGAACTAGGCAGTCACCCTTTTCATTTTTTCTGAAACTGAGTGCATGCTATAAAATACTTTCTTATTTTACCTTTTTCAGACATTCTTAGAGATAATCTTATCTCATAAAATACAGACATTACTTCAAAAAAGAAGATGATTACGTCCTACACGTCATGCATTTAGTCATGCTTGTTAACCATTGACTTAAATTCTGCCAGGTCATTGGTTTTCCTGGCTGGCTCAGGCAACCCATTCTATGCTCTAATAGCACTAGGGAAGAAATACTAGCATTATGGTGAATTTAAAGCCCTGTGAAATACTGCACACCTCCCTAATCTTCAGATTCAAAGACAAGCCTTATAGCTTGGTAAAAGTTAGTATTTGATTAAACTTTTTAACAAAATATTTCATTTGTTTGTCATTCTTTTTATGAATAGTGACAGTCATCTAGACTTTCTAGTGAAACGCAGCTCAGAATCGTCAGATGATCCCAGTGAAGAGCCAGATATGTCAGACCCACTCTTGTTACAGTGGGTCAGAGATAAACAGCAGGCTTTGTGTGAGGTAAACTCAAGAACTTGTACCAGTTTACAAAGTTCTGTTCATAATGTAGAACATAATTTTAAGAAAGAAACATTTGTCAACTTCATATCTATGAAACTAATATTTGTTGGATCTCTTGTGATTTCAGCACTGCAATTACTGCTGGGATCAAGGCCAGCTGAAGAATACATCCCTCTATGAAGTGGATGATTATTTCAAGTATCTTTTCAACAAGCAATCCCTGTAAGTACTCTACTAGTATGTATATATTGAAATTTTGTGTATTAGTGCTTTAATATTTCTCTTGTAAGTAATAGAAGACATTAAACGTCATATAAATCTAGCGCGTCAGACATTTACACACCTAAAATCAACAGGAAACTCCCCACATCTCTAACAGGACTAAAATAATAATCTTTAACTCTAATGTCAAGGCAGTCTTACTGTACGGTTCTGAAACATGGAGAACAACTGAAGCCACAACAAAAAAGTACCGACCTTCATCAACAGATGTCTGAGAAATATCTTAAAAATACACTGGTACGACAAAGTAGAAAACACCAAACTGTGGGAGATGAGTGGGCTGAAAACTATAGAGGTGCAGATCTTAGAAAGGAAGTGGAGACGGATTGGTCACCAACATTAGAGCTAGACACACCTTAGAATGGAATCTGCAGGGAACAAGACGTAGAGAAAGACCAAAAGGAATGTGGTGATGCAGTATACTAGATGAGGAAAGAGGTGGGAAGCCATTAAAAAATTAGCAAGAGACCGTGGAGAGTGACATGTTTTTACTGAGCCCATCTGTTCCATGAGGAACACAAAGGAAAGATGATGAAGTAATTGACATTTTTTATTTGATTACACCTACCTTGCTGTCATTTGTTTGTTTTTTTCACTAATTTTTGTCTAAGGTTAAAATTTACCTTCTTAGCTGCTTTTTTTTTTTTTTTAATAGATCTTTATTATGCATACACATGTTGTGTTTCTTGTACCATTCTTAAAAAGGTATTTTTTGGTTTCTCAGGAAAAGACGGGAGATACTTGGTCATCAACTGAGTGGAATGATCAGGATGTGCTCTTTTGCTGGACGGATGTGTGGACATGAGTAATAATTATTAATTTTTATGAAATCTTATTTTATTATTATAACATGCATTAATATGGCATTTGTTCCATACTGTGAAAAAAAAATGTTTTGTTCATGTAGATTATTCAAACGAGTTGTGTCCCCTCAGTACGGAAACTGTTACACATTAGAACACAAAGACTTTGTGTCCAGAAAGAGTGGACCTACCGGAGGTAATCAAGTTTTTGTAATTCATACAATGATATAAATTACACATTTAATGTTTGTATTAGTTACACATAACATTTTTTAAAATTTTAAATGTAAACTTGTGTAAATTAAATGTTTACCTTATCTATTATCCTATTATCCTATATTTTAATGGCCTTACTCGCCTGCATTGCCTTGTCTAATAGTATTATTTACAAATTTTGCAGTTAATGTTGTGCTTGTGTTGCCTGTTTATCTCTTTTTTTTTTAAACAAAGGGCTTTTGAAAAAAAAAAATCTAATTTTAATTCTGTTGTCATTAACCCATAGGCTTTCCATTGTGTATCAAGATTCTCAATTACTATTAACTTTTAAAGAAATATGTAATCTGCATAAATTTGCATATACCTAAAGCCTATTTTTAGATTTTAAAATAAAGCTCTTCTTATGATTGCAATTCTTCTGAACAGCTGCCCAGGACCAATGCACAAAATTATACTTTAAAGTTATGTTTTATTGGATGATTTTATAAAGTTATCATCTTTCAAATGTCGTAATAGATTATTTTTTTTTATCAAAGCATTAAATTTTTTATCTTGAAAGCATGCTTGATTTTTTACAATTTCTTTCCAATTTCTTCTACAAATTTTCAATTTATTTACACTTTTTTTGCTATAAATCTTAATTCATATTTTGTATAGTGACTTATAGTGACACTGTCTCTTATACCTCATGTATCCATGTCTATTTTCTAGATTGTCTTAATATAAGAACAAAATTGGACTGATTGGATGAATGTCTTACTTTAAATGATCTGTTTATAATTAAATTATGTTATATAAAAATACTTTTTTTGTTTGCTGTTCTGTTCAGATTTTTTGAATTACAAAAAATTGTACCTCTATATTATTTCCTTAACCACTAATCAAAGTATTTGTAAACAGTTTATTTTTAACTTAAAACCCAGCCAACCTAGCTGTTATAACAAACTTCCCTAGTGCCACTAAAGCATTTAATGGGTTGCCTGAATCAGCCTAGAAAATCATAACCAAGCAGAGTTTAAATCTCTAACTAACATGCATGACTAGATTTACACATGGATATGTGTAAAATGTAATGTCTATCTTCATTTTTGAAGGAATGTCTATAATTTATAAGATCAGAGACAAAGAGTTTTATTTAGCTGAATGTATAAAGAGAAAAAGGTTTTAATATGTTATGAAATTTACTACATTAACGTATTTGCAATTTGCTGTTAAACTTTTAGGTCTAGAAATTATAATTTCCCTGGAAACAGATGAGTACACACCTGCTATAACACCTGGCGTTGGAGCTAGAGTCATAGTACACGAGCCTGGCACTGCACCCTTTTTTGATGACAATGACATGGCAGTCAGTCCTGGCATGCACACATTCATTGCCTTGAAGAAGGTAGAAATAATATTTTTATTTAAATAAATCCAAGTGGTAAGCAAATACTATGAAGAAATAAGGAATATCTCATGCCACTGAGCAACTATTACAAGTGCAGATATCTTTTAATAAGTTTTAAATGCAAACTCATTACAAATATCTGAAAATGTGATAAGCATGAAGTGGTGGGATGTCTTTCTGAAATAATACATAATTGACAGAGGGCTCCAAGGTAACGGGCTGAGAAGGTTAATTAACTACAGCTACATATTAAAGTGTTGAGACCTCAATTTGAATTGTCATGTAAATAGCAGCTAGCTGTCTTTTAAAAAAAATATAAAGCTTTTATATAGTGCTAATTTCATGCTTATAGCATGCTCAGAATGCTATGGTCCAATCTCATTTGTGGACCAGTGGGTGGGAGGGGGTATCTGTGAGAAGTTTTCTGTGCTGCCTTTAGGCGCTCAGTAAATACAACCCTACTGAGTCGGGTTTCGACCCCTATTTCAAAGGTAGCCAAGCCAAGCTAAGTTGAAGCGTACTTGGTATCTTGACCACACTTCCAATTATGGTCTATACATCTTGTAACTACCAGTAGGTAAAGTTGTCACTTATAGCAAGTACTACGCATGATGTGGAACTTGAAGGAAACTATTTTTATATGGAATATCTTATTTAGACTTTAATAGTTACTTAAAGAAAAAGAAGAGAATGATACCAGCATATGTGTACATAGACAGCTGTAAAGTTATTGCTTTAAAAACCATAGTCCCACAACTTTAATAATTAACAGAAAATGTCATTTAAATTGAGACAGTAGAAACACTAAAAGATTCACACAAACACCGACTAGTTCATTTGGTTCAGCACTTCCACGCCCTCTTCGCCACTCCCAAACTTTAAAAAAAATTAGTTATTATTGTAAATTGTGTTGGCGACTTATTTGAATTCTGTCCTAATTTCTGAAGTTGTTTAGTCCCCATTCTCTAAAGGGTTTAAAAAACTAGTGGGTGAACAATAGAAATGGGGGGGGGGGGGGGTTTCCAGTACTAATTCTACAATTGCTATTTGACTCTCTTTCCCTATCCTTTTCTCCATGAACCAAAAAGATCTCATGTGGTAATATTATAAGTCTCTTGAAGATTAGTGGGCAAGCATTTTAGCCCATTATCTTTAACTCTTTCAGCGCGAATTATTTTGATCGAAAAAATGGAGTTTTCCGGAACGAACACAAATTTTTAAGGGGGGGGGGGGGAGTTACTAAAACAACTATAACTTTTTTATTTTATAAAATAATTTAACATATTTGATTTTATTTTAAAGGAAAATGATTGGGCTACAAAAGTATAATAAATAAAATAAATTATTCAAACAAATATTTTTTTCATTAATTTAAACAAAGTAAGGAAAAAAATATGTAAAAAATTCATTAAAAAATTCATATACTGAAAGATACAACCTTTTTATTTAACATTTAATCCATAAATATTGAAAAATCACAAAACAAAACGCATTTTATCACCTTAAATTTTATAAAAAGATGAATAAATGAACTAAGAAATTGTATTATTTACATTTTTCGGGTCCCAGGAAATGAACTAAAAAAAGAGGAACCATTAACATAATGTTGTCTATTTTTTTTTAAACATGATGGTACTGCATCAAATTTACTATCAAAACAAAGAACAATCACTCCCCCATCCGGAAAATTAAAAAAAAAAAGAGAGAAGTAAAAAGTTAAACGTAAAAAAGATAGTGAAATAAATATTATAAACCTAGTTACTCGCTGAGAGTAACGCCGCACTGACCAGCGCTAGCAAAGTTACTCGCTGCAAGTAACGCCGCACTGACCAGCGCTAGCAAAGCTACTCGCTGAGAGTAACGCCGCACTGAAAGAGTTAATATTTATAAATAGGTTTTAATATTTGCTTTTCTTATGCAGCATGACAATTAGATCTTATTTCTGATTGGAACAAGGAAAAACACATTTTATTCAATTGTTTTGTGCTTTCCCTTTTTCTCTTTTATTTATTGATTTTTTTTAAAATGTATTATAGTTCATAGCTCAGAGTCATTTTTTCTTATCCTATTAAGATCTTACTTTTTTTTTTTTTTTTTTGTTCTTTTTTTAAAAATAATTTCAAATAGAGGCCTACTTATTATTGCAAAAACTAGTTTTCTATCATGATTTTTGTTCAAGCTTTTGGTACAATTACTAAAGTGCAATAGGGTTTATATTTAAGAGACACATTTGAACCAGTTTTCCAGGTAAAATGACCATCAGTAAAAAGGCAATATTGATCTTTTTTTTCGTCAACTCATTTTAAAATAATAGTAATTTAAGTGTGTAAATGCGACATATAGGTTATATAGATTAATATACACAAAATAACATCCCAAAATGTAGAGTTCTAGATTGAATCTAAAACTTTTAAGATTTCAGGTTTACTTACAATTGGACTTATAACCTGTCTCTCACTGAACTAGTGTATTGTATTGTCGGTGCTTAGGATGCCATAGTATCTACATTTTAATTAAGCATTTTAAGCTTAAAAACTATCATAAAAAACATTAACCATAAACTAACCATAGCCAAAAACTGACACATTGAGATTTATAAGTGTATGAAATAGTAAATCCTATTTCTGAATGGGGGAATGTTTTCTGTAGCTTTGACAAGAGTATTCAAATTTTTATCAAACTTCAATCTAGACATTTGATATTTTGTACCAATCTTGAATTTTTTCATGTACAAATAAGCACAAAATGTAGGATTTAAAGATGAATTCATTTTAATTTAAAAAAAACATTATCAAAATGTGAAAAATTACTATTTCAGGTTGAGATTGAACGAATTGGAGACCCTTATTCCTCATGCACACCAGAAACAACGCAAATAAATGGCTATAAATATACAAAACCAGTAAAGAACTTCATTAATCTTAAGTTGTCACTTACATTCTATAAGGCCTTTTAAAATATATAGATCTGATCATATTTCACTCATACATTTTAACATATAATTGAAAATTTTTTCCAGGCTTGCCAAAACGAGTGTGAGCAAAAGCATATAATAGAGAAGTGTAACTGTTATGACTCAGAACTAGCGCTGTCTTACAACACAAACCTGTCTCAGTGCAAGAAAAAAGGTTAGCTGAATTATAGACTAACAAACAGCCAAAATACAGAAAATACAATACAGACCATTCAGGTTAATTGGACTTCATTTAAATGCAGACATAGGGCCCTACAAACTGGCTGATCAAATTAATCCTGTATTGCCTGATGGTACCAGTGCTCAATGATTTTTCTAAATAAGCAGATGGTTCAAATAACCAATGATTCAATTAAATAGAATTGGCTTTCTTTATAGGATACAGAGCCACATGCACTTAATCTTAAACATAGACAAACAATGCCAACAATTTTTCTATCTGGGCACACATACAGTAATTTCTCTGATACAAAATAAAACACTTTAAAATAAAATAAATAATAGCTTTTATATAGCACTACTTTCATGTTAATAGCATGCTCAGAGCGCTTTAGTCCAATCTCATTTGTGCACTAGTGAGGGCAGCTCGAGTTGGGTGTGGAACCTCAAGTCCCCTTCATAGTTAGCCAAGCCAAGTCAAGTTCAAGCGTACTTAGCCTCTTGACCACGCTTCACACAATGTAATTTACTTATAATTTAAGTGGAAATAGAAGCAAAAAAAAGAAAGTGTTTAGTATTAATGGTAGCTTGAACAAAATGAAAATGTGTCACATAAAGCTGAGCTTTCAAACACAACTAGGAATGTAGGTCATGCAAAGAATTTTATATTTCTTAACATTATATAAAATATGTTACATTAACTGTGCACAGTTCAGCTAAATAAGATAGCATTATCTTGAAACCAAATACTAGTTGGTAGTGGTTTTAATATTCCTGTTAGGTCTCATCTCATCTGTCCCTTGACTTTTATCATTGAGGTGCTGTGACAGTTTGCATAACCGAATCCCTTCACTCTATCCAGTCAGCATTGTTCTTAGCAGAATATCCATAGACAGGCTGATCCATCCATGTAATGTAACCTTTTAGAAATAAGATAATAGTTGATGCAAGAAAAAGAAAGTTTCTATGAAATTAAACTGATTCACATATGTGGAGTTAAAAAAAAAGCAAAACTTTCAGTTATGTGAAACATTGACATTTGGGATGGTGTCTATTTAATTTTATTGATACACATTATTTTATTATTAGTATTTTTTTATTTTCCTCCATATTACTTTATTATCAAATGTAATTATTCTTACCTTTCTAGATCGTATGTGTCTTTATAAAGTCCGCTGTGAATTGGAGGCAAATAAAAATGCTTGCGACTGTAAGAGTTTATGCAGGTATTTGTATTAAAACATTCATACCATTGTTGTTTTTTTTTTTTTTTTTAAGTTTTTATTTTTTTTTATTAGTCTTGAGCGTTCCTTGGGAAATGAAGATTATTACTTCCTAGTCTAAACCCCCTGCAGTATGTCAGGCTATGAACGCAGGCAGGTATTGAATTCTAGGTTATCCTAATGACTGTTTGAAGTATTGTTTCATGTACATGATCAAGCAGCCATTAAAAAAATCACAATTTAGTCTATCTTGGTATAGAATCTGGTGTACTCAGATTCAGAAACAAAGATGAAGAGTGCCTTGATGTAGACATACAATTTAGAGGCTCTGATGACGAGTAACCTGTATTTTTGTTTTGCAAGGTTGTATTAAGATCACCAATCTTTTACAATGTCTTTAACATTTTTCTACAGAGAATCGACCTATGAGAAAACAATAGCAACACTGCAATGGCCAACTGAGAGCTATGTTGTGAGTATTTTCTAAAATAAAAATGCAACAGACAGGTGTGTCACTAGGAAAGCCGAAAATGAGTTCAAATGAGATCATGACTAACAAGTTTCTTAAGTCCAGATTTAAATGTCATGGATCACTGTGTTTGAAGTTAGTTATTAACAGAGATTCAGAACTGTGGGTGTGACATAAATTCTATTCATGGTTTGAAAATGAGCTTGGAACTATGTCTCACAAGCTATCATTTAAAACCCTACATGAGCTTGGATTTCTAGGTTAAAAACACAGCTTTGAAGTGCGTGGATGGACATTTTAAACATCTATAAGTGTAATATAACATATGCCTTTAACAAACTTTGTAAAAATAAAAAGCTGTTTGACAAATTTTTAAACTTTTCTTAAGTCCACCCTGTACATATTGAACCACAAAAAAAAATGTATTATTAATTAGTAAACCCATTTCTGTTGTCCCAAAGTATGACTACAAAAAATGCATTTGATTTTATAAACCTTATTTTAAATTTAGGGCATTAATATTTATATATTTTATTATATAATCAATTAAATATTAGAATAGTGAGTGAACTAACAAATATTCATATTTAATTAGATTAACACCATTAGTAAGATCATTAAATTTAGAGACACTTCAGGACAGAAGAATAAAAAGTAAAGTAGCTATAAAACATAAAACACTAAATCATAACTTACAAATAGAAAAACAAAACCTAATAAAGTGCCTCAGAAAGAAAAGACACAAAGATAGAGGCACATTTCTTAGTCCTTACTCTACAACTAATTCGTACAAGTGCTCCTTCTTCCCTAATGTCATTAGAAAATGGGTTGCGAGAATCAGCCAGGAAAACCAACGACTTAGCAGAGATTAACTTGCATAAATAGATTGACACATAAAATGCGCAAGACATAATTATCTTCTTTTTTGAAGTAATGTCTGTATTCTATAAGATAGGATATTTAGAAACCTGTGTTTGGATATATCATGTTCTACTGCTACTTTACAAAATAAATTCCTATTTTACTCATGCTTAATGTGAGTAAATTCATCATAAACTTCAATCTGGATTGGTTATAGTTTCTTTTTTTTTTTTATTTAATGCATAGATAATGGATAGTGTATTTTTATTATTGCTATAACATGCTAGGGTATCTTTTCTGTCAACCTAAAGAATAACAAAGTCACCCAGACAAGATTATATTTGTTGCTTGATTTTGTTTAGTTTAAAGAACTTGACTTCTAGTTATAGACAAATGTATTGTTAAATATACTGATACATTTTATGTTGTGAACTAATTAACGCTGTGGTAAACTTTTTATCTTTTACAGGACTATATTCGTCCAGAAATTTGTAATCTAACCAGCCCACCTGATATTTGTAAACAAAATGAATCGAAAAAAGCTTTCAGGTAATATAGCTGTTACATCTTCATATTTGATGAGACTCTTTAGACATGAAAATGACAAATCACAGTTTATAAATACTTAAATCTTTATTAACAATGAAAACACTTTCTTGTTCATATTCCTCCATTTTGGATTTCTTCTCCTTTCAACACACAATCGCACCATTTCACAATAACACTAAGATGCGCACGTAACAATAGCAATAAGTAAATTATTTAGGAAAATGCAGTTTCTAAAGAAAATTAGAAGTATGATAATTTTACTTATATCTATCAAGATTGTATTTATCTTTACCTTTTTTTTTTGAAAGGGAAAGGAAAGATATATTTTATTTTACTTAATTTATTTTTATTTATAGCATAGTGGTACTGTCAATCACATTTCTTTTTTAATTTCATCTCAGGGATGAACTCGTCAAACTAAATATCTATTATGAAGATCTTAATTATGAAGTTTTGACAGACCAGCCTAATTATCAGGTAAGTAGACATTTATTCTAAATGTTGTCCCATATCACATTAAAGACTCTGCCGTTTAAATTAATTTAAATTACCTTATTTTTACCATACATTATTACTACTGATGGTTATTGACTTGGGGGTTATTGTATATACCGTTTAAATGGCTTCAAGCTACTTTTAGTAGTCACTCTATGCTGCATGAATAGCTTTTATAAGCTATTTGTCGTAGCCCAATGTATAGACTATCAGTACAATACAGATGGCTTTAAGGTACTTTGGTAGATCTTCGGTACAAATTTAATAGCATCAAGCAGTACAATTATCTGACAGGTTTATTTTAAGACTGAACAATCACTGACGTCCCTTTCATAATATTTTAATTAGACATTTTTAGAAAAATCTGATTTTTTACAATACCTTTTATTGAAAATTCTTTTATGCTTGCCATTCTTACTGGTTTACTCATGTACTGGTCATACCTAATAATGTCTGAAAACTTCTCAATGATTCTCTATATATCAGATAATAAAAACTTGATCAAGTGTTCAGTTAAGTGTAAGAGTATGAATAGCACCAGTTACTTTTTTAATAGCTCTGTGATAGTGTCTCTCAGCCAATAGTGATAGCCTCAAGCCAACTGTTATAGTTTTTTTTACCCTCAATATTGTATGGATATTTTCATATATATATATATTTAATGAATGTTTAAAACAGAATTTCCAAATTGTTGTCCATATAATTAAACAAGTAAGAAAGCATCCTATCTTATATAATACAGACATTACTTCAAAAAAAGATGGTTACGTTCTTGATATTTGTCTTCTTGTTCTTCTAGAGGTATGTTAGCATAAAAAATAATCCATGTTTTCTGTTAGTTGCAGATGGATATAAAAATAAATAAATAAATTATGGCTTTTATATAGCGCTACTTTCATGCTTAAAGCATGCTCAGAGCGCTATGGTCCAATCTCATTTGTCAACCAGTGGTGGGAGGGGGTATCTGGGAGTAGGTTTTCTGTGCTGCCTTTAGGCACTCAGTAAACACAACTCTGCTCGAGTCAGGTGTTGAACCTCGAGCCCGCTTCATAGGTAGCCAAGCCAAGTTCAAGTGTGCTTAGCCTCTCGACCACGCTTCCCACTATATGTTAATGATAAACATTTTTGTCTATCACAGATGAGTAATTTGTTATCTGATATTGGTGGTTCTATTGGCCTGTGGATTGGTCTGTCAGTGTTGAGTCTGTTTGAACTGTTGCATCTTGTTCTGGAACTCATTCGTTACTTCACGTGGAGGAAATGGAGAAAGAGAGTAGAGAAAAGAAAACGGGAAGCACTCGCAGCGATTCAAGCGAAATCTGATTTACCAAAAGATTGATGAATATTAAAACTAAAATAGGCCCTTATGTAGCTTACATCTACAGACACAAGAGTTTCATGCATTAATTTTTTTTTAGCAGCTAATAGAAAATTACTTCCTTCTGACTTAGGTTTAATAATTAGGTCTTAGTAGATTAAAATGCATTATGTATTGATATTTTTTATTTCAAGACATTTAAAGTTTTTAAGTTACATAAGATCTTAAAAATATATTTAATTTTTTATTACACTTTGCCATCTTTTTTGGGGGTTAATTTCATTAAAGTGTGTATTGGTGATTGTATTTGTTTGAACTTCTTTGTAGATCTGTACTAAAGAATTTTATCATTTGTTTACGAGTGTTAACACATTGCACCCGTTACTGATTTTGATTTGGCAGCACTGTCCTCATGCTAAGTCTTAGCAAATAATATCAGATACCTTGATTAGCTCAGAGCAGTTGGATAAAAGGTCAAATTGTGACTTGAATGCACAATGAAGGATGATGCTTGATCAAATAAAATCCATCCCACAGTTTTCATTCTATGTTTAAAGTGATCCACATAATATAACTGTTAGTCTTGTCTTGTGTATTAAGTTAGTACATAAACTTTTTCTCTTTGAGCAGTCTAGCCATAGAGTTCTACAAAATAAAATAACTTTATATGAGTCTAAGACATACATTGAGTAACATATTTATCCTATCGAAATTACTTTTGATAATGAACTGCTAGATTTCATTTAAATATGTTTCAAATTGAGATGGTTGCCTATGTGCATAATCAGCTTCTCTCTGTATTCTAGATCTGTTTTTATTTGATTTCCTGGTGAGTAGTTAATATAAATCATTATATTAAGTGAGAAAATTTATAACAAAAAAAGGTATTAAAGAAATTGTTTCTGCCTGACAAAATGTAATAAATAGGTCATTTGGATTTTGCGGTCAATAGCAGTCATTTATCTTAAAAAAAAATGTCTTTGGTAATGAAATGAGGTTAAAGCAAGTTATTAAATAAACAGTCTTTAAGCCTGTCAAGAGGAAAAGGTGCAAGAGTAGCTAGTAAGATTGTGTCATTGAGGTATAACAATAGATATGTTGAGAATACTGTTACTTCATTCATTTCTTTGTATATAATTTAATTAATTCAATCCTTTTTTTCACAGGGTAAATTTGGTCATGTACATAGTCTTTTAAATATTTGTATATGTTTTGTTTATAAAATCTTGCCAAAAGAACTATGAATTTTATATATCAAACTATTATTAAAACGACTATTGAGATTTAAGTCTTTGGGATGGGGAGGGTGGCGATGTAACACATGGGAGATTACCCAGATTTTAATGGGTATCAGACTTTTTCTGTCATTTTTTAAAAAAGGTAAAGGTGGTTGGTCATTGTGCTGGCCATATGACCATTGACCACAAAACCAGATGAACTTAATGTCACCCATCCCTAGAAAATGTTTCTACTTTTTAAAAATATTCCCCCCAAAATGTTTTTTTCAATTGTAATTCAGATATTGAAATGTGAGCTAGGTCCCTTAGTTTAAACTATGTTATGTTTTACACATAATTTTTTTTTTCTCCCCTCATTAAAGTAATTAAAGTTGTTACTAATTAAAAGTATAAACTTTATAAACAAAACAAATAGGATTAGGGACTAAAATTTTATTATAATTTAATATTTGCAATTTTAAAAATTTGACTTTCAGTTTTGGCCCTAATTTAAGGTAGGCTCTCAATCATGGCAGTTTGATTTTTTTTTTTTTTTTTTCATTATTGTTTGTAGTGACTCCAATTTTCCCCCAACTAATGAATTATAAATTGATTATTTTATTGATATTAGCTGACTTCAGAAATACTAACCAGATTTTATGTTTCAATATATTTTATGGCAGTACTCTAAATCTGCAATGTCTTTTCAAATGTGAAATAAATTTTATATTCGTTAATTCTTGTATCTTTCTTCATTTCTTTTATTTGTTATAAGATACTTGAGAAAAGATAGAATACCCTAGCCTATTTAGTTAAGCTGTTGTAAGCAGGCAGTGGCGTTCACATTCCTTCACCTATCCCTTAGTGTGTTGAAACTTTGAGGAATTGTGTCTTTCTACTCCTGTCTTTTGCCTTGACTAGAATCTCTTTCAATGACAGTCCTGTCCATTCTCTGATGTCTTTCCATCTTTGCGCTTCTTCTTTCCCTGCTACTGTTTCATGCAGATCCTGACTTTGTTTTTGTTAGTGCTGAAATATATTTTCAAAATCGTCAAGTTATGTAGCTTGGGACGACATTTAGGGAACCATCAGTGGTTGGTTGCTACAATGGCTTCATAAGTAATATAGAATTATCCACTATTCACCTTCTGAGTTATGATAGACAGGCGACATCTAGTTAAAAGTTTAGCCTGCAATTTCATTTCTATTTCAATCTTATAAAAATTGTAAATAAAATACAAACCCATGCCCATAATAAGCTCATCTTTCAACGGTTTTGTGAAACAAATGATGAGCAACATGTTAAACTCTTGTAAACTGAAGTCGCTGGATTTCGAATGGGGTTTGGTATTGCTCGTTTCGTTAAGCTCTTAAATACCATTTTGGAATTTTGTATTTTTTTTTTTTTTTTGAGAAACAGTAGGATCCAACAGTTGGCGGTGACTTAAAAAAAGGCTAAAAAGAAAAATTGTTTTACATGGTAGGCATCTAAGCACAAATGAATGAAACCAACCTCCGACTGCAAGGAAAAAAATGGACTTTCATTTACA
The DNA here is from genome assembly GCA_030265305.1 of Biomphalaria pfeifferi. Taxonomy (NCBI): domain Eukaryota; kingdom Metazoa; phylum Mollusca; class Gastropoda; family Planorbidae; genus Biomphalaria; species Biomphalaria pfeifferi. Next base: position 428,251 of record JASAOG010000070.1, read on the forward strand.
ATCTCACATAACTTGTTTGTTGACAAATGAATTACTGCCTAAGGACACCGATGTCTATGCAATTTACCTAACAATGCTCTATGAAGAAATGATGATTCGATTCTAGGATATAAAACAATAAAAATAGAATATAAATGACAATAACTAAACATCTGTTACTGATGTTAAAAGTGAGTTGCAGCGAAAAAAATAGATTTACAAAATTAGGCCTATGTCTTCAGAAAAAAGAATGTTACCATAAGAGGCACAACAGAGGTGCGGCTGCATTCAAATGTTTCAGTAAAATTCCAAAACTGGTCGAAAATGGAATTATGTTTTAGCTTTTCCATCAACATACACGGTTAACCTAGATTTAGTGCGTACAAACTTAAAGAATAAGCAAAGAAATAGACTGGATGTAGCCACTAGAGGAGACCTTTGCCTTGCTTTGGCTAAAATTTCTAATATTGTCAGACTGCAGGAGGCACAAGGTTCCCATTAGCTTAATTTCATTCTGTAATAAATTCAGCAATAATAATGTTAATATTAAAATTAAATTTAAACCTAAAAACAGTATGCCCTAATATTCAATAATTTAAAAAGGGACTATTCTTAGGATTTGAAAGAAAGTCTTTACAATTAATTTTTGTGTGTAATCACTGCATATTATTTGACATAATTTTTGTATAATGATAATAATGGTAATGTCTTCGATTCCGAAGATTAAGCCTGAGTGCAGTGTTTCACATAACTACGCAAACCCAGTTGCGACCTGCATATTTTTCCGGATTTTGTGCCGCCTAAGTCGTCCGCTGACGGTCTATTTAAGTTTTCTTTCCGTCATTTCTTGAGTCTCAAATGTTTGACCCGCAGCTTTTGTGAGAGCTCTCCAATTATTTCTCTCAGAGGCCCTGTGCTGCCAGGTATTTTCCTCTATGCCTGAGCGGATCTTTATAGCGCTTACGGGGGGAGGGCAACTCTGTAACGTCGTCCTCCTCTAAGCTCGCAAAAGAAGATCGCCTTTGGCATGCGGTCGTCTCCCATGCGGGATAAGTGTTATTGACAGCATACAAATTAATAAATAAACATTTTGTTCAAATTTGCCTTCTCACGCTTCTTTATAAGTGTCTTTCTTAGAGGGGGCGCTGGCGGATTTTATGCAAGAAAGAATACGAAAAGGGGGCGGTAAGCCAAAAAATGCTGAAGTCCGCTGAGTGTGTTTATGTGTTTCTATGGTGACGGTTGGAAAAGGTTAATGATTGGTTGTGAATGATACAAGATAAGTAGCATTGTCGCAGTGGTCTTAGGGGAGACGACTCCAGAAGGTGGACTAAAAAGAAGTGTTATTGCAATGAGACCTTGTCTAAAATACCATGTTATATTATTACTAAAGTCTACTATATTTATTGCATTTCATCAAAACTTGATTTTGTCTATACATTAATAAAAGTTATATTTAGTTTACAAAGAAGTTCAAGTTATTTCAAACTTTACAAGTTAAGATATATTAGACCTACAGCAGTTTAGCTGTCTACCAGCAGTTTGGTGCTACAAGTCAACGACCCTCGACAAAAACCCAAAAGTTCAAAAAATAGATAAAAGTTGTACTTTAAAAATATGACAGAAACGCTATCCAACAAGAAAGGCAATACTATTATTGCCTTCAGTATTATTTTCTCGTGTTGTGGAGAGGACCTCCCCCCCCCCTTTCCCAACCTCTGTATAGCAATGACACGGTCAAAGAAGTGTCGAAAAACTAGTAAAGCAGAACTGACGTGCAGTTAGCACAAGACGTAGAACTGGATTCGACTAACCGACAATTTGGGTGCCAGGTGCTAAAGAGACAGTGTTAGGCTCCCTTGTGTTACACGTGGAGATGGAACTAGTACACTGTAGATCAGGGTGATCAACCTTTTGTTTTTATGCACCATTTTTTTCCCTACTTCTAACCGTTCTAGTTCAGATATGTCACACAAACATTCACCCCATTTAAACAATTACCCCATTTAAACATTTGCCCCCATTTCAGTGTTTGTGTAGAACCTGTATATGTGTTTGTGTGTGTGCTTAAATGATACTTTTGATAACAAAATAAATAACGCCAACGCTGTAACACCAGGATCATGAGACTTTTGAATAACACACTCATATAACATACGTTACACATCATAAAATAATATGAACACTCTTGCCAAGGGAAATAATTCTACATAATGATATCATACATAAAAACAATGTAAACTGTGAGTGTAAAAATGGAAAAAGGTAGCAGTTTTTATGGGGAAAAAAATAATTCCTTACTGAAGTTTCTCAATTTGCATTGACAATTTAAATGTAGCCTATAACATAAGCTGCTTTGAGAAAAAAAAAACTCACATACAGGCAAGTGTGATAGGCCTTGATCTTGTAGTTGTGTGATGGCTGTCTGACTTCGACAGACTACTCTGAAGATGTTTGAGTTTCTTGTACAAGTGTATTAGATGCGTTTATACTAGATCTACTTATGAACAAGACCTACACATTAACAAGATGTAGGATTGAGTCCAGACAGATTGGCTACTTAAATAAAGTTTAATGCATAAAGGCCATAATCGAGTTTCTATCCGTAGCCTAATAAGATGGTGTCACCTGGAATTCCTAATACTGATACCATAATAACATAAAGAAAATAAAGTCCACCAATTCGTGATGTTCATAAATGTTGTGTTCAACTGTGGTGCGTCTCTATACCAAGTGTCAAACACAAGATTTGTTTCCCTTTGACCAAATCGTTCGGTAAAGAAACGAAAAAATAAACTTCCGCTTTCAGACCTTGCGGTCTATAGGGCAGATATAGGGCAGATGATGTAAAGGTCATTTGTTTCTGTGGCCTACGGTTAACGAAGGTGTCATGTGGCCAGCACAACGACCACCAGCCTTTATTTTCCCCCAACTAATGTCAGGTAGGCTACCGATTAGAGCTGATTGGACTCAGAGACGCCCAAAATTAAAAATCCCAGTGTACCCCGGTTCGGAAGCCAAGGGCTTTACCACTCAACCACCGCGCCTCTTCATTCGGTATATTAAGAGTTAATTCCAAATTGACAACAACCAACAGTTTTTCAAGCTTGAATTGGGCGTGTAACTGGATTGATCTACAGCACGTCCACTTGCTTCCACTTGCTTCTTTTAAAGCTCTATTCCATGTTTTCCAACTGAGAAATAAACCTAAACAGTTTTAACTTCATTTTAAATCCACTGATCACCTTCACCTATCCCATAGTCTGTTGGACCGTTGGGGGCACCACGTAAGATCTGCTGTGATCCAATCGCTATACTAATCCTAATTTCTTAATTTCTGATGCGGTCTTTGTATTTGATCCTTTCTAGCTCTGCAGTCGGCATCCAAGACTCGCAAGCATATAGAAATGTGGCCATAACCAGGGAGCTTTAATTTAATTTAATTATCGAGGATTATGCCTTTGTCTATCCATGTTGTTTTAAGTTTTTTTACGCGCTGCTTTGGACAGTACAATTCTCTCCAGTCGTTCAGGTTCGGTTTCTTATCTGAGACGATAGCTCCGAGGTATTTAAAAGTACTGATATTTGTCAGCTATTCACCTCCGATTCTGATATCCCTATTTTTATTTTCAAAAAAACATTTTGTTAATTTTTGTTTTTACAATCAGACATTTATTATTATTATCTTTTGAGTATCGTGCACCACTAAAGGAGGCTAATGTTTTAAATAAAGTTTTATATTTTATAAGGTCGACACTTGTAGTCGTGCAAGGCGCAACAGTGGAACTACGCGGCATATGTTGGTCGCCCCTTCTGTATATAAAAGCGTCGCATCTTATGTTGATGAAAAGGCAGATAAGTTATCGAAGGCAGGTTCATCTATGGAACAACCAGACAGACCTGTAAGCTACCTCACCCTAAGGTCAATGTTAGTCAACAATCACAAAGATAAGTGGCTCAACCAATGGGCATCAGGAAACACAGGCAGAGCCATGTACAAAGAAATAACTATGCCTAACAAACTGGACATTATTAACTTCCTCCCCCGCAAAGAACAATCTACAATTTTCCAACTAAGAACAGGACACACACCTCTATTAAATTAACATCTGAACAAAATAAACTCCACACAACTCCCCCTTTGCAGACACTGCGCCCACCCTTATGAAACCGTACACCATATCCTCTTTGAATGTCCCTTCCTAATCCACCTTAGGTAGACCTTACTTCCACTACAGCCCAACATAACCAACACCCTGTACGGGAGTGCTGAACAACTGAAGAAAACAACACTATTTTTCCTTGGCACAGTCTGCAAAAGAGCTCACAGCTCAGCAGCAATAAAGCTTGCTAGAAGAAGAAGAATGTTGATGAAAAGATGCCAACTACGATTACAATAGATCAGAGTTTTACAGATATGAGACGTTTCTCAAAAGTAACTTCGATTTTAATATGAGCCTTAACTCTGTTAAGTCATTGTTCAGGCAATCAGATCCGTACTCAGATGGCTATTGGGAAGAAAGAGTAATTGTATGTGGAATGAGAAATGTGCTTATAACTTAGTAATTTTGAAAGTATTATATTACTTTATTATTATATTTATTTTGTATTTGTGTACACTATCTACACTTGTCTATTGTTGTTTACTATGCTCATAAAACTTGGGTAATTTTTTAAAATAGTAGATAAATGTAATTTTTCAAAATCCAGTTACATCCTTAATAAACTATTTTCCTTCTAAGCCTAAAGCCAAACTAAACTTATCTTTGAAAGCGCTGAATTGACACCAGTAATCAACACGACCTGTTAGCTTAGCCCACGAGTACACTTGTATTAAACGAGGGGTAGTGAAGAAATGTCAGGTCAAATGTATCAGAGCATATAGAATACATAACAAGATATTCAGCAATAGGATCGCATAGCGTGACCACTGGTAATCTGTTTTAGCCTTTTAACGGCTCCAGAGTGTTAACTGTGCTTCTTTGATTTCTTCTATTGTATTCGACGTCTGGAACTAGTGTTTAATGGTTGATGTCACAGACAGAGACAATCATAGGAAAAAATGTATATTTGAGAAATAGATCTATTCTTTGAATTGAAGATCACTGTAGACGAATGTTGTTTGAAAAATTGGAATTATGTTGAAATATACGAAATGATTTATTTTAGGATGTAATATTTTTTACGTGTATGGATTGTTTAAGGTGAGTGTATATTTATAATGTATACATACATACACATATATAGTGTTTTAATATAGATAATTTTTAAATCTTTGACTTGCTGAGCTTTTAATCAATCAGGTTTATATCCAGCAACTTTTTTTTTATTCGTTAAGATATCAATCAATATTATTTTTTTATGGCCAAAACGTACAGTAGTATATAAAAAAAAATGGCTAGCTCCTCTACCACCAAAGTGAATGCCACCTTAATCTGCGATATACGTGGACAGAAGCGTCTCTCCAAAAAAAAAAAGAGCTCCACAGACACATGAAAAAAGTCTTCTACAAGATGAACAAGAGTCATTACGATTGAAGGATGCCAACACCATCATCATTATGTAGATGAAGACACTAACCGCTGAAAAATCTGTCAATTAATATCAAGACGCACACAAACATTTATCCAGGGGCGTAGCTAGGAATTTGCCATCATTTGGGGGCCCAGGCGCTTGACCTCTATGGGGGGAGGCCCTGCATTTTGCGTACTATTTATTATTTAATGTAAAAAAAACACTCATTTGGAGGGGGCCCGGGAGGATTTTCAAATCCCCCCCAGCTACGCCACTGCATTTATCTTAACTTGGAACAGTTGTTCGTGTCCTCTTTTTGTAATCACTCAAAAGAATCCCTCTTGGAAGTCTGCTCTTTTGCGAATACCACAAATATCGTGGTTGACTTATTTTCGCTATTAAGCTCAGAGTATTAACCACGATACAAATCGGAGAAGTCCAACAAAATACGATCCTATCCGTAAGGTGAAAATCGATTACGAAGAGTAGGTAATCGGTAGATTTTAAATTACATTGACCTATTGAGCTATTTATATTACAAGTAGGAGCCTACCAACAAATTCCTAATGGTTGAGAATCATTAAGTTTAGATTTAATGTTAAATAAGAAAACATTTTTAAAGCACACGTCTTGTTAAACAAAAAAAAAAAGGCTTACTTTTCTGATGTCATGAAAACATTAATGCAGGCATGGCGGATTGGATTACTAGGGATCTGGAATAGCATCAGGTTTTACATCGACGTTTTTATTGCAACATGGAGCCAATGGTGAATGGGGTAATACAGCAAGAGGGACTATCTGGTACAGCGGATGTGGATGAATTCCGCCCTAATGTAAGTGATAGATAGATAGATAGATAGATAGATAGATAGATAGATAGATAGATTCTTCTTGTTCTTCTTAAACTGTCAGGTAGAGTTGAGACTTCGGCTCTTGGAACTCTAGGCCAGCGAAAGTGAACAAGAGCTCCCTCTCACCGGCCTGAATGAGAACAGTGTACACTGTAACGGGTGGGTCAGACTCACGGCAAGAGACCGCGTACACTAAAACCCCGCCATTTTCCCTTTTCTATACCAGGCTAACTGTGCGGGACACGCCATTTATGTAACGGCCCTTTGAGGAAAAGCGCCTAAGATAGATAGATATTTAGATCTATGGATGGATGGATGGATTGATGGATAAAATGATGAATAGATAGATAGATACATACCTAGATAGATAAATAGATAACAAGTGAAAACATTACGTCAAACTCGTATCCATGTGTTAATCTAGTCGTGCACATTATTTTGGGTCAACCGAGTCATTGGTTTAGACTGACGACCCATTTCATTCTCTAATGGCACTATGGAAGGAAGAGCACTTGTACGAATTTGTCCTAGCGTATGGAATAGGAAATGTGCCTTTTATCTTTGTATCCTTCTAAGTACTTTGATTAGGCTGTGTTTTTGTATTTGTAAGTGTTTGGTGTTTTATGTATTATTTCTACTTTATATTTTACTTGTTTACTAAATCGAATATATGTATATATATATATATATATATATATATATATATATATATATATATATATGTGTGTGTATGTATGTGTGTATATATGAATATATAAATAAATAAGTATATATATATATATATATATATATATATATATATATATATATGTGTGTGTGTGTGTGTGTGTTTTATCTAATGGGACTTGTATGACTTTTGCCAGAAGTCTTCTCAAGATCTACTTAAAGACATGTACGTAGACGCCTGCGAAGATGACAGCACCAGCACTGGCGCGTCCTTCACAACAAAGGACGACATATTTGTTGGGAAAAAGGAATCTATGCGATTCCGAGGACTATGGAAAATATTCTCCAAATACGCAGATATATCTTCTTTAAACGGAGTTCCATTTATTATGCAGTCTCGCCATTGCCTAGTCAAAGTTGCCTGGTCCCTACTCCTAGTTGGCGCCGTTGGAGCATCAATATTTCATCTATACTAGTGAGTATATTTTTTAAAAAAGCTTTTATCAACTCACTCTGTTGACTGTTTGCCTGTCTGTCTGTCTGGTAAAAAGTGTGTACACGTTATTTCTCTCACACCCATTCTCGGATCAATTATTCATTGGCATAGACAAGACATGAATCAATAACAAAAGTAACCAATAAGGCAATAAATTACTGGTAATTAACTATTTTGTTATGTTAGCATTAAAGTTTTTTTATGTTTGTAATAATTATTGTGCACTTTTTAGCACGTCAGAATCAAGCTTTCTAAGTTCTTCTGTTTGTAGTACAAAATAATGTCACCATGAAGTAAGCAGCAGACTTTGACAGTAACGCAAATTAGAAGTGTTTTTAAAACAAATGGGCAACACCCGGATATAATTGTTCATTCAAAAAATATAGGCAAATGCATAAAATTACATAATTACATTTTCAATGTAAGCTCATTTTTAGCATTTCCCGAAAAGGGAATAGACGCTATTCTTTTTGTGTGGTCTGTCTGTCCGTCCGTATAAAATTTCACAATTAGATCAATTAGATAATCATTATATGACATCAGATAGGCCAGGTTCACATCGAATAAAACCTTCACTTTCACCTATCCTTTGGTCTGCTGTACCTTTGGGGCACCACACAAAATCTGTCAACCCTCTTTCTCCATTTTTCTCTGTCATTCGCCTTTTATAGAATTTCATTCTGATATTCTTTCTCAAAATATTTAAACCTGCTTTTTTACCTGCCTGGATGGACCACATCGGGGCCGAATTCGAGTTTCTGTTTCCACACAAACTGTCTTTGTAAAACCTTGTTAATCTTTACTTCGCAACATTGAGGTTCAATTAAGCGTTCTTGATATTGCTAAGTTAAGTTAATATTAAAAAATCTCCAATAGCTGCTAGATTTTAGAAGCTGTTGTAATCAGAGAATTCACTATTTAATTTAATAAGTACATTGTGTCATGGAAGTGAGATTCTACAGAAGTATTCTAGCTATCACCTACAAGGAGTTGCTTTGGCTGAGCGGTAAAGCGTTTGGCTTCTGCACCGAGGTCCCGGGTTCGAATCCTTGTGAAGGCTTGTGTTTTTAATTCAGGGATCTGGTCGCCTCTGAGCCCACCCAGTTCTAATTGGTACCTGACATTAGTTGGGGAAAAGTAAAGGCGGTTAGTCGTTGTGCTGGCCACATGACACCCTCGTAAAACCACTGCAACAGATGAACTGTACATTATCTGCCCTATAGATCGCAAGGTCTGAAAGGAACTTTACTTTACTTTACCTACAAGGACTACATAACAAATGAGGAAATCCAAAACAGGATCTCAATGGCGATCGGGCCCCTAGACGACCTTCTGACCATTGTCAATGGGCCGCATTTCAATAGGGAACAGTAAATCTACCATGAAAAGACTGAGAGAGCAGATAAGAGAAGCGAAGGAAAGACAGTGTCAAAGATTGGACAGGCCTGTTAATGAAAGAGATGAATTGTCAACAGATTATGTGTGGTGCTCCAACGGTCCTAGCGCTTTGTAGCCACGACATTGTCCTCATGTATATAGCTTCACAAAAGAAGCGAAAAATAATTTGAATGCAAAATCGTGAAGAGGTAAAGAAAATTACCACGCATGTACCTTCCATTCCTGAGAGAAAATGTTTTAATCTAAGGCCGGTACTAGGTCAACTATAAACAACATGTCACTTGTAAAGATGCGTGAGGTGATGTGTGTTTCGTATTTCTACTGAATCTTCATAAATATTCTAGGTCATGGATTTGTACCATGTAGAATCTACCAGGAAAAGTGTACGGATTTTTTTTTTGTGGAACATGATAATAATCCAATACATCTGTTTTATAAAGAAAATGTGACTGTTTTTAAATCAAAACATAATATTAAACGGACATCTATGAAACCGCTCAACTCTTGATATTTATTTGCGGCACAAACAGCAGTTTTGAAATCTTAGAGGAGCTAGCAGCTGTAGTTATGAGTTGAATGAATGGCACCAGCACGCCACTTCTGTTCAAAGAGGTTTTAACTTTTTAACTTCCATGGAGGAAAATTTGTGGGAGTGATGTGGGACTGATGATGCCAGGAGTAGGGTTGGATGTCACAGCGGACTGGCAAAACCAATCTTTAGCTGGAACTGATTGACTTACAAAGCCAGACATCACTGCTTAATACATTTCTAGCGATGCAAACAATTGAAATCAGCTCCGTATTGCCTACGTTAACTTTTTCTAAATCTCCGAAAAGAAAAGCTACGGATGATCACAAAGTTTACAAACACTTATTTTGTGTGAGACATCTTTTTCAGTGATGAAACAGCCAACCCATGCTACTTCATCGGTTTCACGGATGAGAATCTAGATTCAGTTCTTGCAATTTGTGACGCAGCTATGCTGCCGAATATTCAGAATTTTGTTTGGATTAACTGTAAACATCCCATTCATAACTTTAGAACAAGATCCACGGGTTTCTCATGAAAAAAAGGTTCCAAGTCAATTTCATTTCGTTTTTGTTTTTTATTTTTTTTTTTGGAAATTAAAATGGCCCTCAGACCGAATTAGGTAAGGCATCACTGTTCTAGGTGCTAGAGTGTACTGTGCGGGCATATTTAGATACGAGGATACGAAAGCTTCATGCACGCTTCATTACAAGATCAAGTCCACACTGATCTATAACAGAATACTAACCTTAATACAGAATGGGCCACAGTCGGGTCTCTGTCATTAAATGATGTAGTCACCTCAAGAGTCAAATGCCAACTGAATAAAATATTAACAAACACTAAAACCCCTACTACTGTCACGTCAGAAAATGTTGGTGTTCAAGTCCGTCAACTATGATACGTTGCTAAACTAAGTATATTACACACCACAAATACAACAAACTTTAGAAAAATAATACTTTTTAAAACCAAAGCATATCTAAGGTGAATAAGCCATTAAATGCGAACATCTGTCTGAAAATTTAAGGTTTAGCTCCTTTTCTGCTTTGTAAAACAAAGTAATGAATTAATACTAATTGATTAACTAATTGGTTAATTTTTAGATTGATTCGTTTATTGTTATCGACTAAGAATAATTCTGCAAAATTTCTACTTGATCTGAGAATATAAGATAAGATAAGATGGGAAGTTAGAGAGACAAAAAGCCATAACGTAATAAGGGACTAAATCCACATATATATATATATATATAAGCGTGACAGTTTGTGCATTTAAACTGGGCCATGCAACCCTCGTCCTCATAACCCTCTCCAGCTTATCTGGCATACAGTGTTCCTCTAGCAGACTGCCACGCCGTATCCATAATCCTGGCACTTAAAGCACCTCATGGGGTTAGGTATGTAGGCGTAGGGCCTCACTGAAACTCGTAGGTATCCTGCCTTCACATACTCCTTCTCGGAACATTCCAGCAGGTCACTAGAGCTGATTACACCTCTGCTGGTGTTCAGACTGGATGGAAATCGCAGATTCTTCTGCATCGTAGAAACCCATGAAAGTATCTTGCTATCAGCTTCTACGAGAAGTTCAGATGACTCGTGCAGCTTTGATACACTCTTGGGCTCTCCAACTACTGCCTTAAGTCCCTTGTAGATGAAAAAGGGCTCATCTTTGTTAGGCCTTTCCCCTCTACTGTGCACCTGGCCACCAGAAATGAATATGCCAGATAGAGTTTCTTGTGTCGTCCTCCTTTCTTTCTTCCATTCTTCGTTTCTTGCCAAGACATAAATCTTTGGGTCGTTGATCAATTCTTATAAAGCTATCCGCCTTACGTTTGCCTTCTGATGCACCAGAGATGAACTCCTATTGAAAAAACAGAGCAGGAAGGATTAATCCTCCCGTAGTGCTCTGGCAAGAAGCGTAGCCGTTCGGCTTAATGCCTCATAGCTACCCTACAAGTCGAGTGACTGCTCAGACAGGTCCCCCTTTAGCTCGCGGAGCTGGGGGACACTCGTACAAGCCGTGCGACACTGTTTCGACGCTCTCTCCACAGTGACGGCATCGGGAGTCAAAGTTCGTGCGGAACCGGGCAAAATATGCCCCAATAGGACAGTGTTTCTTCCTGCACTGCGCAATAAGTGTCTGCTCTGACCTATTCTGATGCACCAGACTCGAAATAACTCGACATTTTCACTAGTCTAGCAGATATAGAGCAACAGCTATGTTTGAGAATCGATCCAGGTTTCGCTGTTTTGTCAGTAAAAAGAATATTTTCAATCCTATGCAAGGCCCGTATTAATTTGAAGCCCTAGGCGGCTGCCTAGTTAGAGTATACCTAAGGCCGGCCCTGGTAGCTAGAAATAGTAATTTATTTAAACTGAAAACAAAAATAGAGACTAGTTTTTATTGCACTTTCATGCAGATCAGTTCCTTATTCTTTTTAATTTTTTTTTAAATTAAATTTTAAATTTGTTTTATAAGTTTATGTATTGGTTGAAGTGTTTAGTTTACTGTGTATCACGTATATAATAATGAATAACAGCTGGATAGAAAAAAAATGACCCTTGGTGTTTACTCATATACTTTTATAATACTACCGCCTTCTCGACACCATATATTTACCTATTGTTTCACAGTCTGTTCTCCAACTATTTTGAGTACCAGAAATATTCTCAAGTCCAACTGAAGTTCGACAGCCTGAAGTTTCCAGCAGTGACAATATGTAATGTGAACATGATGAGAATTTCACAGGTGAATCATTGGTATACTTGAAATGATCTATTGCAATAGATATGTTCACACATATATATATATATATATATATATATATATATATATATATATGTATATATATATATACATGTATATATATATATACATGTATACAATGGCGTCACTAGGTGGGGGGGGGGGTGCGGTAGGTCGGTCCCCACCGGGGGACACCATAATGGACGGTGACAATCAAGTGAAAAAAAATTATATCTATATTATTATTATATTATAGCAAAAGCAGACAAATCAAAAAATATCTAGATCTATACCCAAACATACCTAGCATATGTACTGTAGTAATCTAGATTTAAATTTATTTTATTTCAGGCCTTATTATATCTTTCGTTGATACAAACGTCCAAAACTTTACCATACGTGCTTACTCGGGGGGATGCAAAAGTCTTTCTTTTAAAAACTAAAACAAATCGGTTGTATCTGAATAGTGGTTATTGTGTATTAATTATAAATCAGTTAAAAAGACATTTTCGCCAGATTTTAAATTATTAATTTAAGAGTCGTCGCTTCATCTTCTTAGTAGAATTTTTACTTAGCAACAAGACCAATTCAAAATGTTCTTTTAAAGAAAACACTTGAATGCCTCCTAACCAATGCGATTAATCTACTTCCTTTAACGGCAAAACGGACCAATTTCTAACGACTAACGTACCAATGTGTTATTGATGTTTTTTTGCGTGAACAGAACTAGCCCATTACAAAACGCCTGTATAAACACCAGGATGATCTTAGGATAACAAGCCCCATTACAAGACGCCTGTATAAACACCAGGACGATCTTAGGACAACAAGCCCCATTACAATACGCCTGTCTAAACACGAGGATGATCTTAGGAGAACAAGCCCATTACAAGACACGTAGATGATCTTAGAAGAACAAGCCCATTACAAGACACGTAGATGATCTTAGAAGAACAAGCCCATTACAAGACGCACGTCTAAACACGAGGATGATCTTAGAGCCACTAGCCCATTACAAGACGCATGTCTAAACATGAGGATAATCTTAGAACAACAAGCCCATTACAAGACGTCTGTCTTAACACGAGGGTGATCTTAGAACAACAAGCCCCATTACAAAACACGAGAATGATCTTAGAACAAGCCCATTAAAAAAACGTACGTAATCTACTTCAGCTTATCTCAGGCTTTGGGGGGGGGGGGGGGGGGGGGCGCACACTACCAGTCGTGCGAGGTGCGACGTTCTCTCAGAGGGATGACTGGGGAAAGGGCGAAGCTGTGCATGCTGTAGAAAAGCTTCTATAGTGCCTGGTATGGCAATCTGAACATTCACAAGAAAAAAAAAATTCTTTAACGAAAGAAAAAAACAAAGCTTAGGCCTATATATAATTAGTTTGGATCAGTAATGTGATTAAATTTCTAATAGATCTAGACTAACAATAATAAATCTGTGCGATTAGAAATACTTTTAACAAAATTAGTTTTTGTTTAGCACAAATGTATGCTTTTAGCTATCTCAATACACTATGATCCTATTGCTTATCTGTACCAGTTGGGAAAAAGGCGGGGGGGGGGGGGGGGGGGGGGGAGAGAGAGAGAGAGAGAGAGAGAGAAAGAAAGGGATATCTGGGTTAATTTTACCGTAATCGCTTTTTTTAAAGCATTTTATTAAAAAGTACTAGTTCTTTCCCTTGTTTGAGATATCAAACAAAATAATTAATTAATTACTTTATTAACTAATTGGTTGTTTTTTTTTCATTGATTCATGTGTTGTCAGGTAAAAGAAATAATTGTGCAAAATTTCCGCTTGATCCGAGATTGGGGTGTGGAAGAAATAAAATGTACACACTTTTTACCAGACAGAAAGAGAGAGTTGATATAAGCTTTGTAAAAATAAATATAAACTGCATAAAAGGCTAAATGCTGCTAGGAAGGTCAGTGGTAACAAACAAACTCCAATTGGTCAACTGTTTGAGAAAAACATTCATAAGAAAGCTAAAGAGATTTTTTAAATCAGGGTTAGGATTTTGAGACTTTACCATCATAAAGGAGGTAGGGACTAAAAGACACCGATTATAAAAACTAACAAACACAAAAAGTAATTTTTCTTCTGAAAATCAAATCATTGAATATATCTTAACTATCAGCTATAAACATTTCAAATGTAACGTTTGAGTGAAACTGGTCTTAACGTACCATTTCTTTAGTTATAATACTTCATTATCTTTTTATTTACATACTTTAGTGTGGCTTATATAATTTTAGGGAAAAGTAATACATTATTTCTTTTTTCATTTTGGGCTACAATTGGCCTGCCTTAACATGGCTACCGGAGGCGTAGCGGTTGAGTGGTAAAGAGATTGGCTTCTTAACCGAGGGGTCCCGAGTTCGAATACTGGTGAAGACTCTAATGGGTAATGATAATAGTTGGGGAAAAAGTAAAGGCAGTTGGTCATTGTGCTGTCCACATGATACCCTAGTTAAATGTGGGCCACATAAACAGATGACCTTTCATCATTTGCACTATAGATCGCAAGGTCTGAGAATAGAACCCTTTTTTTTTAAGCCTAGCTACTGGTACCTATTTTAATTATTCTAAACTCTATTACTATCATTTCACAGACAGTAGCGCAGTTGGTATAGGAGGAGAGGGGTGGTCCACATTTGAAAAATCACCCCCCCCCCTGGGCCCCCTCAAATGAGTGTCCGAAATTGGTTTTTACATTAAATATCACCTCATTCTCTCGTGCCATGATGTCGAATGTCAAAAATGCAGGGTCCCCTAAAGAGGTCAAGTCCCCCGGGCACCGAAATACTTAGCTACGTCGCTATTAACCGAACATTTTTCTATGCCTTTACTTGTGTGTATTTCGGACGAAATTATAAAATGACAATGATAAATCAATCAATCAATTGAAATGTAGGGCCTACACATTGTAAACTATAACGTACCCGTATAGCCTTCTATATCAAGACTTCGTCACTAGCAGTTAGGATGCTAGCAATGTAAAAAAATACTTAACTGGCCTAATGTCTCTAATGGCCGAATCACACTCATTAGAGCAGGTCATTAAGATAAAGCGATAATTAGAAAATGAAACACTGAACGCACTGCTAATGAAGTCACAAAGTCAACAGAAATGTCCAACATGCTAACGTCACGTTAGAAACGAGAGTTCATTCTTTGACCACAAGCAACACAAGACTTTTATCTAGTATGTTTGTTATTCCACTGACGTCAAGTTGGTTTTAAAACGTATTGATCACTTTAATGCATGGGCGGCTATAATTTAACTTGAGGGTGACATGCGAGTCAGAAAGTGATCCAAATGTAGCCCTGTGATAAACTTTGTGGCATTGTATGTGAAAAAAAAAAAAAAAAAAAAGTAAATCAACTTTCATTAATCACTTTCTTTAAAATGATCCAACAACATATAACAAAGTTGTTAATTTTTGATTTAGATAGAAAAAAAAATGTGTTACATAGCAAAAAAATAACAAATTGGTATTATGTCGAAAAAAGTGTTGCCAAAAGATTATAAGCGGCATAAGTTTAATTTATTTTATGTAAACCTAAACATTATGTCAAATTAATTTTACTTTTCCCACTTGAGACAGGGTTCCTATTTGTTGCTGGTTATAACCTAGGCCTACCAATCAATCAGAACTAATATATTATGCTTTCAAATTCTCCACCACACAAGGTCTCTATGCCTCTGATCCTAAGCAATCAACCTACCCGAGCCTGTACCAAAATGTAGCCCTAAAATATTGTATCCATTTTAGCAACAATACAACGAACATCAATATAAGAACTACATCAATATTTTATTGCTAGCGACTGAGCAAACAAAAAAAAATCTCTATTAGATTTATTAGGGGTAAGCGTCTCTTTCGACTAATTTCCAAATGGTGTTTCTGACATTTTTGTAATTTGCCAGTTTGCCACTAGGTCATTATTTTAATTAATGATTTGATGTTGTATCGTGCTAGGTCAGAGAGGGGAACTTTACAACTCGACCTTGTATTGGTCAAGTAATTTTGATGCTGTAAAATAGTGTCAATGGTATGCTGGGGGCTGTTGATTTGTTTTAATGATTCAACAACATCCAAGTTTATATAATGGGTTCTACTTAAATGCTATTTAAGATAAGATTTAAACTAATGACCCGTTACGAGGAGATAAGCTGGCGGCTAGCGTGCAAATAATTTTGAAATAGTGTCCGATTTCCTTGTTTACAACACTAAAGTAATTTGTCCTGTCAATTTAGCGGTTTTGTCGTCAAAAGAGATCCGCCCGGTCACTTCTATTCCCCCTTCCTCTCTGCACTCTCTTTTTTTTTTTATTTATCTTTTATGGTTTACCTTCATCCTGTAATCTCACTCTCTCTCTAGCCTACTTCTCTTTCTCTTTTTACACGCCACAACACTCCCCCTCCCTTTTTAAATTTGTCTTCCCCTTTCTCTGATAGTTTTCTTACCAGATTAAGATTTTATTGCATTAGACTTAGTATATCGATAAATGTTGGGTATATGCTTGAGTGAGTGTCAGTGAACGAATGTAAATCTGTAGATTTTTGAAGTAACGTCTGTAATATATAAGATAAGATTAATGGCCATAATGATAACTGATGCTGTGTAGGCCTAAATAAGGAGGCCAAAATCTATATCTAGATCTACAGATGAATGGTTAGCACTTTATCTAGTATATGTATATATAATATAGATATATCTAGTATATATCTTCTTTATTGAAGTAAAGTCTGTATCATTTAAGATAAGATATGTTTTGACAATTTATATTACATTATCAAACTACAATATAGATCTAAATCTAAATATTAAAACATAAGTCATGATAAGACTCTATCTAGAATCTAGATCTATATGGCTATATATTTGTAGGCCTAAATAAGGAGGCCAAAATCTATATCTAGATCTACAGATGAATGGTTAGCACTTTATCTAGTATATGTATATATAATATAGATATATCTAGTATATATCTTCTTTATTGAAGTAAAGTCTGTATCATTTAAGATAAGATATGTTTTGACAATTTATATTACATTATCAAACTACAATATAGATCTAAATCTAAATATTAAAACATAAGTCATGATAAGACTCTATCTAGAATCTAGATCTATATGGCTATATATTTATCCAACAGAAAAGGTTTGCATCTGAAGAAATTCAAAGTTTATTCCAGACAGAGATTAAGTGGAACTCTTCAAATAAGAGTTTAAATAACACAACAGATTCTGACCTGAACAAAAAAGCATATGAGCCGTAAGTTGTTTGTCAGTGATACTATCATACTATGATAGTAGATCTATCACTTTTAGAGTTAACAACTTTTAAAATTTAAATAAAAGTCATTTTTTATATAGATCAATATATAATTAAGATCTAGTATAAATATAATCTAACACTATTATAGCAATTATGCATAAAACACTGAACCATAATTGGCATAATCTTCAAATAAATACATAAACAAAAGAAAATCTAATAATAATAATTCATATTACTTAAAATTAAATAGTAATAAAATTATAAATTAATAATAATATAATATTTATAAATTATAGAGATCTAGAGTCTATTATATATAAAAATATATCTCAGTGGCGTAGCTAGCAATGTGCTGGTGGTGCGGGCCGCACAGGGCATCAAGTGGTGAGGGCATCAAACTGAGGACAAACTTTCTAACATCTAAAATCTGAATCAAAATTTTATGGTACATTGTCATGCAGAGCCTCAAAGAGGTATTGGTCACAAGATAAAAGTTGCCGAGCGAAAAAAGAAGAAGATAGATTTTCTATCAACACACAAGAAAGAGCTACTGGTGGAAATACCTTCCTTGGACCGTATTGTTCATGAAATAATAACCCCGTCATAACAACGTCATGATAAATATGACTTTTAGTCGCCTTTATTGAATCCTCAGCTGGAAATTATTTTCGATGGTTCTCCCAGCGACATAGACAAAAACTAATTTTGTCAGGGGGCTAAAGTAATTGTCGCGGTTTCTCCAGAAGTCTCCAAACTTCCAAAACAGGAGCTTTATCCTCAAATATTACCATCTTGATTCTCATATTTGTTTTTTACCATTGAGTTAAGTGTGGCTACATGCAAGCGAAGTTTTTCAAAACTTACTTTGATGAAGAAATACTTACAATCAACGATGACGAATTTACGACTCACTAATTTAGCAATTTCGTCTATTGAACAAGACCTAGTGGAACAAACTGATTTCGATAAATTTATCGATAGTTGCTGACAAGAAAGCACTTGGGATTCATTTCTATTATCTTTTTTTTTTTTTGTGTAAAATCGATTCTTTGCGAAATAGCAATACTTAAATAATGACTACACTTTATTTCGAAATTAGAAACCTTTTGCTGTTTTAAAACTTTTTTTTTGAGTGTACCATAAGGAACTGCCGCACAGGGCATCAAATACCCTAGCTATGCTACTGATGTCTATCTACATTAACTATATTTTACTAGATCTATATAATGTATTAGTATATAAAATAGATCAACTAAGAAGAGAATAGTAAGAAAGACAAAGACCAAAAAAAAAGTGATAAAGGCACATTCCTCATTCCATATGCTAGGACTTGGACAAACTTGTACAAATGCTCTGCTTCCCTAGTGTTTTTTACTATTAGAGCATGGAATGGTAAGCCTGAGCTAGCCAGGAAAACCAGTGACTTAGCAGAATTTAGGTCATTGGTTAATATGCATGACTAAATGCATGTCCGGTAGGACATTATGTCTTCTTTTTTTTGAAGTAACGTCTGTATTATATAAGATAAGATAGTAAAGAGAGGATGCATTTTGAAAGATAAGACTTAGATCTAATAATGACTCTTAGATCTAGAGACTTAGAGATCTAGATCTAGACTTGTCTCTACTCAGATTACTCAAATTACTGATTACCTAAATCTAGAGTAGTATCTAATCTAATCTAGATCTAGATATATTCATTATGATACAATATACTGTAACAAATCTCCCTATCCAGGATTTCTGCAATCTGCACCACATGACACAACCAATTAAAAAAACTTGACAACTCTGGTCTCAAATTAACGTAAAAGTTTAATGTCCAAGAAATAGCAGCCAATACTGTACAATTGGCAACACATAACACAGACTGTACAATGTTCTAGATATCTAAACTGTCGTATCAACTCTGTAGGACGAACTCCATTGGCTTCAGTGTTCTCCGTTGAACTCTGCCGTAACGTACTGAACTGACTCGTAAATTGGGAAATCTTGACTGACTGGACTCTGATACATCCGCTCTTTATATATGGTCCCTGCTGGCCTTCTAGAACCAGATGGAACATCGTTCAACCGTTCTGGTTAAATCACATGATCACATCCTTCGAGATGCTTCTGAGCTCTATTCACATCACAGATCTTCCTGAACTATCTTGGTTGACCGTCGTAACTCGGCAGGGTTGACCGCTCGTCTAGCATCGATTAGCATCGACTGTCCACACACACCACTACCCCTATCTGTGTCACCACCACCCTTATCTGTGTCACCACCAGGTTTATTACAATACTAATATAGTTATATATATATATATATATATATATATATAGCTCATATAAAGTTAGATCTAGGACATTTTGGCTTGGAGAAAAACTAAATCTAGACCTCTAAATTAATGCCCCAGTTCAGTCACGTTTAACTGAATGATGGCTAAGTTATTTTGCCAGAGAAGAGACACAATGTGTTATCTATATTGAGTATATACTATATTATAGGCATGAGCAGTGGGATGATCATCTGCAGAACTTTAAAGAGGTATTCTGTTGCCTGTAGCCTATAATGTATTAGTGTCTGAACATCTGTTCTTTCTTTGAGCCCTTCACAGGGAGGGAGTCCAACCAGATGTATGGAAACCCAAGACGCACTGTCAACCTCCATCATTTTCCTTCAATGTACCACATTAGTGGATGTCCACCATATAAAAAAACAACAAGTAAGTCCAGTGATGAGCAGGGTAGACATCTTTGCTGACATGGACATGCATACTGAATTCCACAGGACCGACAATTTCACAAGATATATTTATGGTGACCTAATGAAGTGCAGGAGAGCTGCAGGTCGTCCACTCCTAAGATACACTGATGTATGTGAGAATAAGAAGCTTTTAACTTCAAGATCAACACCAACAGTTGAGAGCAAACAGAACAGAAAAGGCCTAAATGGATGGGAAACAACTGGTCCTAGCAGTCGCATAGCTAGAGTGGGGTAGGGGAGTCCGAATTTGAAAATCCCCAAAATGAGAGTCCGAAATTATTTTTTTACATTAAATATTACACCGTTATCTTATGTCATGATGTCGAATATCAAATGCAGGGCCCCATAAGGGAGTTCAAGCCCCCGGGCCCCCAAACCCTAGCTACGTCACTGGGTCCTAGATCACTGATGTTGAACATACCAGAAGTAGTGGGTGGAAAAGCTGAAAACGCTGCAGCCTCTAAAAAGGTTTCTTTGTAAAATGTTAACATTTTTCGGATATTCCTTCAGAGTTAAAATTAGAAAATCTACTTCCTAGTCCAAACCTCCTGCAAGATGATGGGGGATGGCAGAGTGCACGGTATGAACCCTGGACCATTGAGACAACTAATTGACATTCCAGCTTACATACCACACAACCAGGCAGCCATCAAGCCTCTAGTTATTACAAATGCTTAACCTGTGACCATGTATAAATGATATAAAAGCCTTTTGAAAGTAGAATATCCATAAAAAAAAAACATTCGACATGCTGACTGTACATTCACTCATCTAGGTATGATGAGGAGATTCAGCACATAGCAGATGATGATGATTTAGAACCAGACATGTCCAATCCATTCTTGCTGGAATGGGTCAAGGATAAAGAAAGAGAATTATGTCAGGTAAGATTTCTTAGACTGATTCTAGTTTTGTAGATTTTGCTAAGTATTAAGTGTTTAAATGTTTATTATTGATCTAAGTCAGTAGTAGCCTACTCAACCCATGACCATATTCATAACCAACCCCCTTAAAACTTCTACCACAGCTCATAATGAGACAACAAATGCTTGGTTGCATTAAATTATGTCAACTTTATATTGTAATGTGGTCTGTGACGATGTGTTTAAAATGTATATGTGACACCTTAAAAAAAAAAGTTGTGCACCACTGATCTAAACACAAACTATAGAGAGGGGCATCTACCTGTTCATCTTACAAACACATGATTTTCTTGCAGACGTCTCTCATGGCATTAACTTTGATCATCTGTTAAAAAAATTTAATGGATGATCTTTCTAATGTTAAATAAAAAAATACTTATCTTATTCACTGTAAACCAAATACACAAACTAAAAACTTAAAATATCTAGGTGTTATAATAATCTTGGAATCACCATAATGACAATGATTGAAACATGGATACACTCATGTAGATTGTAATTATCTTCTATTTTAAGTTATGTTGGTAAATTATAAGGTAAGATTTATTGTAATTATTACTAATAGTGGATTTTTTGTGTGTGTTTCTAATCAGCACTGCAGTTACTGCTGGGATCAGGGTCAGTTAAGTAATTCCTCATTGTATGAAATCGATGATTACTTCCAGTGTTTGTTCAACAAGCAGTCAATGTAAGTAGTCTAGTAGTGTATATAGTAAAAGTAAATTACCCATTTCAGGCCTTGCGATTATGTAAATGTCATTTTTTTTAATGGCTGATGGTTAATGAGAGGGTTACGTAGCAACACAATGACCCACTGCCTTTACTTTACCTAACTCCTTTAAATTCTGAATTTTGAAATTCTGTTCTTTGCTGAGAATTGAATCCTAGACCTCTCCCTTGGTTCAGAAGCTGCACCTCCAATCTACTAAAATAAAAATGTATGACATTAGAATGCAATTTAACATTTGAAAAGTTAATTTTGGTTTCTGACATATTTTTGATTTTCAAATCTCTTTCAGGAATATACGTCAACAGATTGGTCATCAAAAAGAAGGCTTCATTAGAATGTGCTCTTTTGCTGGTCGGATGTGTGGTTATGAGTAGGTTTTAATATATATATATATACTATATGTCAGGTAAACAAACTCAGCCTAGAGAGTGTCACTACGCTGACATTGAACCTATGTCCATCTTATTTAACTTGTGGTCACCTGTCTATCAATAAACTCAATGTAATGGACTAAACAAATAAAAAGGGGGTGGGAGTTGTTAATCTCTACCTCTGGAGATATACCTGCACAGCTAGACAGACATCTGGTCAGCATGATGTTGTCAAGGAATATAACATTTTTACTCAAATGTAGACAAAATCGACTGCAGCCGAATATCACTGAATAGTGAAAAAATGCTGAATAATAGGCCGGAGCAACTATCCAATGCACCCCTAATATATATATATATATATTATTATAGAAACGAAAACAATATATTCTTTAGAGCTTAACCTCTATGTTGTACTCATTATTTGCAGACTGTTTCAACAAGTAGTTTCTCCACAGTATGGAAACTGTTATACATTACATCATGAAAACTTTACTTCCAGAAAAAGTGGAATTGCTGGAGGTAATTTATGGACATAGTAGTATAGACATATTTTTTTTTCTTTTTTTTTTTTTTCTATTTTAGTTGCTTCTTAAAACGTTGTAATCATCTTCTTTTTTGAAGTAACGTCTGTATCATATAAGATTGACACATGCGACTATTAAAAACAATTTTTTTTATTGTTTTTTTGTTATCTTTAAATTTTTAATTTCCTCAAAACTGCAAATTTGACCAATTGGTTTGGTACTAATGAATCTTATCAGTGATTGCAGTGCTTATTTTGTATTGTAGTTCAATAACTTTGAAGAGATTTTAATACTTAGCAAAAATAACAAGATCGAGATCTCACCCTGATTAAATTATGAATTGTTTAGACATTCAAAAATAGATTAAATTTCAACTGTAGACAATAGATTTGAGAAAGAGAGATTTGTGAGAAAGAGAAATTAAATTTCATTACAGTATTGTGTATTTCCAGGACTTGAACTGATTTTGTCTCTAGAGACAGATGAGTACACACCTGCCATAACATCTGATGTTGGAGCTAGAGTTATAATTCATGAGCCTGGCACTGCTCCATTTCTGGATGACAATGATATAGCTGTCAGTCCTGGAATGCATACCTTCATTGCTTTGAAGAAAGTAAGATGGCTTTACATAATGAGTTTCAAAAATTATAATGAAACATGTCATAATAATCCACCAAGAATAGTCAATTTTACTTAGTACTTCTTAGCCCTTTGCTATCAGATGGCATTATAGTTTAGTAGTGTTAGCAGAGCCAATCTAAACCAAATGTTCTTTAGTTCTAGCTAGCACTTCATCTGTTTGCTTTAGACTATTCAGAAATGAGGATGTCCTTGCCCAAATCTCTTGCAGGATAATGAGGGATTTCGGCAGGTAGAGGTCAAATGAGCCCATTTTGACAACTGTCTTAAGCTCATTATTATACAACCAGGCAGCCTTCCTGAATACTAGAGCATAGCACAGTATTTTGTTTACCTATATTTTTATTTTGTATTAAGAATTTAGTGTTTCATTGTGTAGAGATGTATATCAGGGTAGATACATTAAAGATTCTAAGAAAAAAAAATGAACCAAAAGAGTTGAAATATGGTTAGTAGTGAAACTAAATATTATTTTGGATAAACACAGTCCTTCTGTCTACTCATTACCAATGAAGTCTCAAATCTCTTCTTGGAAATGAAAAATTAAAACTACCCTCGGCTTATTCCTTGTAGTAGCCTATATTTACAGACATTGCGTTCCATTCACATACATGTTCAATAAAGTTGAAGTTTGAAATTACAGGTTAATGTTTTTATTTATTTTGTTTTTCTTTAACTGAATAAAATTATCAAATGCTTTATATATTTTTTGATTCAGTAATTTAAAAAAAAAAAAGTGAATAATCTTTTCACTCGTAAGAAAGTATTTATAAAAATAGCTCATGATATCTTCCAGCCTTTACACGCGTCTCAACCACTCTGGTTTTTCTTTCTGCTCTTTTTTTCTTGTGCTCTCTCTTTTGAGGCATCTTTCAGTAAAAACCTTTTTAAAAACTTAATGTACAGGTTGAAATTATTAGGATTGGAGAGCCATATTCATCATGTATATCTGAAAGTCACACAGTCTTGGACTACAAGTATACAAAACCAGTAAGTCAAATTTACACTATATATATATATATATAGCCTATCCTTATATATAAATATTTATAGCTTTAGGCTTACCATTAGACAACATTTAACTCAGGCTGACAATCACTTTCACATGCATAACTAAATCCTAACTTAATAGAGTCTTATATAAGTGAAACTTACTTATAGATAGGTTTACATCGTTTCTTGGAATCATTAAGTATTTGAGATTTTCATTAATGGTGGAAGACTATAAATAGCTAGATCTATTTGGTGCACAGTGTACAAAATAAGGAAAGTGCTGATAAACTAGGTTTTTTAAAAAGTATATGATTATTTTTGTGCCCTATTTAACAGGCCAGAATCCAATTCCATTTGTAGCTTTTTTGGTAGTTGGCAAGATCAAAGTTCAATTTGGCGTCTTGGAGATTGTTTAGTCTATATTGTGAAAGTTCCAATAAATTTCCTAACAACATTGAACAAAAACTAATAGGATCATGAAGACACTAGTGAAACCTAGCAAAATTCTTTTTAAATACAAGATGAAAACCTAAAAGTAAACAAAAATGAGCCATGCTTATGAAAATCAAATTAATATACAGTTAGGCATATTTAGATCTAGTACAAGTAAGTTTGTTCTGTTTTCAAAATAACTAAGCCAAGAAAGACATTTTCTCATGATCGTGTATTGTGAGAGATTGACTAAAAATGTTATGTGTGACAAAAAAAAATGAGGCACGCTTGTGGAAACAAACATTAAAATATATTGAGGAAAAGGAAATCAAAGTTTGTTTAATTATCAAAATAACTGAACAAAGAATGACTCATAATTATATGAGATTGACCAAAGATCAATCAACCAATAAAACTTAGAAAATTTGCTTTGGTTTGCTTAAGGTTCTCTAAATCAGTTTTAAACTCTCAATCCAAAAGGAATGTCAAGAGTGCTATAAAAGAAAGCCACTGTTAAAAGTCAAAGGCTGTAATCATTACAGTTTAAAAGAACTAATAAAGGCTACTTGCAAAAAAGAACATCTGGAAGACCTATAATAAATTTGACTTCTAAGTCATAACTAATTTCCAACATTTGTCCCATATCATAAAAGGGGATGTGGCAGCGGAAATACACCATTCTATATCTATAATGAACTTTTGAGCTTTTCTGACAAACAAACCAAGAAACATATATATCTCACGAGATGATTTATGTCTTTTAAGGAAGATCTTTTGCCAATCACAATCAGAAACAGTTTATTTCTACTTAATTTTATTGTACTAATTAATGTTAAATGTTTCTATCCATAAAGGGAAAAAGGTTTCGAAAGTGAGAATACTATTGCTATTTATTTTTAAAGTATTTTTGGTAGTAGTTTTATTACATCCATATTAAATGACCAATAAAAAAAAATATATTATTGTGACAATTTAATCATATATCTAATAGATTAGTGTGACTGAATTTTGTTTTCTAGGAAATTAGATGTAACTTAAGTGTTTCTCCAAAAGAGATTACAAATTCACATCAAATATTGAATGAAACATAAATTTACTTTAGGTCAACTGGTGCCGTTTTTTTTTTTTTCAGGCATGTCAGAAAGCTTGTGAGCAGATGCATATCAAAGAAAGATGTAATTGTGTGGACTCTGATCTAGATCAGTCCATGACCAACACAAGCATGTCTCAGTGCAAGAGTAAGGAAGGTCAGTGTTATAATAAAGTTTCAGAGCCTGTGATCTACTTTGCAGAAAGTGTACAGTTCATCTTTTTCTGTGGCTGATGTCATGTTGCCAGCCTTTACTTTTTCCAAACTAATGTCAGGTACTCATTAGAGCTGGGTGGACTTAGACATGCCCTAAAGATCCTGACATTAAAAATCGCAGTCATCACCAAGATTCTAACACTTGACAACTCGGTTGAGAATCAAACATTTTACCATTCAGCCACCGCTTCTCTTGTGTTATATTGACATTGACAATAATTTCTACATGTTTTATTTACACAGATATAATCAAGACATTTTCTAAATACAAATTACTTTCTTCTTGACTTGTTAAAAATTATTTCTGTTTTTTCCTTCCTGCATAAATTTTCATTCTGAAATGTGGAAAGAAATTATTGATGACATAGATGTTTTGATTGCTTACTCTTATGTATGCTGTATTGACTACAAAAAAATATAATCTGAATATAATAAAAATATTTTAGTGCTGTCATGTTTTGTATTTACATGTTTCTGAGATTCCTTCAGAGGTGAAGATTATTACATCCTAGCCTAAATACGCTACAGAAAGGCAGGTGGAGGCAGTGTGTAGAGCTTGAACCCAGTAACTATGTAATAACAGTCAAAGCACATCCCACATTACCTTGCAACCATCTGGCCTACCTTGTATAGAAACCCCTGACAACTACACAAACACAAATTTAAAAGCCTATTATTTCATTGCTATATTAAAAGTAAACACTATCAATTATGTCCATAGACTTGAAATGCTTATATCAAGTGAGATGTGAATTGGAAACTAAAAAAGACTCTTGTAATTGTACAGATCTGTGCAAGTAAGAAACAGGTTTTTGTTCCTTTTTTGTTTTAGTACATTTTGTTCATATTAAATTAAAAACTTGCACAGAAGATTTAAATAAGTCTTATCATGAATATTTTCTTTTACATGTTTGGGATGTTCCTTCAGAATTGAAAATAAATTATTACTTCCTAGCCCAAAGCCCCTGCAGGACTGCAAAGTGGCAAGGGTTTAAACCTGGGACGTTTAAGATGCCAGTTCAGAGTGCATACTACATGATGAGGCATCCAATCTAAATATTGCAAGAAAAATAATAAGTGAAATGTGGCCAATCAATAAAATTATCTTATTTATTTCAGTCAGATTTTGAAAAAAAAAAATGTTTGTAGCTATTTTTTAGAACATACAATTTATTTCAAGACACATTTCCATAGGTATACTGTCATTTAGATCTCTATTCACTACAAACAGATATGGTGTCATTTAGATCTCTATTCACTACAAACAGATATGGTGTCATTTAGATCTCTATTCACTACAAACAGATATGGTGTCATTTAGATCTCTATTCACTACAAACAGATATGGTGTCATTTAGATCTCTATTCACTACAAACAGATATGGTGTCATTTAGATCTCTATTCACTACAAACAGATATGGTGTCATTTAGATCTCTACTCACTACAAACAGATATGGTGTCATTTAGATCTCTATTCACTACAAACAGATATGGTGTCATTTAGATCTCTATTCACTACAAACAGATACAGTGTCATTCAGATCTCTATTCACTACAAACAGATACTGTGTCATTTTGATCTCTATTCACTATAATATATATATATATATATATAGGGCTTTTTTTCTGACAGTACACATCGGTTGGGGGTGTACAGGCACCTTTTTGAATGTAGGGAAAAAATTATTACTTTTCTTGTATTTTAACGTATACTATTAATTTATTAGTAGTAAAAAGTTAGGTAAGCAATCAATGAGTACCAGCACCTAATCACTGAGTACCGGCACCTATTTTTTTACAAAAAAAGCTCTGTATAGATATAGATATATATATCCACCGTTTGGGACCCCTCAACTCAAGAAAACATTAAGAAACTGGAACAAACACAAAATAGAGCAGTGAGATTCATAACAAACGAATATTCACATTTGACTAGAGTAACACCATTAGTAACATCACTAAATTTAGAAAGCCTTCAAGACAGAAGACTCAAAAGTAAAGTAGCAATTATACATAAAACACTGAACCATAAACTTCAAATACAAAAACAAAATTTAACTCTTTCAGTGCGGCGTTACTCTCAGCGAGTAACTTCGCTAGTGCTGGTCAGTGCGGAGTTACTCTCAGCGAGTAACTTGGTTTATAATATTTATTTCACTATCTTTTTAAATTAAACTTTTTTATTTCTCTCTTTTTTTTTTTTAATTCCCGGATGTGGGAGTGATTGTTCTTTGTTTTGGTAGTAAATTTGATGCAGTACCAACTTTCTTTTTTAAAAAAAGAGAAAATTGTGTTAATGGTTCCTCTTTTTAGTTTATTTCCCGGAACCCTAAAGATGTAAATAATACAATTTCTTAGTGTATTTGTTCATCTTTTATGACATTTGAAGTGATTAAATGTGCTTAGTATTGGGATTTTTCAATATTTATGGATTAAATGTTTAATTATAAGGTTAAATCTTTCAGTATATCGATTTTAAGCAAATTTTTTAATATATTTTTTTTTTTCCGTGCAAAGTTTAAAATTAATGAAAAAAATATTTTTCTTGAATAATTAATTTTATTTATTATAACTTTGTAGCCCATTCATTTTTCTTTAAAATAAAATCAAATATGTTAGATTATTTAATAAAATAAAAAAGTTATGTTAGTTTTAGTAACTCTACCCCTCTTGAAAATATGTGTTCATCCCGGAAAACTCCATTTTTTTAATCTAAATAATTTGCACTGAAAGAGTTAATAAAATACTCTGTAAGACACAAAAATAAAGGCACATTCCTCGTCCCATATGCTAGGAAAAATGTGTACAAATACTCCTTCTTCCCTAGTGCTATTAGAGCATGGAATGGGTTGCCTGAGCTAGCCAGAAAAACCAGTGACTTGGCAGAATTTAAGTCTTTGGTTAATATGCATGACTAAATGCATGACGCGTAGGACGTAATTATCTTCTTTTTTGAAGTAACATCTGTATTATATAAGATAAGATAAACTATATATATATAGGCTATATATATATATATATATATATATATATATATATATATATATATATATATATATATATATATATATATATATATATATATATATATTTTTGTCATCTAGATCTCTATTTATTACAAACTAAGTACATTTATTGCATTCTATTTTTTTCAGAGAATCTACCTATGAAAAAACGATAGCTACGTTGCAATGGCCAACAGACAGTTATGTTGTAAGTGATAAATTTTTGTTTGATGGCTGTAATTTTTGAAACACATGTGCAGAAACATACTAATTTGTAATTGCCTTTAAAGTTAATACTAAGTCTCTTAAATTCTCTATTGAGCTGCATGAATAATTATTCTGTCTTAGAAGGTTCAAAGCAGATGCAAATTCATAGACCTGTTTTTTATACCTTAAGGGTGGAGGGGGTAGGCTCTAAAACACTGGGCAGAGGCAAGGCTGAAGGTCGAACTAGCTGGAGAAACTTTCTAATTTTCAAAATATTAATTGATATCACTTCTGCTTACCACAGCAAACAAAACAAGCACATACACAATAATACAAAACATAATTGATATCATTTCTGCTTACCACAGCAAACAAAACAAGCACATACACAATAATACAAAACATTAGCATACACACTCACACATGTTCACTAGTACACAAGCACTTACAGATATAAGAAACACTGGTAAAAGAAACTAAAAATTCTTATGATAGTTGTTTTAATGACATTAACTAGAAGCTCCATTCCAACCCATTGAAACTCATCTCTGTGTTTGTTTAATTTGTTTATTGAACATGTTTTGGATGTTCCTTCAAAATTTGAAGATTTTTACATCCTTGCCCAAACCTCCATGAGAATGGTGGTGGATGGCAGCAGGTAGGGTCTGAACCCAGTATCATTGAGAGGACAGTCCAGAGCGCATTCCATACAACCAGATTAGCCAACTATACAACTATAATGTAATGTTGCAGTATGCAGTGTTACTGCATCACCTCATTTATAATCTGGAATAACATCTCCCAAAAAAAATATTTGTTTGATTAATAATTGACGGCTACATTTCTTCATATGTATCCTATGGTTTAAAGAATTCATTATGTTTTAAAACAAGCTGTAATCCTTTTTAGGTGTTGAGGTGTAGGCATAAACCTTGCAAACGTATATGTTCAATAGGGTGATGTACTAGAACTGTGGCCTAATTAAAAGCTTTTATAAAATGTTTCCCTATTTGGTTTTTCCTGATGTGCATGGACTAGGACTATCATTATTTTTTTTATCACTATCACTACATTATTTCTATCATTTCTATATTTATCCCTAGGACTATATAAGACCTAGTGTTTGCAATGCTTCAAAGCCGCCATCGTTTTGCAAACTGAACATATCCAATGCAGCTTTAAGGTAAAAAAAAATAATATTAAAAAGCTAGCAAGAAGTAACAATAAGATTTTTTTAAAAATCGGATCCCACTTATGAAGCTTATGCTTGTCTATTCATAAGTTATTCTAATTATTTCTTCTAATGCTTCATTATTGCAAGGAGTCTTGTCTGCAAGCTTTGCACAATCAAGTTCATCTATTAACAAGGGCATGTGCGCTGGAGGTTTTGTGCCGCCTCAAGTGGCTTATGAGACTTATGTGAGCCCAGAATGTTTGGCTGCACACTAGGCAGGTTATTCCAGCTGGAGCTAGTGTCATTGGCTTTGCCTTTTTTTTTTATTTGTTATATGATTACTTAGATTTTGATTGTATTGAAAAATACTATAGGAAAAGAAGTTTGTTGGGTCATCTTCCAAACTTCCTGTTGGTCTGAAACATTGCTGGCTAACAGATGGCAGCAGGACGAGCAATGACCTGGCCTTCCTCTCTCCAATTTAGATCACGTCAATTTTTTTAGTCACACCCCTGCTATTAAAATATTTAAATCTAGAATGTAGATGTAGTCTAGTACTTTATACCTAAATCTATTGCACAGTAAACATGGAAGGTGTCGGCCTAAATTTATGTCTTGGAAGTTTTTCTCTTTCAAAAAAAAATAAAAAAATATTAAAATCTAAATTTAAAACTTTGTAAAAGCTTATTCATTCATATAAATCCAATTAATTAATTTATTTACACTACATTCCCAAAAGTAAAAATTTTCTTTTGCATTTTAGATACTGCCTGTAATGAAAATTACAGTCTGTATCAGTTATGGCTCTTATGTTTACATGTGCTTGTAACTCATCCGTAAGAATGTGATCACGAAATGTGTGTTGTGTAGTCATTCAGTGTATTAAAGCCATACTAAAGGTCATGGTTTTCGACTCTGTTATTATTATGTTCATAACACTGCCATTTGCTTTTTAAAATGTCAATAGTTGAGCTGTCTTTGTTCTAGTGGGATGTTAGAAGACATGTTGTGATATGTCCATTTGCACCTGAGACCACAACCAAGATCCCCAGTCTATTTACTTACAGCATGGCTACATTTAGGCTCTGTATTCTGCATAGTCTTGAAATGATTAAAACATCTTCATTTAAAATTGTTAAAGCTACTTTCAATAATTAGTTTGATTAGTTATAAATTACATTTAAGAAAAAAAGAAAAGCTGATATTAATTTGTCAGGAATGTAGATTTATATAGACATTTCTGTGTCATTTTTTCTCTCTCAAAACATATTGTCATGATCACTCTGTCAATTCAAAGACTTGATCCAACTAACTAGTAACATTTACTTAAAAACGCAATATGTCCTCAAATACGTTTAAATAGAATATGTAAATGTCAAGGAGTACGTCATAAATGTTTTTATCCTTATAAAAAACCTTTATACTGAAAGATTTTGTGTGTCTCTTAGAGATGAACTGGTCAAATTGAACATCTATTTTGGAGATTTGAACTACGAGGAGCTTGCTGATGAGCCAAATTATGAGGTTATTTCCAAAATGTTTTTATTCTATCTTATTAATGTTCTTTTTTATTAACATAGGCAGAGATGTAATTAATGACCTAAACAAGTTGATATGTATCAGACTAATGTCATTGCAAATGCTGGGTGAATGTGGGATTAAAAAAATGCTAAAAGTAAAAATTAGCTGTTTGGAAGTTGTAAAAGAAAAGTATTCTAGTAGATATTGGATGCATGTTGTTGGGTGCATAACCGAGGACCTTAGTGAGGTCTAGAGTTCAATTGTGATTTAAATTTGAACACATAATGTTCTTATAATAATTAGACTTTTAGTACACTGTATAATTTTACTGCGAGAAGCTCTTGTGCTTCTTCATATTATATATTTTATTCCTACTCATTTTCAATTCACATTATTTTTTAGAAGATAAGATAATTTTTATTGATCCAATCAAATGGAAATTCAGTTTGACCACAATTGACAACCTCAGCGTTGCTACTGTACAATAAACAACAACAACAGTATAGATGTAAATACGAATAACATTCACTTAGAATAATTCTTATTGCATTGACCACCTCAGCATAGTGACTGAGTTCCAGCATCTTCTTTTTTTTTAATTTGACCAACAAATAAGTCACTTATCATAATATTGTTAGCCTTTGGTGCAATATTTAGTCTACCAGACCTTGTGTTATGTAGAATAAACTTAAAATTTATCTTTCTAGTTTCAAATGTTCCTTCAGAAATGAATGTTATTATGACCTTGCCCAAATCTCCTGCAGTACAGCAGGGGATGAAGACAGGCAGAGTTTGAACTCACAACCCTTGTCATGACAGTCCTAAGTGCATGCCCCATGACCAAGGTCTCATTCCATCTGTTCACTTTGTGGACTATTATGAGTTTTGACTTTTCTGATATTATTGTGAAAATGGGTTTGGAAAAGAACAAACAATTTTTAAAATGTTTTACATGTTCAGATGTTCCTTCAGAGCTAAAGATAATCTACATCCTAATTCAAACCTCCCACAGGAAGAGAAGGATGGCAGTGGGCAGGGTATGAACCTGGAACCATCTTAACTATGGCCCCAATAGGGGAATATTTCTATTTAAAAAAAAATTAATTAATAATTAAAGTAATCATAATGACTAATAATAAATTAAGACCCTGACAATGTTACTTCTGTTTAATAACCCTATAGTACCAGCATTAAAGGTGTCTACTTATTTAATGTGATGTTTACCCTGGGGGAATTTAGCTATTGTCAATAATAAAAAAAAAGAAAACTAGTTATTAAGCTGCCCAACGTATTATTTTGTTTTCTATTTCCAGATTACCAATTTGCTGTCTGATATTGGAGGTTCTATAGGTCTCTGGATTGGTATGTCAGTGCTGAGTGTGTTTGAATTGATACATCTTGCCTTGGAACTCATTCGTTACTTCTCCTGGAGGAAATGGAGAAAGAGAGCAGAGAAAAGAAAACACGATAAAGAAAAAACTAAAGAGGAAGTCATCAACAGTTGAACAACGCAAGACAGATAAGGACACACAGAGTGATACATAAGAAGGAAAAGGGAAAAATAAGAGACATAGATAGAGGAGAGAGAAAAATTTACTTACTTCCTTATCCACAGACAAAAAATACAAAGGTCAGGTCACATGACACAACTTAATGCTGTTATGTATTTCTATATACACTCCTGCACCAATAATCGGTAATGGTACCAGTAATGGTTACATGCTACAAATCAAAATATATAACTTGTATCAGTTCAGTTCATAAAATGAAACCCTTTAATTAACAAACACATCTGCTCATTGTTGCAGAGAAAAAAATTTCTAATGTGAATTCTGTTCATTAAATGTTTGTTTTTATTTATACAAGATCTTTAAACTTTGGGGTTGAGTTATTTATAATAAAATGTAATGTTCTTAGTGATTTGTTACTGCCTGTATAAATGTATTATACTTAAGTTTGTTGTACTAGAATCTCTGGTCTCTTAAGTTAATGTATTTTATTTTTGCTTATATTATCTGTTAATTGACAATATAAAATTTTCTGAATGCCAATCGATTCATTTATTATTTGGCATGGATTAGATATTAATTTATCTAACAATACAATATGTCCCAGGTTCACAACTGATTGAATGCCATAGACACAGCCACACATAAAGCACATAACTACCTGTATCATGAGTTAAAACAAATATAGTAAGACTAACATTCTACTCTCAAACACACTTTAGGCAGTCAATCAAATTGTGTTTATACAGGTTTTGTCTTTGAAATTGTGTACACAAGTTTTGTCATAAACCTTTGTCCAAACAAGTTCTGCTATTAAAGTAATACTGTGAAAGGCCCTATTCGTCATGTTTTGATTGTAATCACCATGTCAAAGAGAAGATTGTACTTCACAACCAACTTCCAGATTATGCTCATATTCGACCAGAAAGGAGGTCTTCTGGTATGCATTCTAGACTGTTATCTCTATGACTCTGGGTTTGAAATCTGCCTAAAATAACCTTCTGAAGCAACATTCAAAAACAAAGTCAAACAATGTTATTTTTGAAAATGTCTATCACACATAAGTGAACAAGTATCAAGAATCTGTTTGACACTTTGTCCTAGCCATATATTGCCGCTATGCATGTGGTGTGATTAAAATTAAGTTGTCTGTATTTTATAGTTATTTTAAAATAATTAGTGTAATAGCTGTCTGTTTACTTTAGATAGCCTAAAATGGTACAAGTATTGTCAGTTCTAGTTATTGAGATTTTTTCTAAATCTTTGTCATTTCTATCAGCAGTCATGCTTTTATTCTTAGAGCATTGTATAAATGTCAGGATCTAAAGATAATAATGAAATTATCTGACTAATATTTTTCTTAATATCTAAATTATCTGACACTAATTTTCTTAATAACATTGTTTTATCATACTCATGTTATGGTCATCTTATCATGTATATGTTATCTTGATCATGTCATCATGTATGTTGCTATCCTGCTCATAGTATTGATTTTATTAAATACATTTGACTTGTCAAAAGCAAACAAACAAAATAAAAAATGTGAAGGTTTTAGGTTTCTGTTTAATATCATTAGTCTAGAGAAAGAAAAGAAAATCGTATAAACTGTGATAATATTTATTTTCCTTGGGAATGAGGATGCACATACAGAATAAAAATAACAAAATTTCCTTCACCAGAGAACAGTGGAAAGTAAATTTAGGTCATTCCTTTAATGTGTGACAGAGGCACAGGAAAACTGAAGCTAAAGCATGATAATTACAAATTAGGACTTTTATCTTTAAGACATTTCTTAATTGACACCGCATGGTATATATCCAAACACAAGGCTTAGATGGTACAACCATGTAGTAGTATTCTAACAACGCACAAAAAAGCAGATGAATTAAAACAGAATAGTAAGAGCAAGCATAAAGTATTTTTCATGGCTAGAGTTGTTGATATAAGGGAGGTTATCACTAGAAAATCAGATGTAGAACGTTAGCAGGTGCCCTCCCATGTCCTTGTTGAAATATTCTATTTAAATGAACTAAAAAAAACACAGTGCAGTGGCTTAGCTGGAGGGGTGGAACCCTCAAATGAGTGTCTTAAAAAACGTTTTTAAATTAAATATTACGCCTTTATCTCATTTCCAGATGTTGAATGTCAAAATGCAGGGGTCTTAAATTCCGAGCTACACCCAAAACCTTAGGTTTTAAATCTTGCTTTTTATTTACAACAATTACATTGTAGCAACATTATTATTATATGAATAAACATAGCATGAAGCTTACAATAAGTAAAGCAAAATGGTTTCAGGGTTATTAAAGCAGAAAATAAGGTTAAACATTTTATGTTGATTCATAATTTGTTGCAACACTTACAACTTTAAACTCCATTTAGATCTATGTTTCAGCATGAACAACTTTACCCCCCAAAATTAGACAAATGCCTCTCTAAATCAGTTGCCTTTGAAATGTACATATGTTTATTTAATATCGCGTTCAGGTGGTTTTCATTTTCTTGTGTAATCAGCATTCACCTTTTTTACCTAACCACTTACGTACTCACTAACCTCTTCTTCCCTTGGATTTTTATTGGCTTCAAAATAATCTTTAAATCGTATAGACTTTAATGCAAATACTGTTTCCATAAGGTTTAAAGTTTGTAGAATTAAATAGACTTTCGCACATTAGATACATTGTCATTGCGTATACTATAAATAAATTATATTCTTTATATAGCGCTACTTTCATGCTTATAGCATGCTCAGAGCGCTATGGTCCAATCTCATTTGTGAACCAGAAGGGGCAGAAGGTTTTTCCGTGCTGCCTTTAAGCGCTCATTTTAAACAACTCTGCTCGAGTAGAGTGTCGAACCTTGAGCCCCCCTTCATAGCCAAGTTCAAGCCTACTTAGCCTTTCGTCCACGCATCCCACTTTACGTTGTAAGACTCGAAAGAAAGCCACCAAAAAAGATTGTTATCAATGGTGTGTTACAACAAAATGATAACCTCTGACAGATAGGTCTAAACGAAATGCCAATAAAGTATAACTGAAACAGACAATCACCATGTTAGCTTAGAATTCTATATTACAAAGGTCATACCAATGATAAGAAGTGATAGAAGCCAAAGGACACAGCCTTGTCATTGTTGGATGTTAAGGTCCACACTAACACCCTGCCTGCCTCCGAGCCAACACTGTAGAAGATGCAGAGTCACTTGCAGTATTTCTAGCAAACTTAAAACTGAGAGTCCCATCCACAATCCCAGAGATCCTCCGATATCCGACAGCAACTGATGGACCTAAAACAAAATATTCGATTGTATAATCCCAACATTCATTTAAACGACGGCATAACGTTTATACAACTTAATAGAGCGATGCATTTCCTCTTAATAACTTTTACCACCCACCACCCTTCCGCGTAAAAAAAAATAATTTCTGGTTCAGGAAATGCATGCTCTTTTTATATAATTCAAAGTCAGGTTTAAAAAAGTAAACATTATTTTAATTTAATAAGGTCAAAATCAAAGATGGTATCGTCGATTAGGAGAGAAAGAGTTAATAGTGCAAGGAAAAGTTCCCGAATGTCTATTAATTTATTACAGAATTTATATCAATTTACTCTGGCGTCTGATCAAGTTTAAACTTTGCACTATTATTCATTAGCGAAGACAATTTATATGAATCAATAAAACAATCAATTAACTGATTATTAATTATTTTGTTTGATACCGTAAATGGGAAATACATTTTTCAGTATTCAGAGATATGGCTAAATATTTGGTGTCTTAGATAATTGTAGGCTATTTCTCCCCACCCATTCTCGGATCAAGTTGAAACTTTAAACAATTATTTTTTTGTTGGCTACCAAAACATGAATCGATACACAAAATTAAGCAATTATTCAATTAAATATTAGTAATTAGTTATTTTTGTTTGATATCGAAAAGGGAAATAACTTCTACATTATTGAGAGATACAATTGTAAATGTGAGCTTCTTCCCCTAATAAGTAAATGTATTCATAAAACTCTTTTTATCGGCCAGTCTATATGTATTTATGTCTATGTAATGTTACTTTACAATCATGATGTTTCTTTAAAAACTTTGACTTGTACATACAGATAATAAAGGAGCAAAAACACTATTTGTGACATCTACAAAAGTAGTATTTCTATATAGATCTATGAATACCTTTACCTCATAATTGGCTATTTCTGTTATCTTCTTATAGTTGAGGTCTCTATAGAATATGTTCACTTTGAGGAAGTTCTCTCTGAACATTTTTTTAAAGATAAATTAATAAGTTTCAGATTGCTAAATGTCACGAAACTATGCGTCAATGTCCTTTTTTTATATGTAGAAATATGTTGTTTACAAATAATTAGCTTCGAGTAAATACAATAATATGGTCATAACAGACATTGGAATCTCCACAGTACTTAAAATAAATTACTAGTTAGGTATATCAATGGGAGAAACAATATCAAGAATATTAATTTAGTACATAGAACTAGTATTACAATAAATTAGATAAAATATGTATTTACTTTTTCTTCGGGTCAAGCAGCGCATTTATTATGTTTTGTAAACAAGGAAAGTGTTTTTTCTGGAGCCAAGTGTTTACCTGAATTCTAGGCATCACATTTTCTGAGATTTTTCTGGAATGTTATGATGTAATGTGGGAAGCGTGGTCGAGAGGCCAAGTGCGCTAGAAGGGGGCTCGAGGTTCGACACCCGACTCGGGCAGAGTTGTGTTTACTGAGCGCCTAAAGGCAGCATGGAAAACCAACTCATAGATACCCCTCTCACCACAGGTCCACAAATGAGATTGGACCAAAAGCGCTCTTAGCATGCTATTAGCTATAATAATAATTATTATTATCTGAAAAAACATCCAAAACATTTTTTTTTTAAAGTGTGGATGGGAAGCGCTCCAGTTGAAAGTGACCCTGGTATGTTTGTATATTTTTTTTATTCCAATGAAATGTCCATCTGACTACGACTATGAACTTTTTCCTAACAAAAGTCATTGTAATGACACCTTAAAATCGTTCCTTGTGTGTTTAATGGAAAAATAGTTTCAGTGATGTAGCTTTTTTTTTGTTACCAAATCAGACTTACCGAATCTCGTCAGTTTTATTCTTCAGTTTTGAACAGACCGCGGGTTTCTCACTACAGACACCTGCCATTAGAACATCCTACATAAAAACATTCACACGGGTTATTTGATTTCTTCTAAACAAATTTGTTGAAAACAAAACAAAAATTCAAAACACACACAATTTAATTCCCTTTTCTTATTTAACAACGGTTATAGATGGGGAAATAAAAAATAAATTTCATAAAATTAAATAATATATATATATATATATCGGTGTATCTCGATGAAGACTGGGATTTTGAATTTCAGGATTTTGAAGGCCTAAGTGCAAATAATTACAAATATAGTCAAGAAATGTCTCAGATCTAAATAGGATATCATCAAAGAACTATTAATAAATAAAAGTTAGTAAGCTACTCATGACAAATAATTGAGTCCTAGATTTGAAGGCTTTGACAGACATGGTCTGGGAATCACAACTAGGTCGCATACAGGATCACTAACTATTGCAGTGTGCATAACTCACAGCAATGTCTTGGTTTGGCCAAGACCTGGAAGATATTTGAGTTTCAAAAACAGTTTCCCTGTGAAAGTATAAATAACAAAATTGTGATTGGTGATTTTTCGTTGCGGACAGTCTGACATAAATCCAATACAACGTTAAAAATCTACTCTAATCTACATTCATTCGCGAGCTTAAACAGTACAGGTACTCAGAGAAAATTCAACAATTTAATGTTCTTAATATTAGAACATTTGATACTTTTTTTTAAAAAAATTGTGCTAAAAGTAGATACTAAAGGTTAAAACACTGTAGGGTTTGCTATAAGGAACTCATTTTTCTTTTACAATTGTATTGGAATATTCTATGTAAATACATGTAGGTCTCAGTTATTTTCGAGCAGGAGGGAAAACCAAATGGGGAGAAAAACTGTAAATCCATACCTCTGCTGCCTTGCGGATATACTCATAGGGCTTTGGGAATCTACTCAGTAAATCCATACCTCTGCTGCCTTGCGGATATACTTTAAGGGCTTTGGGAATCTACTCTGAAGAATAATCATGAGCCGGTGACCCAAAGACAGCTGCAACACAGTTTTTCATCCTGACAGAACCAGCGACGCTGTATCGGCGGCACCTGGCGTTCATTAAGAAGGGGGGTGGGGGGGAAATAGTTGAGCTGGAGACATCGTTCCGATTATGGCTATAGCACACGCTTTCATCTCTTCGAGACTAAAGGAGGTCATAGAACTATAGGCCTACACCATAATAAAATCAATATTTCAAAATATATAGTGTGGCCATTATCATTTCTATCCGATGGCGGAGCACCACAGTAAACTTACATTTCGCTATCCCATTTTACAGCTTTAGATGCGTTATGATCTTAGTATACGTTACAAAATGGTCTTCCATAATAGGCATATCTTTATTATTCCAAGTGTTATTATTGTACAAATATGCATATAAACAATTAAACAAAAGAAATATGCATTCGTTACTATGGCTGGCAGCCAGTCTGCTTACGCATATGCCTATTTAAATTGCTATAACTATCTCAAGGCCATCTGTTAAACTACAGACGTTCTTTCAAAGAATCAGATAAATTACATCTTACGAATTAGTCCAAGCGAATGGGATAAGAATCCTGCTTTTAGCCGACCCTCCATCTCAAAAAAACATTTCTCACTCAAACCACAATGTCAGCAGTAGATACTTACTCGCATGGGTCATAACATCCACAGTTGTCATCGTCTGCCCTGAATGACATACGTATCCTAGCAACACACTCTGCATCTGTTGAGATGAGGAGAAAAATTAAGATTAAATCTTATTAGAGAATTTAAGGGACCAGACGTGGGTCAACAGGGTGAGCGAGAAGAACCATAGGAATTGTATACCGAGGACCATGTCACTCGTCCCCTGAGTAAAATGAATACCAAACGTCGTAAGACCTAATGACTTTCAGAAAACGACGTAAACTCAAACTCTATGATGACATCACAAGGTCATCAGGGCTCGCAAAAGACCTTCCTTCAGTACCAAGAAAAAGAAGAGAGAGAAAGCGATGTGAAGACAGCATCAAAGAATGGACAGGCTTGTCAGTGAATGAAATTAGATCCAAGGCAAAGGGCAGAGTGGTTGACCAATCTAGTGTGATGCCCCATAGGTTCAACGGACTAAGGGATAGGTGAAAGTGAAGAGCGTTCTATGGCATAAGTGGGATATATCTTTACGAAAGACGAAACAAGTTGGCCAAAGACAGCCATAACATGCAGGCCGAAAAGAGAGAAGAGCCAAAGCAAGGCCGTCAACGTCTTGGCTTCTTAGAAGACCCAAACTCCGTGGGCACTAGTTAAGAAAAGGCTGTGGAAGCGAGTTCGTTTGTTATAGTTGGTTTCAACATTGACCTGCGACGTGGCAACCTGTGAGCAGTGGAGACCAATGGCCCGTTGCAGTGTTGTACGTTCAGGCCTTCTGTGGCGATTGGTATAGGTGGAACTACGTGTGACAGATCTTCGCGGAGAGTACTTGTTTGCCTTATACCCAAGTAAGCAAGACACTAAAAAGATGTACGTCGTATTTTTTTGGTCTAGCTTATTAAGCATCTATAGTGATCTACATGAAAAAAAAAAGCTTTTTTATTATTCTTATTAATAGCTTTGCAAAATCCTTCCTTCAGGGAACAGTACCAGGAAAAAGAAGTGAGGCAGACAGAGAAAACGCTGGGAATGCAACATTAAGAAAAGACGTGCCTGCAAATGAAAGGGATTCTAATCATGACGGTCGTCAGATCAAGTGCGGCGCCCCAACGGTTCAACAGACTAAGATGTAGGTGAAGGTGATGATTGTTAGAGTATACCATAAGACATATATATATATGTCTACTTTTTGTCTAGAAATATATATATATGTCTATGGAGTATACTCTCTTCATTAAGAACGAAATTGGTTAAGTGCGAGGCATGTTTTGAATGCGGAATAGTGCGTGTTGAATAAGTGGGTCAATTGCGTAGCGTGGCAGGAATGCGGAATATTGCGTGTTGAGTAAATAAGGAAGAAACATTTTATTTTGTTTTATTGAAAAACTTTTAAAGTGATTAAAAGATAAACCAGGAGTTGCGGAATAAAAAAAAAACTTCCCCGAACTTTGATGGAAGATCTTTGGGCAATGGACACCAGTTGGTAAGAGGTTGCAAACATTAAAGGACACTTATTTCTATGGAGACAGCTTAGTGGATTGAAATCTTTGTCAAATTAGGCTTGGCTAATTTATACGTTTTGGTCCTCAAAAGTATCAGCTTTCTAAAAGAAATTGGATTATTATTTGTACTTTTTGTTGGTACAACAAGTTATCGGTGTTGGCAGGTAAACTATATGCTTACCTTGACTACTGTTACACACATTGAAGCTAGTAAAATTAAATAGCTCAGTTATAGG
Organism: Biomphalaria pfeifferi; assembly: GCA_030265305.1. Lineage (NCBI taxonomy): Eukaryota > Metazoa > Mollusca > Gastropoda > Planorbidae > Biomphalaria > Biomphalaria pfeifferi. The sequence goes on from JASAOG010000070.1 coordinate 470,356, forward strand.
TTGATAATGTCGATATTCGCACTTGCATTCCTTGGAGATTCTTTCTAAAAGACACATCTTTTTACAGAGCTGAAAAAAAACTTTACGTCAGTGTTGAAAATGGTATGAAGAGTTTAGTTAGTCTTTAGTTTAGTTAACATTTGGTTTTGGCTTAGTTTACCTTAATACTAATCAAATAATAATTATTATTATTTAATTTATAGAGTGCTGTTAACAAACATAAGTGATAACATTACAAACATAAACACGACAGCTTAAATGACAAACTTATCTAAAAAAAAAAGGTTTTAAACAGATATGTCTTAACGTTCTTCTAGAAACTAGTGAAGCATGTTGTCTGATATCAATGGTGAGTTCCAAACCTTTGGTCCGTGCACTGAAAAAGCCCGCAGACCGTAGCTTTTGAGGGACAAACGTGGCACCACTAGAAGCGTTGAGTTCATGGAGCGCGGGGCTCTCTGGGGGACATAGGGAGTGATCAGTTCGCTAAGGTACAAGGGCATTTCTTTATTATAGATACACTGATGACAAAGTGTGGCCGCCAAGTAGCCGATTCTCGCTTTCACATGAAGCCAGTGGAGCGTGCGCAAGAGAGTAGCAGCAGAATCTCGTTATGTTTTTCTTAGGACTATCCGTGTGGTGTTGTTCTGAATTCGTTTAAGCTTAGCGATTTTGTCATCGGGTATACCTGCTAGCACGGCGCTGCGCTTGTCAAGGCGAGAGAGTAGGAATGCCACAGTTAGCGTTTTTGTTGACTCCGTTGTTAAATAGGGTCGGATCTTTGGTCTACCATGAGTTTAATTTAAATTTAGTTAAGTTTACCTTTAGTTAAGTTTATCTTTAATTAAGTTTACCTTTAGTTTAGTTTACATTCAGTTTAGTTTACCTTTGGATTATTTGAACTCTTAGTTTTACTTTAGTTTATTTTTTTTGGTAGGCCTACTATAAATATTATTAGGTCAAAGAGTAAAGACTTACGCATTTTAATATATATATATAAAGCCCTAGGTTGTGGAGAGGACCATACAATAAAGTGGTAATAATCTAAGGCAGTATTTTCCAAAATGTTTCCTTAACGTAACACTTCGTACATTCTGTGTATTTAGTAGCGGAACAGTTTACTTATTTCTTCGAGATATTAATTAACTTGGTGGCCTACTAGTTAATTATTCCACTAGTTTGTGGCCTCGCGGAACACTAAGGTTCCATGGAACACAGTTTGGGAAACACTGATCTAAGGAGTATATATTTAAGTTACTAGCATCAGATAGTCTCTGAAAGACACAGCTGGTGAGCTCTCACGAGGGTAGCGGGACTCACATTTGAGGCCCTAAAAAAAGTTCTTTTCAAAGACAGGCACAAAAGAGGGAAGGAAAATGTTCATACTCCAGCGGACGACGGCTTTGTTTGTCTTAAAAATATGCGGGTCGCAACTGGGTTCGCGTGAAACCCTAACTCTTTATTCTTAAAAATCGATTATTTTGACATGGCTTCGAATACATTGAAGTAAAGTTTTATCAAGACTGAACCAACTGTGTGGATTTCTTTAAGTAACAGCATGACAGTGTGATAGTCAGTAGCTGGCTTTGTCGTCCCTATGGTCCCGAGATCGAATCCCTGCTCGCTTTCATTTCCTGCCGTCCCTGCATGAGCTTTGGACGTGGATGGAATAATCTTTATTTTGGAAGTGACGTCCAAAACCTATAAATAAACTTTACATTCTAGAGAATTCGTTTCAAAGATGGAGGCAAGCAGCTGGCCTCTAAAAGAGAAGTGGAGAGCGCTCTCGAAGATAGCGGGACATACATTTCAGACTCGTAGAAGGGCCATTAATAATAATAATAATAATTTTATTTATAAAGCGCTGTTAACAAACAAAATGTAGGCTCAAGGCGCTGTAACAACATAACAAACACAAACACAAGAGCTAACAGGACAAACTAATCTAAAAAAGTTTTAAACAGATAGGTCTTAATGTTCTTCTTAAAAGTGGTGTAGCATGTTGTCTGTCTGAGATCAATGGGGAGTGAGTTCCAAACCTTTGGTCCGTGAACTGAAAAAGCCCGCAGACCGTAGCTTTTGAGGGAGAAACGTGGCATTACTAAAAGCGTTGAGTCCATTGAGCGCAGGGGCACGCTGGGGGACATATGAAGTAATCAGTTCTCTAAGGTACAAGGGCATCTCGTTGTTATATATACACTGATGACAAAGTGTGGCGACCTTGTAATCGATTCTCGCTTTCACGGGAAGCCAATGGAGCGTGCGCAAGAGCGTAGTAGCAGAATCTTGTCTATTTTTTTTTAAGAACTATTCGAGCGGCGTTGTTCTGTATACGTTGCAGCTTGGCTATTTTGTCATCAGGTATACCTGCTAGCACGGCGTTGCAGTAGTCAAGGCGGGAGAGTATGAATGCCACAGCTAGCGTTTTTGTTGACTCCGTTATTAAATATGGTCGGATCTAGCTTAATCTGCGCAGCTGCAGATAAAGACCTCTGCAGAGCTGACTTATGTGTGGGTCGAAAGATAGTGTTGAGTCGAAGAAAACTCCAAGATTCCGCACTACATGGACAAAAGGAACATGGCAGTTCGTGATAAAGAGAGAATCTGTGCTTTCAACTTTTGAGACATTGTTCCTAGTGCCAATCTTAATTATTTCTGTCTTGTCTTCGTTCATCTTGAGTTTATTTTCAACCATCCAATCGCTCACCCTTGCAACGGTACTACTGATTTTCTCTGCCAGATGCGACACCTCTGGAGGGTACTGATGAATCGTATAACTGTGAGTCATCGGCAAAGAAATGGTATAAGATACCGGTTGGCCGTATGACACCGCTGAGTGGATATGTGTACATAGTGAACAGTACTGGGCCTAGAACTGATCCTTGGGGTACTCCGTACTTCCATTGTGGAAGGCGTGCGCAGCTGACTAAAGGAAAACTTGGCTTTTGTCTGTATTACATGTGACAAAATATGTGGTTTCAACTTGGTTTGTTTGTTATGAATCTTTGTAGTCGAAGACAATGCCTTTTCATAATTTAACAGAAAATCCATTATATATATATAATTATTACCTTTCTTGTATAGACTGCTTTATACTTTTTGAAAAATTCCTCGACATTTCTACACTTTGAGTATGGTTCTCCAAGACGAGAGATTCTAGTCTAAGACAAAAAAAAATTTAAAAAAAATGAGAAAAGCAAAAAGTAAAAATAAAAACAGGATTGCAAAGATAGTTTGTGTAGCGTTACAAACTAAGTTGGCCACCGACATGTCCTCTTATGGGTCCGAAATGCAGCTAGAAAGACAGGTTTCAACACTTTGAATGAATATCAGAAGCTGCGAACTAAAATCTATTTCCCACAATCCTATCTCCATCCTGAGAAAATGTGAATTTAAAGTTAAATTTTTCTGCAATCCCCCTTATTCTAAGTGTGAGATCCTGCTTGGATACAATCATTGTATCGTGAGATTTATGGCTAAATAAATGCAGTGTAGCCACGGGAAATACTGCATTCCTCATTAATCTTCGGACTCAAAAGACACGACTTATTATTAAAGAAAGAATGAATGGACAACTAACCAATCGTTTGGGATGAACAATTATTACAATAATGTTTATAAACACAATATTAACTCTTTCCACAATATTAACTCTTTCTTTCTCGGAATTCTTCATTTTGCTCATGACTATTTCACTCCCCTGTTATTTATTAAGCTTCAATAACTTTTTCGTTTACCAGGAAATGTTTTATTTGGTATAGACTTAAAGGGGAATGCCTGCTCTTTTTATTTAACACAAAAGAAAGTTTATAAAATTAAACATTAATTTAATTTAATAAGATCAAATCAACGTTGGTATCGTCAATTAGGAGAGAAAGAGTTAAAGATGCATTTAAAACACAAAAACAAAACAAAAAAACTCTACCTGTTGGATACCGATCATTGTTTGTTGCCCCACAGATACTGAGATGCCGTCATCAGGTAGTGGAATTGTTTTCTGCTTATGTATAACAATTTGTGCACCTTTGCCACTTGTCAGCAACGGCAGGTATTCATCCGTCTCCAAGTAAAGTATCAGTTGTAGACCTATGGGAAAAATAGTCAATCAACATCGTTTGTAGTTTTAGCTTGGTAATATCAGACAAGGTGGTCGACGTTAGGGTGCCACGGGAAAACGCTTTGAAGACCAGTTTTAGGCGTCAGCCTGCTTTAACTGACATAGAGGAGAGCACCATGCAGCGGGCCGCTTCCGACCGAGACAGCTGGAGATTTCCTACAAAAGATACGCATTCGAGACCAAAAGGAAATCTACTGCCAAGGACAGACGTAGACGACAGAAAGAAAACCTTAATTGACCACCAGCACTCAAAGATTACGTCTGCGCCGGTAAAATATGTAAACCAGCTAGGACTGCGTAGCCACGTGAAATCTTATCTTATATAATACAGACGTTACTTCAAAAAAAAAAAAAAAAAGATTATGATTACGTCCTACGTGTCATGCATTTAGTTATGAATATTAACCAATGACCTAAATACTGCCAAGTCACTGATTTTCCTGGCTAGCTCAGACAACCCATTCCATGCTCTAATAGCACTAGGGAAGAAGGAGCATTTGTACAAATTTGTCTTAGCATAAGGAACGAGGAATGTGCCTTTATCTTTGTGTCTTTCTGAGTATTTTATTAGATTTTGTTTTTGTATTTAAAGAGTATGGTTCAGTGTTTTATGTATACTTGCTAATTGCTACTCTACTGCAGTCTTTCATCTTCAGACTTGAAGAGAAGCTTTATTATTTTTAGTAGTATCAACGAAGCAGACAATTAATACAAATATTAATCGGCAATTTGGCAATTAGTCGTAAGAAATGGGGAGCAATCTCAAACGAAATCTACTGTTCTCTATTATTCTATGGGCAAACTAAAAGAAGAACGTTCTCTAATCTTATTTGATCCACAAATCTAAACACTGACCAACTTTAAAATATAAAAAAAAATGTGTTGAACATAAAATGTATTTAATGTTTTTGTAACAAGACAAACAAACAAAAAGATAAAAATGCGAGTGTGTTCTATGAAAAAGTGTGGTATATTATCTATGAAGTAGGCCGGTATATTATTGCTTTGTAAAATGGGATTACCTCCTTGTGGTCCGCTAGTATATGATACGTAGCTTTTGTTCTGTATAGTGTAACAATTTCCATGATCTGAATATGTGATTGTGGTAAAATTTCTGAAAAATTAAATTTAATGCATAAAACAAAATATTAACGTTGAATGATCTGTATTTTTTGTATATGTATTAATACTATGTTTTAAATATTGGGTGTTAATTTTATCACATTTAACAGCTAAATTATACAAGTGAAAAGAAAAATTCCCCATTCAGACATGTATAAGCTAATCGTTTTCTTTTGAAGACGTTTGACATCGGTGTTATTGGCGGGCACAAAGATCGTCTGCTTTCCCAAAACTCAGTGGCATTTTACGTCTCGAGAGACGAGCTTTTCCCTTTGCAACTTCTTGTGTGACTAAAGAGGCCAATTCTTGAGACACAGCAGCTGTCTGAGGTTGGGTATCGGTAATCATCAGGCGCCGTTGCATTTCCACTGTTCTTTCTGCTTCTTTTGTGTATGGCATCAGCAACCCAGGACTCTTCCTTTATGCCCCCAACACTAATGACAGGTAATCATTGCGATTCTCACAAGAATCCTGAAATTTTTGTCGGAAATCGAAATCGAAATCCATCAGTTCCGTAACCAGACGGTTTACCACTCATTATATTATCTTAGCTTACGAAAAAACGTTACTTCAAAAAAGATGATGATTACGCCCAATGCCTGTTCCTAGGTCAATCTAGTCATGCATGTTAGTCAATGATTTAAATTCTCATTGGTTTTTCTGGCTGTCTCAGACAACACATTCCATGCTCCAATAGCACTACAGAAGAAGAAGCATTTGTACAAATTTGTCCTAGCATATTGAATAAGGAATGTGCCTTTATCTTTGTGTCTTTCTGGGTATTTTAATAGGTTCTATTTTTGTAATTGAAGATTATGGCTCAGTGTTTTATGTACAATTGATATTCTTGATGGGTCAGGCTTCGAATTTCGGAATGTTTAGGGTGCCTCTGATCCCAACGACAAGTCACCTTTACTTTTCCCAAATAATGTCAAGTGCCCAAGCAAAACCAATACCTTCTATTTATATTGCTCAGGCATCCCCCCCCCACCTCAAATGCCATGTTTAAATAAGAAAACAATGAAGAAATGAGAATACAATATTGTCTAAACGAAATGAGTGTTTGTTAGTGATGAGGGAAAAATTACATTACTTGATACATCTCCTGGTGGCGAAAGAACATTGTCGCAACATGTCATTAAATTGATGACTGACATTCTGCTGTTTGGATCTGTTAGATATAGACATAAATGAAACATCGCTTTGTATTATTATACATATAACGAATCAGCATTAGAGTAGTAGGCTAGTATAATATTTATATTTATTTATTTTGTAGCGCAGCTTTCATGCTTATAAGATGCTTAGTTTAGTTTGTTTTTGAACCAGTGGGGGGGGGGGGGGGGGGAATATGCTGCTCTGAGGCGTTAAACACAACTCTGCTCGATTCGGGTGTCAAACTTGAGCTCTTTGATAGGCAGCCAAGCTGTTTCAACACATTATAATGGTCTACAATTTGAAGAAAAGGTTTTAGTTAAAGATTTCACTAAACTGCGTCAAGGATTTAACACTATATTGATCAGTGATTCATATATCTACATACAGGAGTAGCAGCACAGGAGTACAGTAACATTTAACTCAAGTGTCCCCATGCAGCTAATTTTGCCCGCACGCCGACATACCAACAAACTTACCAAAGCCGGAAAAGGTAGAGCACTTAGGCATCTTGCAGTACACAGCGCCTCACCTTGACAGAGAGCTTAAGATGCCGCTGATCCGCCACATATACCTCTCCATTGCGTGGAGAGGCAGGGCAGGGGGGAACTGCAATGTGGGGGACATAGTTCCGACCAGAGCTCGTGCTTAGGCATTTCCATGAAATGATCCATAGACGTTTCACGACTTAAGGAGGTCATATAATTACTGGCTTGAGAAAAAGGCCAAGGAGAGATCTGAATGGAGGGATGTGTTGAAGCAGACCAGGCCAGAGGCCATGGGCTGTAGCGCCACTGGGATGGATGGATGGATGGGGGAAAGGTATCCGAAGGGGAAGTTTATCAAGCTGCCTTTGCTTTAAACACTAAGCCAACGAATCGGGTTTCGAAGTCGAGCCCCCTCCCAAACAAGTTATTTATGCCACCCGCCACATACACCAGGTCTCAGTCAAAAAAATTAATTTATTGCTCCTAGGAGAAGTTATCGAAGCGGGGCTGTGTGGTTTTTAACCCTGGTCGAGATTAATCCATACTTCACCATATTTAATGTACCTATTTTTGTCATTAGTGTACTTTGAGTTGCTATTATGCCATGAAATACTGTACTCTTCATTAATCTTCGACTCGAAGAAAAGTTTTTATTTTTTATGTTACATTCACGGTGACAGCACTCGTTCACATTTGTACGAATCTTCATTGGGTTGGAGAACAACAGAAAGAAAGGGAGTAACGACAACGACTGTCAAAGGTCAACAGTCATTTTTATAGTGTCCGAATCAGAAACCCCATTAGTCTCCTTCTATAAACATAGCTTACACATGTACACATTCTGAGTCTTTTAGCAAAAGCTTTTAATAGAGCTAAATATAATATTTTTAAAATGACGAAAAGGTTAGGTAAAATTGAATCGTAAATTATACTTTTCGTCAGTTTTGTGTTTGGCTTTTTTTCCTCTCTGCAATATGAGCAAGCCATTCAAACAGACAGTTCAAAATACAATTTGTCTTGTTGAAACTTTTCTAACAGTTGTAAAGCGAACTTACAGATCCATAAAGCTGTAATAATCTGTTAGTTTGTCAAACAGATTGACCAGAAAAGATCTTTTTCCGACGGCTGACCAGCTTTTAGGTTTAGACTGTTGACAAAAAAAGTGTATATGTAACCCTTCTGATCATTAGGTCTAGAATGGTCCGCAAACAAAATTTTTTTTTAGAAAAAAATAAAGTAAAACAGTAACAATTTTATTATTAATAAGTGAAAAGAGGCGAAATAACTGCCATCAATTATAATATGATAGATTTTAATGATTTAATCATAATTCAGTTTACAGTGATGTATAATCTAATTGGCATACCCTATCACGCTTGAATTAGTTCGAAAAACACTACATTTCATTCTTCAAATACAAAAACAAAATCTAATAAAATACTCTGAAAGACACAAAAATAAAGGCACATTCCTCGTTCCATATGCTAGGACAAATTTGTACAAATACTCCTTCTTCCCTAGTGCTATTAGAACATGGAATGGGTTGCCTGAGCTAGCCAGGAAAACTAGTGACTTGACAGAATTTAGGTTATTGGTTAATATGCATGACTAAATGCATGACGTGTAGGACGTAATCATCTTCTTTTTTGAAGCAACGTCTGTATTATATAAGATAAGATAGTTCGACACAAATTTAATGACAATATATGTCCTGCTCAAAAGGATTGAAACTAGTTGAAATTTCTATTTTTATTTATTATATGCAGATGTAAAGCCTAAACGTATGAAATTGAAGCTGGCAAGTTATATTCATACATTCACAAAGAACCCTTTTCAGACCTTACGATCTATAAGGCAGATAATCTAAAGGCCATCTGTTTCTGAGGCTCACGGTTAACGATGGTGTCATGTGGCCAGAAAACCGCCTTTACTTTTCCCCCAAATAATGTCAGGTAACCATTAGAGCCTGGTGGACTCAGAGGCGCCCAAACATCTGGAAGTTAAAAAAACACATCTTCAACAGGATTTGAACCCGGGAACTCGGTTCGGAAGACAAGCGCTTTGGCACTCAGCCAACGCGCCTTTCTGTCAAAGATTTAGAGTAAAGATATATATAACTATCTTCTAACAAAATGAAGGGCTCTAGCGTTTTCCAAAAGTCATTGACTAGGTCAAGTTTGTCCCAATATAAAAAAAATCGTGACAAGAGCAGCAACTCATTCTAAAGCTCAAGATACTTATTTCCCTTTTCTTTAAGTGTATCAAAGGTGTTAATAGCTAGGAACTAAAAATTTCCTACATTTGAACGTGTAAATCTAGAATAACATTTACCGTGTCGTAGTAGGAATCTTCCCCCTGATCATAGTCTTCCACCTCTGAGTCATTTAACTTTGCTCCGGCATCATAGGAATCAAGGAAGTCATTGAAGTAAACGATCCTGTCGCTTAGATCAATAGATAACACTATAGAGTTTGCGAGTTCCAGATTTACAAATAATAAGACATTCATTTCACTTTTGACAAAAGTTTTCTGTGGTCTGTCCGTCCATCTGTCTGTCACACTCAGATCTCAAAAAACTAAAAAAATTATTCAAAATACTATCTCACGATATTTTGCAGCTTGCATAGTTCTCGTGGAAAAAATACTTTTTGTTTTCTTAAAAGGAAACTGTTAAAAAAATAATTATGCAAGTCATGTTCTTTAAACTTCAGGGGAGGTAAGCCTTAAAGTTATGTCAGGGACTTTTTCATTGAAAACTGGCTTTATTGATAGATAATAATTATTATAACTTTTATATAGCGCTACGTTCATGCTTATAGCATATTCAGAGCGCTATGGTTCAATCTCTTTTGTGGACCAGGGGACATTGGGTATCTGGAGAAGGTTTTCCGGGCTGCCTTTAGGCGATCAGTAAACATAACTCTGTTCGAGTCGGGTGTCGAATCTCGTGCGCCCTTCATAGATAGCCAAGACAAGCCAAGTTGAAGCGTACTTAGCCTCTCGAGCAAGATTCGCGAATTGGTACAAAAAAGTAGCACTATAAATCAAAACAGAAAAATAGTGATGGATTCGAGTAAAAAAAAAAGCACTAGAGACCACAATGAAACAAATATTAATGGCTCATTATTAAATAGATATTTTTTTCAGTTGTTAGTTTTCTTGAATGTTTATCTATGTTTTAAGACTTTTGGTCTGATATATACTTCAGTCATAAATCTGCAATAAGGATTAGGTCTACTTCTGTATGGAGCAGTCAAACTAGATCAAACATTGAACCCAGATCTAAATCTAACTTAACAATTCTACAACAATTTTTGAATTATTAGAACTAAACAAATAATTTTGAATAATTTCATGATTAAACTTGTTAGAGACGTGATATATTGATTATATAATCAATCACATCTATTCTCTCTCACTCTCTCTCTCTGTATATATATATATATATATATATATATATTTATATATATATAATCACATCTATTCTCTCTCTCTCTCTGTATATATATATATATATATTGTTACGATCTTCTCTGGCAGGCCTTCTGCAACACACTGCCCAACAACACAACACATCTAAAACATCAACTTGACAACAAGAGCTTCAATAAACAATGTGGCGGTTTAATTACAAATACATCGACAGCCAATTCAACACAACTGGCTACATCAAATTCAAATGCTTTCTTGAACATAACAGAACTGCCTAACTAAACATTACTAGTCTCTCTAGCTCGTACAGCTACATCTTCGAGGACTCAAAGGTACCACAAGCCCTTACTGCTTTGCTGTCCTGGACTTAAGTGTCTATCGTTACATGGGTCATATTTGCGTGAACTAGCAGTACTGTCCCTTGTCTATCGGCAGCCGTTGACCTGTGTGATTGGCCTGAGTCGTGTGTATCAGTAGGCCGCACACACATTAACCCTTTCAGTCAGCCACTGGAGTTACTACATATATATATATAATCACATCTATTCTCTCTCTCTCTCTCTCTCTCTCTCTCTATATATATATATATATATATATATATATATATATATATATATATATATATATATATATATATAAATTAAGATGGATTTATATCTACTACGCGAAATCTATATTTGTATACATCTATAATCAATACGGTGGCAGCAATGAATCATTGAATGAAGATAACTCCAAGTGAGGCTTCAGTGCAGATTCAGTTGTAGATTTAGATAGATCGGGATCTAGCTTTTGGACAACTTAAACGGGACGGACTTACAGACTGACACAGACCACAAAATAATTAGATAAGCTATTCCACTTTTGGGAACCACTACAAAGAAACTAAACTTACTAATTATTTTTTCCATATTCATTAACAAAGCCTTTCTTCTCAGCACTACTGAAACCAGCCTTTGCCCTTAGATCGAGTTCCTGTAGGCTGGCTATGAACTCTTGCAGGTCACTGCTCGACTCATTCAGCTAGGTATAAATAAAAAGTTCTTTTAATTTGTTAGTTGCAATTTACTTTTTAAAGGTAATCACTTGGATTTAAAAAGAAAGAAATAGACTTTAAAAAATAAAAAAATCGCTACATAGAAATGAAAACTACCACTAAAGGCTTTTTTAGTTTGAGCTACCACGTTCATTTTTTTTTTAAAATCCGAAGTCAACATAAAAAGGGCACAGGAAACGAAACTATTTGACATTAAACAGATTTTCGCTTTACATGGTGTATGCTGCATTGGTATAAAACAGTCGAGTAAGCTGCCATGCAATGTTTCACTCTTACCATTGACATTCGCATAATGTTGACGTTACAAATGGTGATGGCTGGGAATTCAAGGCTGCTAAACCCGAGATGGATTTCTGAGCGTGTTCCATACTCAAAATATCTGTTGATATTGCTAAAAATAGATAAACACAAATGTTATTTTTGACGAAAAAAAAATAGAATAACCTGTTTCTCTAGCAATACAAATTTACGTGTATGATAATGCTACATGGGCGTAGCCAGGATTTTTGGGGGGAAGGGGCTGAACCCCCTCCCAAACCCCCCTCTTGCTACGCCCATGTTATGCTAAACGCTACAAAAAAAATGAAATCGACTACTAAAATCGAGTCTAATCTTCAGCGTGGGTACCTGTAGAGATAAAGATTGCGTGAGTTTATGAAACAAAAAAAAATCAGCAATGGTTCTGTAAGCCATCTGATTTACTAGTGGGATAAATGTGTGTATGGGAGTATAATCTATTTCAGCCTTTTTAACTCTCTCCAACCTCTTTCCTTAGCTCTTTCTCTCTTTAGCTCACTCATCTCTATCTTTTTTTTTTAACCATTCCCGAAAAGCCGTAGTCAGTCAATGACTGCCAATCCCATCTCTTTTCCAGTGGCTATCATCCGTGTTGGCCTTTTCTTGTTTATATTATGGCTGCCTGGTCGTGCAGTTTGCGAACTGGACTGTCGTTCGAACTTATCGATGGTCCAGGCTTCAAACCCTGCCCGTTCCCATCCCCCGTCGTCCTGCGGGAGGTTTGGACTAGGAGGTAAATTATCTTCAACTCCGAAGGAACATCCGAAACATTTAAAACATTTTACAAACAAAACAATTTTACTAACATCCAATATAAACAATTCAACTCAAATTGCACTATCGCTTGTGTCTGGCCTAGTTTCGTCTCGGCCCATTGACTTTTTTGTTTTACCTTGTCACGTGAACGCACACTTCACGGCTGAATTAGTCTTTGACCTTTTTGCAATGGCGTACCACAGTTCGGTTTTACAATGTTCAAACGGACAGGAACTCCACAAGAAGGAGGAGCGTCTTAAATATGTGTTACAGTTTTCTATACTATCTAGCTCTATATAATCTACAATAGTTTCTCACGAAGTTTAGGTGTCCCTGCGTTCAGCTGCAATAGCAAAACATTTAATAACTCTGTCAAGACCAACACTAAACTTGATTACAAATGATATATCACACTCTGGCCTCTGTACTGTTCTAAACTTACACACTTCCGGTCATTCGCACTTATATTCGAACTGACATATATAAATAAAAATAGATTATACACACATACACATTCATCCGTGAGAACTAGTTTAAGGTGAGAGAAAGATAAAGACATCAAATTGTTTTCGATGACATGAAGTTTAGAAGGTGTCATTCTACATGTGACAATAATTAACAGCTTGGTGTTACACGCTGTGTCAACGCGTTGGTGTCTGGGCGGTTTCTGATGTCAAAGCTGGTGAATAGTTGACAGTTGATGTGTGAAATTAAACAAAAAAATATTGAAAAAAATCTATTTACGTCAAGATCTGTGTTAGAACTGTAAAGTATCAATTTGCAGGCGTGAGAGTGTTTATTAACACATTGGTGTCAGAGGTAATTAAAGAAGTCTTAGAACGATCAATGTCATTATGTTCAGAAGACTTATCGACATTTTATACCTAAAGAAAAGTTAAAAACTTATAAAAACGAAGACAATGTAAAGTAAACACAACTATTGATATCATGACGTCAGTTGCTCAGAAAGTTACACAACAATAGACATACATATTATATACATAAAGCTCTAGGACCACATTTTATGAAAAGAGATGATTGTAAATTAAATGTAGCGAAATAGGAGACATACTTGCAATAGTCACCCAGAGGTCAGCGGTCAGATGCTGCACCCAACATTAGTGCTTCCTTTAAATATATATATATATATATATATATATATATATATATATATATATATATATATATATATATATATATATATATATATATATATATATAATATGTATGCCTAATTCTTTCTGTAAAAAAATGCCAGAGAAAACAGCTGGGTATTAGATAACAAAGAGAACAGCTGGGTATTAGATATTAGAGAGAACAGCTGGGTATTAGATATTAGATAATAGATAAAACAGCTGGTTATTAGATACCAGAGAGAACAGCTGGGTATTAGATACCAGAGAAAACAGCTGGGTATTAGATGAAAAAGAAAACAGCTGGGTGTTAGATACCAGAGAAAACAGCTGGGTATTAGATACCAGAGAAAACAGCTGGGTATTAGATATTAGAGAGAACAGCTGGGTATTAGATATTAGATAATAGATAAAACAGCTGGTTATTAGATACCAGAGAGAACAGCTGGGTATTAGATACCAGAGAAAACAGCTGGGTATTAGATACCACAGAAAACAGCTGGGTATAAGATACCAGAGAAAACAGCTGGGTATTAGATACCAGAGAAAACAGCTGGGTATTAGATACCAGAGAAAACAGTTGGGTATTAGATACCAGAGAGAACAGCTGGTTATTAGATACCAGAGAGAACAGCTGGGTATTAGATACCAGAGAGAACAGCTGGTTATTAGATACCAGAGAGAACAGCTGGGTATTAGATACCAGAGAGAACAGCTGGGTATTAGATATTAGAGAGAACAGCTGGGTACTAGATACCAGAGAAAACAGCTGGGTATTAGATACCATAGAAAACAGCTGGCTATTAGATACCAGAGAAAACAGCTGGCTATTAGAAACCAGAGAAAACAGCTGGCTTTTAGATACCAGAGAAAACACTCATTTGGGTATTAGATACCAGAGAGAAGAAAACAAATGAGTGTTTACTGCTGCTAGTCAACACTCTGACAAAAAGGAGAAACTCTTTAATACTGGATAGACGAAAGTTAAGATGGTTCGGTCATATTGTACGACACGACTCATTGTCAAAAAATCATCTTTCAAGGTACAATGGTGGAAACACGAAAAAAAAAGGGTTGTCCAAAGAAAAGCTGCTGGACAGAATGGACTGTCCGCTCTCTCTTGCTATTTTACTAAGAGCAGCGGCTTACCAGGAAGAGTGGAGGGACTTAAATACTCGGACTATCACAGCACGCCTGCAACAAAAGTCAAGAGACAGATGACTTCACCAAAAACAAGCAAATAACCGCATAATGTCAATACATGAACAATAAATTCACAAATAAATGATTTTTTCACTAACAAAGCTTCATACTTATAGAGTTGAACTGTCAATGCCGCAGTAGCCCCCAACAGGATCAAAATCCACAAACTTCTATTGAGCGTGTGTTTTGAGTCCACTGCAAAGACGATTCCGTGCAAGGAAACTCGGCTGGTGTAAAAAGTGAAGGTATCCCATAATTTTGAGCTCTTTTTGTCATCTTTCTCTACAGCTTTCTCTAAATAACTCAAAGCTTTGACTTTGGTCATTATGGGAAAATGCGCCTTAAAAAAAAAAAAGAAGTATTAACATTTTTCAAATCAATCATTTAATTAGCCTAATTATTAACATTTCTGACCTTTATTAAAGTAAGTAAAGTATCATTTTCAGAGCCTGCGATCTATAGGGCAGAAAATCAAAAAGTCATCTGATTTTATGTCCCACGATTAACGAGGTTTTCATCTGGCCATTGATAACCATCGACCGCCTTTACTTACCCTAATTGATGTTAGGTACTGATCATAGTCTGGCAGACTAAAAATGCCGAAATTCTAAACCAAAGTAGTCACCGGGATTTGAACTCGAGACCTCTAGGCTTGGAAGTTAGCTCTTTACCACACACACACCACACCCCCTGAGCTACATTTTATGAGACTGTGAATATAAGCTTTGTCCTGAAATTAAATAATATAATATAGACTGAATTAAAAATTTCAACAAGGTGACAATGTTATCACACAAACTCACGTGTGACCTCCGCCGGGTTCGCTCATTAATTAGAAATATTTCACCAAAACTGCCAGCACAATATCACTGACCAGTGTGATAACTCCATGTACTTAGTAATCAAGGCAATTCTCTGGACTTACACAGTCTGCGGCCCAAGTGAACTTCAACGGGTTGTTGTTGCAAGCTCTCATAGACACTGGCAGCTGTAAAAGCTACATATCAGAAGCCGTCGTCAAGAGAAATAAATCGCCAGTACGCCCGTCTACAAACAGAATATTCATGGCCACTACACATCTTTCTGAAAAGACATTAGGACATACATTTGCCGATGTCCAGTACAAGGGAGAACACTACGAAAAGGTCAAACTTTCTATACTTGCTGGATTGTGTTCGGATGTAATACTTGGCGTAGACTTTATAAGTCTTCATAAGGAATTGACCATATCGTACGGGGGAAAACGCAATCCTCTACACATCTGTGGCCTTAAAGCAGCACAAGTCGAAACAACGAGCCTATTCAGTAATCTAACTTCTGACTGCAGACCGGTGGCTACTAAGTCCCGAAAGCACTCAATAGGTGATTACAAATTTATTGAGTCTGAAGTTAGAAAACTCATCTCGGACAAAATCATTGAACCCTCTAGGTCTCCCTGGAGAGCACAGGTGCTGGTGACAACAAACGAGGGACATAAACAGAGAATGGTCATTGATTACAGCCAAACAATAAATCGCTTCACCTTACTGGATGCATACCCAATGCCCCTAGTCGATGAACTGGTAGAACGGATATTCAACTATTCCGTTTTTAGTACTCTAGACCTCAAAAGTGCCTACCATCAAAAACCAATCAAGACTGAGGAAAGGTCGTTTACTGCATTCGAGGCATGTGGCAAACTCTACCAGTTCTGTCGCATCCCTTTCGGTGTTACCAACGGAGTGGCATGCTTTCAGAGAACAATAAATCAAATTATTGAGAATAAAAAGTTGCAGGACACCTTTGCGTACGTGGACAATGTAACGGTATGTGGTCATGATAAAGAGTCGCACGATGAGAATATGCAAAGATTTCTAGATGCTTCTAGAAAATATGGGATCACATTTAATGAGGACAAAAGTACGATAGCCACTGACAAAGTTTGACTATTGGGATACGAAATTTCTAAAGGCCTACTCAAGCCAGACCCTGACATATTCCAGGCTTTAAGAAACCTTCCTCCTCCTCATGATATGCGCTCACAAAAACGAATCGTGGGCATGTTGGCGTACTACTCACAGTGGATCCCAAATTTTTCTAACCAAATAAATGTTTTGGCAAATAACACGTTGTCCCCTCTTTCAGAAACAGTAAAGACAGCCCTGAACGAATTAAAACAGGAGCTGGAGAAAGCTGCCATCTTCACCATCGACTATACTCGACCTCTGACAGTTGAAACAGACGCTTCGGATGTTGCAATAGCTGCCACCCTCAAACAGGATGGCCACCCCGTGGCGTTTTCTTCAAGAACACTCTCTAAAAGTGAAAGGCGGCACTCAGCAATAGAAAAAGAAGCCTACGCCATTGTAGAATCTTTAAGGAAATGGCACCACTACTTAATAGGAAATCGCCTTACCCTTGTCACGGATCAACGCTCTGTGGCCTTCATGTATGACAAACAGAGCAAAGGGAAATAAAGAATAAAGCCATGTTATTGGTTTACTAGTATTTGTTGTTTCATTACAATTTATTCGACAAAAATTATGTATCTGGATTAGTGTTGGATTCCTTAAATTACTCAGACCGAAAGAGCTGGACATTGATCCTAATGCTCCTCTGGCCTCAGAAAAATAGACGACTGGTATGACACATTTCAGAATTTTCTTTCGTCCATCAAGGATATTAACGAAGACTTTAAACTAAAGTTGTCGAGTAAATTGTAATAAAACAGCAAATACTAGTATACCAATAACATGGCATAATTCGCCAAAATTAGACTACAGTAAACAGTGAATGAAACCAACACGTCTCGCATAACACTGATGCAGCACTATACACACACTGGACATAAAACACAGATACTGGGCATGACCTTCTGACACGCTGGGCGCACGCAGAAAATCAACTCAGTTACACTACAGAAATAAAATATTAAGGTATTCTCTTTCTCTGCAAACATGGTATAGATTTAGATCTAATAATATTGAAAAAGATAGAGACCTCAACAAAAAAAAAAATGCTGACCAGAGACTTTACACGCTGTATAACGAGGGGAACATTTAAATAATAAAATCAAATAATACAGGTGAAAGGTCGACAATATAAGTTAGTCGACACTGAGAGTCAATGTTGAACACGAAGTTTAATAACAACGAATCGAACCGTCGAATGTCCTGAAACTAAATCTCTACGTCCATAACAAGCAATAGAAAAAAAGAATACTTTTTAAAACAAAGCTTATCTAATGGAAGGAACCGCTGAGTACTGTTATTTATTTAAAAATGACCGGGTTTATCTCCCTTTCTTTTACATAAACAAAATTCATTTAATCAGTACCAAATGATTAACTAATTGGTTAATTTTTGGATTGATTCGTGTATTGTCATAAGTATGGAGGTGCAGTGGCTGAGTGGTAAATCGCTTGGGTTCCGAACCGAGGGTCCCGGGTTCGAATCCTGGTGAAGATTGGGAATTTAATTTCAGGATCTTTGGGCGCCTCTAAGCCCATCCAGCTCTAATGGATACCTGTCATTAGTTGGGGAAAAGTATGGGCGGTGGTCGTTATGCTAGTCACATGACACTCTCGTTAACAGCGGGCCAAAGAAACAGATGGCCTTTACATAATCTGCCCTATAGAATTAGTACGCACAATTTATTTTAACTTGATACGAGAACGAGAATAAGATGTGGGAGAAAGAACGTGTCCAAACATAATAAGGGGGCTAATTCCATAAATATATTCACATCTCTCATTTAGTAGCAATTTGTCCCTTTATTTCCAACTCAAACAATAGAATTAATCACCAACAATTAATTAACTAATTGTTTAATTTTTTTTTAAGCTTGATCCGAAAATGGGGAAATGGGAGAAAAACACGTTCAAGCTCTTTACCAAACAGACAGACGGAGAGACACACATACATACAGACAGACAGAATGAGTTGATATAAGCTTTGTTAAAACTGCTTCTTGTAAAGCCGTGAAAAGGTTTTATTTACGTTTCGCTATTCTTCCTAAAACCATAGTCTTGTTTTTAATAATTGCGTCATTGTCTCTAAGTTAAAACTTTCCTTTTCTGTGAAACAAATAACGAATTCCTAATTGTGCGATAACACTTACTAAAATCAAGTAATGGTATACACATGAAGTCCGCGCAATTTTGTCGGTGCTACTTTGTCGGTGCTAATTTGTCCGCGCTATTTTGTCCGCGTTATTTTGTCCGCGCTATTTTGTCCGCGCTATTTTTTCCGCGCTATTTTGCTGGGCCAAAAAGGATGAGAGTAAGACGCGTAATTTTTTTTTTTTTTGGAAGAAACATTTAATAAATAATAAAATAATAATGACAAACTATAATCAAAAATAATTGCAGCTTCTTATGTCGTATTCTTGTGATTAAGATTTTAAAAAATTTTCATTTCCGAATACTTATCCTTACCAGTGAAAAATATAAATTCTTTCATAAAGGTCTGAAATCTATAATGTTTAAGTGTAACAAAATTTAAATTCTGAAAGCAACAAGGATGGCTGCCTGGTCCTGCGGTATTCGTGATGGACAAACGTTCGGCTTTCTCGATGGTCCATGGTTAAACCCTGCCGACTGCCATCCCCTGGGAGATTAGGACTAGGAAGTAGACTATCTTCATCTCCGGAGAAGCATCCGAGACATGTAAAAATATATTTAAAAAATAACGGGGTTATAGCGATGGCTGCCTGGTCGTGCGGTTTGACGCTGGACTGTCGTTTGGATTTATCGATGGTCCCGGGTTCAAACCCTACCCGCTCCCATCCCCCGTCGTCCTGCGGGAGGTTTGGACTAGGAAGTAAACTTTCTTCAATTCTGAAGGAACATCCGAAACATGTAAAACAATGGCCTACCTCATCGGGCAAAGCAGAATCACTATGAAACTAAGTAGACTTTCAATCTTGTCTAGTCTGTTTCCCTCATGACGTAATGTTGGACACAAGCTCAGTGGCACGATCTGGTGTCTAGTCAGAATATAAATGAAGCTGTTTTTTTTTTAACTTTCATGCATAAAAATACGCATACACTTTTAAGTAATTCCACTTCACTTTAATTCAAATATACTCGCATAGACTCTACGTAATTTTTAAACAAAAGTACCGAAGTGTACTAGAGATCTAGAGTTCTGGTGAGAAGTAGATAGGACAAAGAGCAAGATTGAACTCGAATGGGATCAGCAGACGATTGCTGTTACAATTTTGGAGGTATCAACTTTTGCGACTGCTGTCAGGGCTCTTAACATTTTCTCGTTTGAAACGCGACAATTTAGCTATAACGTTGTCATTTCAACAGAGAAAATGGCCTACGCGTAACACAGGAGACAGTCAATAAAAATGTCATTCAATATACTGTGTGAACGGAAAAGTAAAAAATATGTTTCTCTTAAACTGACATTATTTCTTTGGTGTGAATCTAGTCTTAAACATTAGTCGTTTTCTATTATTCTTTGTTTAGGGCAAGTCCATTCCGATTGAAGACTTTTCCTCTTCCATGTCTGTCTGTCTCTCTCTCTTTTCTCTCTGTATGTGTGTTTTTCTTTTTATGCCTCTCTCTTTCTCTCTTCCCCCTTTCCTCCTCTCGCTCTGTCTTTATGTCTAACAGCCCCCCCCCCCTCTCTGTTTCTCATCCTCTCTCTCTCTCTCTTTCTCTCACCTAGTCTCTATATCATTAACCCTGTGTGTGTATTTCTGTCTCTGCCTATATGTCTCTATACAAGTTCTACTTTTTTCTCCCTTTACAATCACAGTATATTAGGCTTACTCAGTGGTTGCCAAACTTATAATTTAAAAGAGCATTTCTTTTTTAATTACAGTATTTAAAGCTGAGTCCAAGAGCAAATATTTTAATTTAAGCTTTGTTATAGTTCAGAAATATTTATGGAAATAATCATAATCACATGTTCAATCTCGAACTTACATTTGTTAATATGTTTTAGTTAATACATTTTTATCATGCAAATATGCAAAAAATTTATATTATAATATAACAAGTTTATAATACCTCGATTGATACATTTATATAGTCTTTATAGCGTATCCGTAGAATGTTGGCTTTGAGGGCTAAAGTTATGGGCTCACATTTTCAAACTGAACATTTCCTTTTGTGAATTTTTTAAAAAATAAATGAAAATCTATTTTTCGATAACCTAAAAAAAATGATGCCTTTGTCTGACCATATATATTCTTAGCGGAAAATCAAGAGATATCAGGCTATTACATTACATTGTTCATTTGCTTTCTTTGTAATTTCATTCCTTCAGTATCTTGAAAGATGATTTTGAACACTACTTTGCATCTAATAATATGACCCAACCAGCTTAGCTTTTGTCTCTGTAAGCTACAGAGGAGTTTCTCCTTTTTTAAACAAGCAACATGATTCACCACTATCAATTTAATACTTTTTTTTTAATTAGTTTGTCTTTTCAAGACAGACCCAATACCTGCAGAGGAGGTTACCATGGCCATTGCAGTGCTAAAGAACAAAGCACCAGGGCTAGACATGGTGTCAACAGACATGCTAAAACATTGGGGGCAGTGCATAGTTGACTGATCTCTTAAATCTTTGTTGGCGAGCTTCTTAAGTTTATGAGGACTGGCAAAATGAAGTTATTGTAAAGCTTTCAAAAAAGGGCAACTTGGAAGAAGGCAGCAACTGGAGGGGCATTATACTCCTCTCTGTCCCGGGCAAAGTTTTCAGCACTGTTTCGTCGAGACGGCTCCAACAGTCTGTAGATGAGAGGCTCAGAGAAGAACCAGCAGGCTTCCGAAGAGGCAGATCATGTGCAGAGCAGATCTTCGTTCTATGAAATATCATAGAACAAAGTCTCAAGTATCAACAACGGCTAACGATCAGTTTCGTAGATTAAGAAAGCGTTTGATAGTGTCCACCAAAAAAACACTAAGGAAAATAGTTAGAGAATACGGCATCTCAGAAAAATTCGTCCAGATTCTAGGACACCTCTACAGTCAATCTAGTCGCTGCATAAAAAGAGAAGAGGGAACAAACGAGTTGTTTAGCATCGAGACAGGTGTGAGACAGGTGTGAGACAGGTGTGAGACAGGGATGCATCTTATCTCCCTTTCTCTTCCTCCTAGCCATCGACTTCATAAAGAGGAGAGCAATGAACCAGACTGTCTTTGGTATTCCATGGCGTGAACAAAACCGAATGGCGGACTTGGACTTTGCCGATGACGTTGTACTACTCGGGGCTACAAATAAATGCATACAAGAAATGACGGAGAGCCTAGATAGAGAGGCACCCGAAATTGGCGAGGTATTCTTGTAAAACAAACAGATGTATACTTAAAATAATGAATAATGAATACTTGCAACAATAATTTATTATATAATAATTATATTATTAAAGAGGTGCCCCACGTAAAAACCTTTTAGAGACCAACTTAGGCGCCAACTTGCCTTAGCTGACATAGAAGAGAGCACCTGTTTACATGCGGCATCAGAACGAGACAGCTGAAGGTCACTTACAAAGGCCGCGGGATACACATTTGAGACCAAAAGAAAATCCGATGCCGAGGACAGACGCAGACGGCGAAAATATCTTAATTGACCACCTGTGGACAATGGCTATGCATGCCTTGAGAGTGGCAAAATATGTAGGTCACAGCTGGGGCTGCGTATTCACAGAAAATACTGTATTCCTTATTAATTTTCGAAATCGAAGACAAACCTTATTATAGTATTATAAAATGCCATTAAAGAGAAACTAAATAAACATGATTTAAAGAACAATTCCCTTAATCTCATTAAAAAACATTTAAAGAAACATACTTTTTCTTCTTCTAGCCTTACAGAACTCCAGTAGAACAGCGCTAATTTATCTTATAAGCTGAGACCATATCTGGTCTAATAGATAACGCTGCTAAATCTGATAGTTTTCACCAATCACCGTACAAGTAGGCGCTATGTCATAACTCTTAGTTAGCAGTTATATTTTTTAAAGGCTTCTCCCAGCTGATCTATTCCTACATCTAATGTTAACAAAATAAGAACTATAATATAGACTCTAAATTAGAAAAGCTGATTAACATCTTTAAAGAAATCTGTTAATTAGTGATCAAGTTTATTAACAAATCATAATTTATAAAGGTTGGAAGTCTCTTCTCTCACCCACTCAGATGACTATTTCCTATTTTGGATTAGTTTTAAACTTTCTAAAAAATTTTTTTAAATGTTGACACAAATCTTGGATCCATTGTGCTAATTAGAGAAATAATCATAGTTTTTTTTAATCTATTACAACATTAAGGCTTTTAGGGGATTATATTATTTGTTACAAGTGTTTCTTATTCCCAACCCTAGTGCCACCAGAGCTGGGAACGGAATGACTTAGCAGAGTTTCTAATTAACAAGCAGTCATGCAGGGCCGGTATTAGGCCTCTAAAATGAACGACGGAATAGTCAGCTTTCATTTAATAACAATGTAACAGTAAGGCGAATTTCAACCAAAACAAGAAGTTGAAATAATTAATTTACTTTAATAGTCCTTTTACCTTTACCTTTACCTATCCCTTAGTCTGTTGGACCGTTGGGGCACCAGGCAAGATTTGTCAACCGTCTTTCTCCATTCCTTCCTTTTTTTTTGCCTTGTTTAGAACCTCTCTCAATGGCAGGCCCGTCCATTCTTTAATGTTGTTCTCCCATCGCTTTTTCTGTCTGCCTCTTCTTCTTTTCCTGGCACTGTTCCCTGAAGGAAGGTCTTTGCGAGCCCTGTAGATATATAATAGTCACTGGCATACAAATATAGATCTAAATCTAACTCGACCTCTTCCAAAAAATAAAAGCGACATTTTGCTAGTCGATAGTAGATCTTTAAGGCAGATCTAGATGATGTTTATCGTTTCCTTGTTAGAAAACTACTTTCTACTGTAGATCGCTCGTAACGTTAATTTGACAGTGATTTTGTACTTAGTAAAGTGTGAATAAAATGCAAAGACGAATTGAGTCTTTAATACAAAGTCTTAATTTTCACTTATTATCCCTATCCCTACCCATACTGGGTCCCGCGCAATCCGTTTCGCATAGGGCCCAGCAATCTAATGATTTGACTGTATGGAATTTGGCCTTTGCTGTGTGGAGGGAGAGTGGCCCTTGAGGGACTGCAGGCACGACATGGCCTAAATTGTGCCGATGTGCCCAAAATCACAAATCACAAATCACTCCCAGCCCTGCAGTCATGCATTAGATTAAGATATAGAAACGCGTAAAACGTAATGATCTTCTCTTTTGAATGAACGTCTGTAATTGATAAGATAAGATAAGACCGATATTTTAGGTTAATAAATGATTTAGAATAAACCTGTTTAAAATAGTATTGTCTTGCTAAAAAAAAATGGCGCCCCAGTAAACAAGACTGTGCTATTTATATTCAAAAAGAAGCACGCTCTAGGTATTTCGATCGAATTAGTTTCTCACTTGAATACGTTTAAATCGTACTAATACATAAATACTATATTATTATATTCTCCCATTTATCCAAGACACGCAAACAATTTCTTATGAATACTGCACAACTGGGTCAGGCTTGGCGAGCACCATATTTTTTTAAGAAAATTTTTATTGGTTTGACATTGAATAAGATTCCAGAGAAGTCCTCCTCAAAATGATATTTAATATTTTAATAATGCAATAACCTAAGTTTCAGCACTTCCTACATTTTTTTATTGCGGTTAAAAACCCCATAATATTAACTAAAATGGTTCAAACTAGTTCATGTAGGTTTAAAGTTTATAACAAAGCAGATACACATCAAATGGTAACGTTTACTCCTAATCGTTTGAACCGTCACGATAGTTTAACGATAGATAATAGACCATAATTTGCCAATTAAATAAATTAATATTCTCCTCGGCGTGTTTTTTTCTTTACAATGCTTTATTATAAAGAGTTTTAGAACTATTTAAAAGCGACGGTGTGAAAAAAAATGCGAACTACACTCATGAAAATGAAGTCTGCCAACCAGGTAAAGGGGGGGGGGAACTTTCCAGTTATCTACTATTTTTATAACTTTTTACTCTTGAGATCACTTGGACACAGAAACAGGTGTCTGGTTCAAGTTCCGCTTTTTTAGTGCTACCTCTGTGGAGTGCCATGTACCACCAAGTTCTATTCGAATGTCCTACAACCAATAGGCACACATTCGTGGTTTTTACAAACAATCTCCAGCGTAGAGAATTTTTGCTGTCCAAGGAGCTCTTTTCGACCACATCTTCTAGACCATGCGTCCAGAGTGTCCGATCCATTGAAAATGGCTGTGTTATATTGGACATTAGCTTCGATCTCTTCCAGACAGAGCGCTATGTTCAAACCGAGCTCAAAAGTTTCAGTTTTGACAGTTAAACGGTCCCGGCTCCAGGGCGCTTAGTTCCAAAGATGCAGGTCAACTCTTCTGACTGTTAAACGGTTCCGACGCCTGAGCGCATTACACACAACCAGACAGTCATCTACTTGGCCTAGATCTAGTTGCTTTCTTAAAATTTACAACCTCTAGGGCTAAATGTTGTGATTCTGTTCTAGATTTAATGCTTGGCAGTCATTGCATTTGTACTTTATCTTATAGTTTTTCAAACTCTGACTTGACAAGAATGTTACATCTTGCACCTAGTGTCGATACAGAAAATTAATGTAATACACGACTAGATTTACAGTCCATTTATCTTCAACGAAATTGATGTTCTCAGCTTTTTACTGGCTACTTGCAGTACTAAAAGGTAGAATGTTTTCATCACTGTGGTTGTCATCTTCAACCAGATTAACGTTGCGTTTTTTTCTGCATATTTGAAACCAGCGGTTTTTATTTTTGTAGACATTGCATGTAGTTCATTTAGCTGGATATTTTCCCTTTTCGTGGTTCTTACCGCATTTACTACATAATTTATCTGAGTTGTCTTTAGACTTCTGCTTGAGTACATTGTGTGACTGTCTCTTGATTGCTAGAACTTCTAGGCCACAAAAATTTTTACTTGGCTTTGTGACATTTCATATTGGTGTCCGATTTCTAAAGCCTTGCTAAGGGTAAACTTCTGTCCCTGATCAAGTAGTCTTACTTGTACCTTTTTGTGTATGACTCCGCTAATGATCAAATTAATAAGCATATCATCTGGATTACCATACTTACAGTCCATAATGAAACGCTTTAGGTCTTTAACAAAGTTATCAAAACTTTCTCCTTCTACCTGCTTTCTCTGATGTGCTAAATCTTGACACTCTTTTGTTTCGGCCTTATGTAGTCTTCTATTTTCTTTATTAGCAATAGCGGATCTCCCTCGTCACTATCATTAATATTTAGACTTTTATAAACTTCACGGCCCTGTAGACCTCATTCCACATTCCCAGCCATGCGGCTTTTTGTTTATTATCGGCACCAGTTAACGGTCCTTTGAAGCAAAAGCTTACCTGCTGTTGAAATCTTTAAAACTCTTGATATAGATGTTTTGCATTCCAATTCAAGATTGGTTGATAAAAAAAAAAAAAAGAAGCCATAATTAGATTAATAAAAAACCTTTGTCTGGACAGTTTTTAAGTTTTACTCTGACACCATGTAGAATATTTGTGTTTATACAAATAACAAACTAGTGTTTAAGAAGAAAGACATATTAGGAACTCCATTTATTAGGCTTACCTAAACACAAGCGGTGTTGCACTGATGTACTAGTTGGCAATTGTACATATAATACCAATAGGTTACAGTCGTAATAATACTTATATTTTTTATTAAGTTAGATCAGTGATGCCCAACATAAATCGACCTGCGGGCCATCTTAATTCCCGACACCGATGTCGCGGGCCACATAAACGAAAAAGTACAAAAACGAAATTGGCCCTAAACTATTTGATTAGAAACCCGTGGATCAATACTTACATTCATTTTTTTTCATGCGTCAGAAAACGGTTTCATTTCTCTACTAAAAATATGAACAACAGTGTAGCTAGCTTTACCAGCGACTCATTTTCTGGTCTCTTCTTGGTAAAATTCCTATTAATCTTTCAATCTATTGACGTAGTTTAACAATCTTTTATTTCGCGGCTCATACCAAGAATGACGTCAAATTTGTTTTATAATGCCGTTTATATGTTGTTCTTTTTAAAACAGCCACACTTTATTTACTAATCAAATACTTTGGTTTATTATCATGTTCCACATAGAAATAAAGGTCCTTTCTCTTTTTTTTTTTTGGTAAATTCTACATTAAAAGTCCCATTCATAAACATAAAAGGTTAAAGGTAATTGTACCAATCAATCGGAGAAAAACTGAGGGCCTAACGAATGTAAAGAGACATTTTTCCACCTTTCGGGTGGGCGAGTAAGCAGATTTTACACTTTTCGACGACATTTCGGCGGGCGGATGGTACCAAGTCGCGGGCCGGATCTGGCCCGCGGGGCGAATTTTGGGCATCCCTTAGATCTAATCTAGGTTACAGACTTCATCTAGTATTCTAGATATATATAATGGCGTAAAACCCTATAAAGTAGAACCAATAATGGACCTACTTGTTATCAAAGATTGTAAAAAGTAAAGTTCCCTTTCAGACTTTGCGATCTATAGGGCAGATGATGTAAAGACCATCTGTTTTTGTGGCCCAGATTTAACGACGGTGTTAGGTTGCCAGCACAACGACAACCGCCTTTACTTTTCCCAAGCTAATGTCAGGTAGCATTTAGAGCTGGGTGGACTCAGGGGCGCCTTAAAGATCCTAAAATTAAAAAAATCCCAGGATTCGAACCCGGGACCCCTGGGCTTTACCACTTAGCCACCAACTTTTAAGATATTGATAACATATAAAACATCGAAAATTATCGTTGAAATGTAGAATGAAGGAATATTCCACGACGTTGGGTTAGAAAAGTTTGCAGAGAGAGAGAGAGAGGACAGGTAAATCAATGTCTATTTGGCCTACAAATGAAAGAGGTACTATTATTTTGGTTATAGTAGCTGTAAGCGCAATTTAAATTAGTTTTACTGAAGTCTCTGCTTTTATCATCATTTATCATATTTTATCTACAAAATTATCTGGTATTTTCAGGTTAATCGTGATCTTATAATCAAAATTATTATAAAACCTGATGTCTTCGTCCCTTCTGTATTTACTTACTACGAGATATATCTACATATTTAGACGTTAAGAGAACATGATTTGGCAGAAAATCGCATAGCGGTTGGGACTCTTACCAGAACCTCTATTGGGAAGCTTTTAACTCTCTCCCAGACCCCCTATCTACTTTACATAGGGACATCCCATTGCAATCCACTGCCTGGCATTATATTTTTATATTTTTCATAAAATGGCTGAATTACATGCATATGCTCAGAAAAAGCCAAATGCAAGCTATTCTTACGTGGTTAGTACTTGTTATTCATTATTTACCTTTACCTATTCTTAAGTCGGGACCGTTGGGGCATCATGTAAGATTTGTCGACCGTCTTTCTCCATTCCTCTCTGTCTTTTGCCTCAATTAGAACCTCTTTCAGTGGCAGGCCCGTCCATTCTTTTATGTTGTCTTCCCATCGCTTTATTTGTCTGCCTTTTCTTCTTTTCCTGGGACTGTTCCCTGAAGGTAGGTCTTTGCGAGCTCCAAGACCTTGTATTATGGCCATAGATTTTTAGCTTGCATTTTTTTTTACGATAGTTAGCAGGTCAACATGGGGTCCAGCCGCTGCAGTAACCTTGTCTCTAATGTCTCGGTTTGTGATGCGGTCTTTAAATGTAATTGATACCAGGTCACTACATGCTTATCCTATTTGGTCAGTATTTGATATATTCGTACTTACTAAGTCATGCTAACGTACGACCACTCGCTATTCATACAATGTCACTAATTTCAAGTCCGTATTGATTGTAATTGCTCTATAGAGGTGATGCCTAACCTAATTCAACCTGCGGGCAAGTTTAATCTCCAACACTCGTGTCGCGGACCACATGACCGAAAATTTACAAAAACATAATGAAATCAACCTGAAACTATTTGATTAGAAACTTAAGTCATTAATTAGACATTGGAAGTTTATTTCCTTTTACGCGTCGGAAATGGCTTCATTTCTCAATTTATAATGTAAGCAACATAGTAGGTATCTTTCGTTTCATAATGCCGTTATATATGTTGTTGTTTTTAAACAGCCACACCTTTGTAGCGGCCCCGTAAGGGGAAAAGACGCTATTAGTTTTGTGTGGCCTGTCTGTCCGTCCGTCCATCTAAGAATGACCTGCTAACTATCGTAAAAAATCGGACATCATGATATTTTAGATCATTCAAAGTTCTGATGCAACGGCTACTTTTTTCTTTTCCGAAAGTGAACCATCTAATTTTTAAAATTATCTATGCAAGCAGATTTTTTCATAAAAATACACTTTTACAACTATTCACTATTAATGATAACAAACATATTAGATTTTTGTCAAAATTATTTTTTTTTATATTTATATTGCTAAGTTAAGTAATATATGTCATACCAACTACTACAATTACAAAAAAAAATGTTAACTATTTTTTAAAGAGAAAAAATCTATTTAATATGCAAATAAGTTGGACAAAATAAATTTAAAAAATTACTAAGTGTCGCGTAGTACAGACAAGTGTCTTTTTCTTTCTCCTAACTCTGTTTTTTTTTATTTCCTCTAGTCGTAGTCGTAGTCGTAGTACTTGTACGGGGCGAGAGTGTCTTGTATAGTTTTGTTTTGAATTGTTTTGCTACGTCACAAAGTCCGGTGACGTCTATTGGTCATTCTTTTGTCATGAGGCAGTTCACCCTCTTTGGTTGAAACGGACCGTGTGTTGGCCCGTAAAACGTTCTTTGTCTGTACTAGTTTCTCGGACTTATTATTCAGTAGGATTTTTGGGACCCCTGTTTAGGGTGAGTGATATCTATTATTGTATGTTGTATGAGGTTGTCACTATTTCTATTTTTAGTGTAGAAGTTGAGAGTATTGTGTTTATTTCGTTTATAGGGAGCCAGTGTTGGAGTTGTGGGCATCGCTTGCCGTCTCAGAAATATATATTACAGTTTTTTCAGTGTCATTGTCAAATTGGCGATCATCTGAGGATTAACTTTACTATTACCGAGGTTGGCAGTTTTGTGACGCCAGTCGGTCAGAGTCTGGTGGACTATGTAACCAGGGTGACAAGTTGATAGCCGTAGCAAAGGTGCTTAAATTAATTATTGAATAATATCTTTATACATACCTATTATATATATATATCTAATACATATATTGTCTATTTATCATCCTCATTGTACATACACATATATGTTTCATACAATTAAATTCATTTATTTTTGTTGTTATTTAAACTATTCACCTAGTTGGTTACTGTATGTACGACTGTGTGTGAGTGATGTTCTTGTCAGGTTAAACCCCGGGACCTTAATGGTGTACAGCTAGTTAACACACAAATAAATCCTAAACCTGACACTAAGTAGTTTTTCATATTATCGTGTGAACTGCAGAGCCGCACTGTAGATATATAACACTCAGCCAAGGGATTTTTTTTTTTACGGAAATGTTTTTTTCTTGAGGATTTGAATAAAAGATTAACCTTTACAAAACAATTAGATGAATTAGATATTCATTATAAGACATCAGTTAGGCCAGGTTCACATCTAACTTCACATTCACTTTCACCTATCCTTTTGGTCAGCTGGACCGCTGGAGCACCACACAAGATCTGTCAACCCTTTTCTCCATTTTTCTCTATCATTTGTCTTTGATAGAATTTCATTCTGATGCCTGCCTTTTTATCTGCCTGGGTGGAGCACTTTGGGGGCCGATTTTTAGTTTGTTTCCACACAAACTGTCTTTGTAACCTTGTTTATGTTGGTTTATTGTAATGTTCCACAAAAATGATCCGTTCACTTTTCCTGGTAGATTCTACAATCAGAGTCTCATTTCATAAATGCACAAGTGCTAAAGGTTAATAGTGCCCTACTGTATGAAGGGGGACTTTTCTACATTTTGTGCTGACGTTTCGGCGGACCAAATTGAACCACATCGCGGGTCGGATTTGACACGCGGGCCGTATTTCAGCATCACTGCTTTAAAGGAACTCACTCCCCATTGATCTCAGACAGACAATCTGCTACACTACTTTCAAGAAGAACATTAAGGCCTATCTGTTTAAAACTTTTTTAAGTTAGTTTGTCATTTTAGCTGTCGCGTGTATGTTTGTAATGTTATCACAGCACCTTGAGCCTACATTGTACTTTAACAGCAATCTGTAAATTAAATTATTTGTATTCTTTTATTAATTATTATTATTAAGGTTGTCAAACGAAACCGACAGACGCGGAAGACGGGTATTTATTGTATATGCAATCCAGCAGGTGAGATCTTTTCTATTTTTTTTCAGGAAAGAACTACTTGTTACGTCCTAATAATTCCAGTCACAGTTGAATGATTTTCATGTATGTAATTTAGTCGCCCCTCAGATATAACTCGAAGGCTTCTTCCTACAACAGACACTCACCACGTGAATAGCTTACGAATCAACTACAATAGAAAGACAGATTGAGCAGCGATCAAAGGTGAAATAGTGTTCAGACTTGTGTAATTTCATTTTTTTTTAAAAGCTTAGTTAATTTTTTTTCTACCCTTTAATGTTTTATTTAGAAACAGTTTTGCCAAAAATCTTAACTATTCAGTTTTTTTTTTTTATGTTTTGAATGGATTTGTTTTTTTTCCCCAGATTGTAAAAAAACAAAAATATAAAAGTCAAAATAGGCGAAATGAATAACAAACTGTTAAGCGAGTCCTCTTTGATTGGCCTGGCAGAGGCTGCAAATAAAAATAACACAACGCCTATAAGAGTGCTATGGGCCGTTCTCACAGTGATAGCTGTTGCTTTCATGATTTTTCACCTGAGCTCGTAATGTATTGCATTTGATCTTTTTAGCTCTTTATTAGCAGCTCCAGAAAAAGAAATAGCAGCTAATAATTTTGTGTGGTCTGTCCGTCCGTCTGTGTGTCTGTCCGTCCCGTTTAGATCGCGAAAAATAGAAAAGATACTGAAAATCAGACATATATTTTATATCATTCCATTACAAATTTTTTAAGGAAAAAAATCAAAAACAAAACAAAACAAAAAAAAATGGCTTTATAAGTTGTATAAGTGAGATAGTTTTATTTTTTTTTATTGTTATATAAAATGTTTACTTTTATTTCAAAAGAGAAAGAATACATTTAATAAGTCAAGTAGGATTTAAAACAAAAATTAATAAGCAGTATTAAATATTGTGTACTAAGTAGAGTTACAGAGTACCCGTGTTATCATGCCGTCATTCAAACGAACAATACTATAGTATTGTCAACAATTAGGATACGTGCATGTCTCATCTTTATTAGAGGCGGAGACAGAGATGTGATTGTTGATTTGTCTCAGTTTTTAGCTCCTGATATTAATACTGAAAATATGTTTTACTTGCTTTAGTGGACCGCTACAGGGTCCGACTTTGAGTTTGTTTTTTCACACAAACTATCTTTGTTAACTTTCATGTATATATATATATATACAGATGCCGATCACACTTGCCGGGGATTATATTATCAAACTTGACAATTCAATGAAATGAAGAAAGAAACATCTCTCTGTATTTTCTTCAAACTTCTTTAATAACTTCTTCAACTTTCACATCAAATTAACTTCTTAATTCAATAACAACTTGACTTGATACTTCATAAATAAAACTTAAATGATACATGAAACTTCACTTAGTATAACTTCAACTTCAACGAATAAAACTTTACTTAATGGACCCGCTAATATCATAAAACTTATTACTAATCGAGGACTGAGCGAGGACCAACGCTCTACAAGAACTACTACTATGCGAGGACCCCGTCTAACTGACTTTCCCCTTATTTATACTTTCTTTGATCGTACGTTCCAGTATCCTGGAACCTTCTCAGATAATTATTTTAGAAACTTTGACCTTCTAGAAGCTGACGTGTGCTATTTTTTTCCCTTAACCTCTTTCTTCGATTGGATATCTAAAATTAACTTGTTTACGCTGGACACTTGCACTGGTTTGAACTCGAGCTTCTAGAAACTTGTCGAAATAGGTCACAGACTCGACTCGTGACATTACTCCCTTGCCTCAATAACATTATTTCTATTATAATATATGCACACAAAAATCTAAAAAAAATGTTCCTATAAAGTACAGAACTGATAATTCAAATAATTGTTGCATTACATTTACATTATTCAAAATTCAAAATATTGTACATATCTGGCATATATAATTAATATTATATAAAATACATCTTAGCTCCATACATCACTTGTCATGAAATTTGAGTATGAACTTTTCTAACTTTTGTAACTCGAGAAAATATCAAAATTACACAACTTCACAATACTGAAAAATACATGTCATCTCACCATATTACTTGATAATACAGAATATCTGAATATTGACTTATTTTCCACAATTTGTAATAAAAAATGATACTATGCCAAGTTACTAATTTCTAAAACTCTTATAACAACAGTACTAATGTAAATATACTTAGTAATAAACATTTGCATGACATAAGTATTAAAATAAATATTGACACAGCTGTACAATCCTGTTAGATTTACAACTTTCTTCTTTCCAGGTACTTGAAACAATTCTAGTCTGTCTGTACATTTCTTCTTTCTTGGTTCTTTATAGTTCAAAATACGTTTAACAATATTGTCCTGTGTTTTCAAAGAGTTTTCAATAGTAATTATGAAATTTTTAGAAAAGATAGGGCTGATAATCATGGAGGAGTTCTTTTAGCAATAAAAAACACTCTTATAGCAGAAGAAATTACCTTACCCAACTCAAAAAACATAGAATCTACATTTTGTAAAATTAATACCACCTCAACATCCCTTATAATAGGCAGCATTTACAGACCACCAAATTCTAGTTTAGAATACATGCAGGAACTATGTAATCAGATTACTACACTTAAAGAGACAAATAAAAATGCAGTTTTTTGGATTATGGGTGACTTCAACCTACCTGATATAAATTGGAAAACACTAACCATAGATAAACACCAAAACCTTAAGGACATAAATAAGCTTTTCATAGAAACTTTACACAACCTAAGTTTAGATCAAATCATTAAAAAGCCAACTAGATTAAACAACACATTAGATCTCTTCTTAACCAACAGACCTGGATTAGTAGTTGATTATGATATTATCCCTGGTCTATCAGACCATGAGATCATAAAAATACACAGTCAGATAAAAGCAGTAGCCAATACAAAAACCAAAAGAAAAATCTTACTCTGGAATAAATGTAACCTAACACAACTACACCAAGCTGCATTAAACTTTCAACAAACATTCTTATTAGAAAAAGACATTAACCAACCAGTCGATGACCTCTGGAATTTCATTAAAAACCATCTTAAAAGCATTATAGAAAATCATATACCAACTAAATACACATCAAACAAAATAAATAAATGCTGGTTTAATAATAGACTAAAGAAGCTTTGTAAACAGAAGGAAAACCTATATAGAAAATTTAAAGCAACCAAGGCAGAAAGAGTTTACAAAAAGTATATAAAAATTAAACACCTAACCCAAAAAGTAAGCAGACAGCTGCAGAGTGAATACATAAACAATGTAATATCTAAAGATAACAACAAAAACATATGGTCATACATTAAGTCTAAGAAAATGGAAACAACAGGCATAGCGCCATTAAAAGATGAACATAACATAATACATAATGATAATGAAACTAAAGCAAACATCCTAAACAAATACTTTGCATCAGCATTCTCAGCCCCAGGAGACAAAGACATATTTCTTAATTTGAACCAAGTAGACAACATAGAAGATTTAGTAGTACAAGAAAATGGAATTAAAAAACTATTAGCCAACACCAAACCAAATAAAGCGTCTGGACCTGATGGTATTCCAGCTAGATTACTCAAAGAACTAAGCAATGAGCTAGCCCCAGTGTTCAAAATACTCTTTCAAGCATCGCTTAACCAGGGCAGAGTACCAAAGGACTGGAAAGAAGCTAATGTCACCCCGCTATTTAAAAAAGGAGAAAAGTCTGATCCAGGAAACTACAGACCAGTATCACTTACCAGCATCACATGTAAAATACTAGAACACATAATATGTAGCAATATCATAAACCACTTAGACAAACATAATGTCCTCACCCCATACCAACATGGCTTTAGGAAATATAGATCATGTGAAACACAACTAATAGGACTAATTGATGATTTTTCAAAAGGTTTAGATAATAGTGAACATATAGATGCTATCTTACTAGATTTTTCCAAGGCTTTTGACAAAGTTCACCACCATAGTTTGCTTAAAAAATTAAAATATTTCGGCATTAACGGTCCACTGCATCAGTGGATTAAAGATTTTCTGATAGGGAGAGAACAAACTGTAATAATAAATGGCTCTAAATCAACACCAATAACAGTAAACTCAGGTGTACCTCAAGGAACAGTTTTGGGTCCACTACTATTTTTAATTTACATAAATGATTTACCAAATTGCATTAGTTCAGGAACAAAAGTCAGATTATTTGCAGACGATTGCATAATATATAGAACAATAAAAACAAAACAAGACACAGATATTTTACAAAGAGAATTAGATGAATTACAGAAATGGGAATCAAATTGGAGCATGTCTTTCCACCCAGAAAAATGTCAGTTGTTAAGAGTAACAAAAAAACTAAAACAAATTAATTCCACTTATCTTATTCATGGCAAACCAGTAACACAGACTAAAAACTCAAAATACCTAGGTGTTATAATAAATGAAAAACTGTCATGGAATCCACATATTGATGAAACTATTAAAAAATCCAACAAAGCATTAGGGTTTATTAAAAGAAATTTCTATTAATCAAATAAGAACATAAAAGTAAAATGTTATTTAACCTTGGTTAGGCCAATAATAGAATATGCATCCACCGTGTGGGACCCCTCAACTCAAGACAACATTAAGAAACTGGAACAAACACAAAATAGAGCAGTGAGATTCATAACAAACGAATATTCACATTTGACTAGGGTAACACCATTAGTAAAATCACTAAATTTAGAAAGCCTTCAGGACAGAAGACTCAAAAGTAAAGTAGCAATTATACATAAAACACTGAACCATAATCTTCAAATACAAAAACAAAATTTAATAAAATACTCTGCAAGACACAAAAATAAAGGCACATTCCTCGTCCCATATGCTAGGACAAATTTGTACAAATACTCCTTCTTCCCTAGTGCTATTAGAGCATGGAATGGGTTGCCTGAGCTAGCCAGAAAAACCAGTGACTTGGCAGAATTTAAGTCATTGGTTAATATGCATGACTAAATGCATGACGCGTAGGACGTAATCATCTTCTTTTTTGAAGTAACGTCTGTATTATATAAGATAAGAAGATAAGTTGTGTTCGACTCTGCCGTCGAAAAATGTCACTTTTGGGTTCAATACAAACTTGCTTAGTTTAGCTACAAATGTACCTTGTTTCAATTGGTACAGAATGTCTCTCAGTTCATGAATATGTTTCTTTCTAGCTTTAAACAACATACAACTATTGTCCTTAAAACATTCTTTGCTGTTCATAGGTTCAAACAAGAACTGTCCAAAATCGAGACTAAATCTTCCTTTTAGTGACAGTTTACGTGGTGAAACGATTGAAGTAGAAAACGTTTAGTTCGAATGTTCATGTATGCATGGCACCAATAAATCCTTTAAGTCTTTCTGCAGTAAATCTCTATTGTGTAAAACATTGGAGTTGGCAAGTTTTTCACTTTTTAAGTTAATCTCATTGTCTATTAATTTTGAAATGTCAGGAACATCATGAAATATCTCAGAATATCCTTCACTTACATTAACAATGTCTTTTATACTTTTCAACTTTAAATGATCGATGTCAATGTCTTTGATAGATTCAGTTTGTTTTGATATCGCTGGTAATAGTTCATTTATATTGTCTTCATTTTCCTCTTGAATTGTTTCTAAGCATGTAACATTGTCTTCTAGTTCTTTTGATAAGTTTTCATTATCTGTATCCTTGCTGTATGTTGTAAGCATATGAACAGGTAACCATAACTTTATTTTGTCTCCTTGCGTAAAATTTC
Organism: Biomphalaria pfeifferi; assembly: GCA_030265305.1. Lineage (NCBI taxonomy): Eukaryota > Metazoa > Mollusca > Gastropoda > Planorbidae > Biomphalaria > Biomphalaria pfeifferi. The sequence goes on from JASAOG010000070.1 coordinate 507,230, forward strand.
TAAGGCTTCTGTATTCATTTAATTCTCTTTCATTTTCAATCTTGACTTTACCTTCTTGAGTTTTTTCATGTGTCTTTATGACTATAATATTCATATTAAAACCTTGTTAAAATGTCTTCTTTTTTGATTCATCTTGTTTTGACTTTGACATTGATTCATTCGAAAAAAATATGTTCGCATCTGTATTTGGTTGACTTTCTTTGTAAGTACTTATATTACTTTGTTGCTGAGTCATATCACGTTTGTTGCATACATTGTCCATAAATGTCAGACGACCTTCTGTCTTAGAGTTAAATGTAGAATTGTTTAATTCATCAACATTTGATTCATTTTTGTCAAGTATTATATTTTCAACAGATTGGTAACTTTGTTCAACATTCGTGCGTTGCTCTTGAACTTTTGTCTTAGGATTGTTCATTTGACAAACGTGACATTGACTAACATGTTTCTTAACATCTTTTGTAATGCTCGGCCAATAAAATTTGTCAATAATTCTTTTCTTTGTCCTCGTCACACTCGCTAGTTTGGTATGTAGAAAATTGTGATTTTTTTCGATGATGTCTTGAGTATATTTCAGTGGTAAAATGATTTGTTCAACAAACTCATAGGTATTATAATTAACACTTTTCTTCACAAGTATTCCTTCTTTGAAATAAGGTATAGTAAGTCCTGGCTGCTTTACAATTGTTTGCGCCTTCTTGTACATTCTTGTCAAAGTTGTATCTTTCCTCTGGTCAGCTTTAAATTCTTCATTATTAACTAGTTGAAGTTCAGTAGTATTCTTGTTGTACTCATAAACATTGTCACAGGCTCCTTCAGTCATGTTTGTTTCTTTCTCTTCAGTTTCATTTCTTTCTGTTTCTTGTATTTCTTGAAGTTTTCTGTCTACTTCTTCTTCTTGTATTTCTTTAATAATTTTTCTTTCTTCTGCCTCTTTGTCTTCTTTACGTCTTCTTTCTTCTATCTCTTTGTCTTCTTGACGTCTTCTTTCTTCTATCTCTTTGTCTTCTTGACGTCTTATTTCTTCTGTCTCTTTGTCTTCTTTACGTCTTATTTACGTCTTCTTTCTTCTTGACGTCTTATTTCTTCTGTCTCTTTGTCTTCTTTACGTCTTCTTTCTTCTGCCTCTTTGTCTTCTTTACGTCTTCTTTCTTCTGCCTCTTTGTCTTTTTTTTCGTCTTCTTTCTTCTGCCTCTTTGTCTTCTTTACGTCTTCTTTCTTCTGCCTCTTTGTCTTCTTTACGTCTTCTTTCTTCTGCCTCTTTGTCTTCTTTACATCTTCTTTCTTCTGCCTCTTTGTCTTCTTTACGTCTTCTTTCTTCTGCCTCTTTGTCTTCTTTATGTCTTCTTTCTTCTGCCTCTTTGTCTTCTTTACGTCTTCTTTCTTCTGCCTCTTTGTCTTCTTTACGTATTCTTTCTTCTGCCTCTTTGTCTTTTTTACGTTTTCGTATATTGTAATTTATTTTTTGAGTGCACCATTCCTCCATTCTTTCTTGTGGCATGTTACCGTAAGCGGCTATTTGGATGTATTCTTTCCACAAGTACGAGACCAATGCCATTGTAATAACTTAATAACTGTACTATTTATAAGTACTGTCTACACTAGCGATGACCGACACCTGTCCACAGGTGAGAGGTTAACTATGGCTGACCTAGTTAAATATCGATCGGTGTCTCCTCTTGAGGAATGCAAGTGGTCAGTATTTGTAAACAAACTAGTGTACAACTAGCTTTAGTAACGGTGCCTTCACAGCTTAGTAAATGTAGCTTTCACAGCTTAGTAAATATAGCTTTCACAGTTTAGTAAATATAGCTTTCACAGTTTAGTATATGTAGCTTTCACAGCTTAGTAAATATAGCTTTCACAGCTTAGTAAAAATAGCTTTCACAGCTTAGTAAATGTAGCTTTCACAGCTTAGTAAATATAAAAATGTAAGGTACTGACCTTAAAACAGAAGATTTTTCCCGCAGGACGTTCTCTCTGTCAAATATTATGTGACCTGTTGACTGAAAGTTTCAATCATAGAATACTTTGTCATGAAATGGCAGTAAAATACTTTTCGTTGCAATCAATGTACATCTTGTTAAAGTTTTCTGAAAGAGGGTTTTCTTGTAAGGCTTTATTTAAGGCTTTGTCGTTACTAGAGGCTATGATTTATTTGTTAGAGGCTTTTCTTTTAAATTCGTAAAACTTGCTAGAATGTGCCGACTTTATTCTTTGTAAATGCAGTATGTGATGCTTGTCTTCGTCGGTGTCTTTATTTATAGATGCCTTTTTTCGTCAGGAGGTGCCAATATATGTGACGTATTTATTCTTCGATGCCTTTCTTTGACGGAGATGCCAATATATGTGATGCCTTTACTCTTCGATGCTCTTTGTCGGAGGTGCCAATATATGTGACGATCACACTTGCCGGGGATTATATTATCAAACTTGACAATTCAATGAAATGAAGAAAGAAACATTTCTCTGTATTTTCTTCAAACTTCTTTAATAACTTCTTCAACTTTCACATCAAATTAACTTCTTAATTCAATAACAACTTGACTTGATACTTCATAAATAAAACTTAAATGATACATGAAACTTCACTCAGTATAACTTCAACTTCAACTAATAAAACTTTACTTAATGGACCCGCTATTATCATAAATCTTATTACTAATCGAGAACTGAGCGAGGACAAACGCTCTACAAAAACTACTACTATGCGAGGACCCCGTCTAACTGACTTTCCCCTAATTTATACTTTCTTTGATCGTACATTCCAGAATCCTGGAACCTTCTCAGATAATTATTTTAGTAACTTTGACCTTCTAGAAGCTGACGTGTGCTATTTTTTTCCCTTAACCTCTTTCTTCGATTGGATATCTAAAATTAACTTGTTTACGCTGGACACTTGCACTGGTTTGAACTCGAGCTTCTAGAAACTTGTCGAAATATGTCACAGACTCGACTCGTGAATATATATATATATAGATAGATAGATAGATAGATAGATAGATAGATAGATAGACAGACTACACGCAAGGGAGTTTATTAATTGTGGATCTATTTTCAGTTTGTTTGTGAAATATAGAAAATACTCTAAACATGCTGATATCAATATTGGATTCAGTGACCTTGAATTTCCAGCCGTGACTGTCTGCAACGTGAACATAATGAGAAAGTCTATGGTAAGATTTTGTATGTTAATTAATTGTCAACCTCTTTTATTTGCATAAGTTTAAATGCTTAGCAAAAAAATATGCATTGTCAAAACTGTAATGCAACCACGACCAATACGACTGGACATGGTACTATTCTTATTAAGGCTTTATTTTTTTAGGCCTAGTAATAGATTGAAATTAAGATTCAGGAATAATTCCCACGACCACAGTTACTACAAGATTTGATATTATCGCACGAATTGTGTACATTTTACTTGTTCTCGCTAGCAATTCATTAATCGACTGATGCGCCAGATTTGATTAAGTGGCAACCCTAATTTTTTTTGTTATATTTATATCATGAAAAATAATGAAAAAGTGCTTATATAAACTAGTATTATAGTTATCTATTGTTAGTTTCATACTTTATAGCGGGTACTTATTTTATTCTACAAAGTATATATATATATATAAACTGGCCAAAAGTTTGTATACCTTCCACTTTCAGAGATTTATCATAGCATACGCCGCTATTTTGCAGGGCCGGCCTTAGGCCACTGCAACCCATGCGACCGCAGTGGGCCCCGCACTTTCATAGGACCCGCGCTAATTCTAGGTGTATAAATTATTAAATTAAACCATTTTATAACTTATGACAGATTTCCCGGGGCCTCCTGTTGATTAACCAGGTTGAAAGGAGCCTTTCGCGCCTCAAACTATTGAAGATTTAATGTGGTCAACAATTTTCGTACATAGATTGAAACATTTGGTAATTCTTGCTATTGAGCGTGATCTATATAGGAAATAAAACTTTTATCATATACTGTATGACTTCGCTACACGCAAGGCTCGTAAAGTAAATCTGTACGTAGTAAAGAATGAATTAAATGTAAAGACGAATTTATTTTCTAATACAAACTCTTAATTTTTACTTATTATCCGTATCCCTAACCAAACTTGGCCCGTGAAATCCTTTTCGCATTGGGCCCCACAACGGTTGAGTCCGGCCCTTCTATTTAGTGACGGGTGAATACAGAGTAGTTTACTTGTACGAGTTTTGCAAGTGCCTTGATGACTATTGGTCATTATTTAAGTTGTTTTGTTTGTTTGTTTCAACATTTCTTTGCATACCATAAGTTCTTCTGTCCTGCTCAGCCATCTATGTGACTATGTCATCCGCAAAGCACAAGTTACTAAATTTTCTTCCTCCAATGCCTACAGTACCTCCGTAGCCATCGAGGGCATCTTCCATTAACATTTCAAGGAAGATATTGAAAAAGTTAGGTAACAGTAGGCAACTTTCTCTTACTCCAACTGTGATTTACAGCCAGTCTCCAGTGAAGAAGCTTTGTACTACATATGAAGATTACACATATTTGTGTACAACGGAAAGGAGTATTGGTAGAGTTAATCTAACTTATTTCCTTTTTTCTATACGCATAATATGTTTTATGAGGCGCAGTGGATTCCTGAGGTCCCGGGTTCGAATCTTGGTGAAGACTGGGATTTTTAATTTCGGGATCCTTGGGCGCCTCTGAGTCCACCCAGCTCTAATGGGTACTTGACATTAGTTGTGGAAACGTAAAGACCGTCGGTGGTTGTGCTGGCCACATGACACCCTCGTTAACCGCGTGCCACAGAAACAGATGACTTAACATTATCTGGCCTATGGATCGCAAGGTCTGAAAGGGGAACTTTACTTTACTTTTTATATTTTGTTTTAAATTTTGTACTTTAGAGATGTGGAGGGCCCATGTAAGTTGAGATACTGAACACAGACTTTCAGAGTCGTAAACTCCAGCCCTTAGCACTAATAAAATATACCATTTCGTTTAATAATAGTGATGACTCAGCGAAGCAGTATGGATCAGTGTTAGATGGATTGTATGAACAACTCTTTAACTGGTAGAGCTTTACAGTGTGATGTTAATATATAAAAATTCGCTGTCTAATACTAAAATTGTATTAGAATACAAATAATGCTAATGTAGATTATTTCTGTTAGATTATAATTATTTCTGTTCTTACATGATACTATATAAGGTGAAGTACTCATCCAAAGAGATGCAACAGTTTGTCTCTAAGCTAAATACAAAAGACTGGATAGCCAAGGCGGCCAACACAAGCTCAACCACAACTACAACTAAAAATATTGTTAAGAGAGCGGCAGATACGGAGTATACTGACACTGGCAATGATGGTACAGACACTGGCAATGATGGTACAGACACTGGCAATGATGGTACAGACACTGGCAATGATGGTACAGACACTGGCAATGATGGTACAGACACTGGCAATGATGGTACAGACACTGGCAATGATGGTACAGATACAACAAACTATGATTATAATGACGACTACGTCCCTAGCAGTGATTACGAAGAGAACCCCTACGTTGATGATTACGTGTAAATATCAAATAGAATATTCCTTAATCATGTTTTCCATGCTACTTTCGTTACTGCATATTTTAAATTTTGTCATCAATACTTAGATTTATATCTAGATAACTAAAACTTAGATAACTAAAACATTGAAAACTTAAAGAAAAAAAGCCTTTAAAAAAAAGCAAAGCTTATCTAAAGGAAAGAACTCCGTATGTATAACTATATCATTCAATAATGTAGAAGTTATTTTCTTTATTTGATAGCTAACAAAAGATTAATTAGTTACCAATATTTAATTGACTAATTAGTTAATTTTTTTATGTGTGTTTTGTTACGTACAATATATAATTGTTAAAGGTTTCAACTTGATCCGAGAATAGGTGTGGGAGAAATGATGTGTACACTTATTTAATGGGACAAAACCTACATATTTAGCTGTATATGTGAATAATGAAGCATTGATCTCCCCTTGTACGTATCAAACATTAATTAATTAGCAGTAATTAATTGACTAATAAATTATCTGATAAGATGATTCATGTTTTGTTTACGACAATGAATAATTGTGCAAATTTTCCACTTGATCCGAGAATGGGTAGGGGAGAATTGCAACGTTTTTTTCTCCCACTTCCCATTCTTGGATCAAGTTAAAATTTTGCATAATTATTCATCGTCGATGACAATACACGAATCACTCCGAAATTTAATTATTTAGTAAGCAGAAAGGGAGCTAAACTCTGCAATTTTCATATAAATGGCAGCACTTAGTGTTCTTTCCCTTAGATAACCTTTCTTTTTAAAGTATTTTTTTCTATTGCTTGGTTCATTTTTGTTTATTTTTTCTAGAATCAGACAAAAAATTGTTAAATCGTTCTTAGACAGTTTCGATGATGGCTTCGACTGGCAACAAGATACATACGAAGATCTCTTTTACAAATCGGTAAAAAAAGTTATTAATCCTACGCTTCGCAAATTTAATTAATACACTCAAATATTTAGTGAAGATGTATTTTGATTTATTTATATTAAGCTCAATATCATGGACAGATATTACATATCTAGCTACCCTTTTGGAGGTGCGGTGGCTGAGCGGTAAAGCGCTTGGTTTCTGAACTGGGGGTCCCAGGTTAGAATACTGGTGAAGACTGAGATTTATATTTCGGGATCCTTGGTGCCTCTGAGTCCACCCAGCTCTAATGGGTACCTGACATTAGTTCGGGAAAAGTAAAGGCGGTTGGTCGTTGTGCTGGCCACATGACACCCTGCTTGTTAACCGTAGGTCACATAATCAGATGACCTTTACATCATCTGCCCTATAGACCACAAGGTCTGAAAGGGGAACTTTACTTTTTTACTTTAGCTACCCTTTTATGTTGTTTTATGTTATGCGTGTGAGATTCGTGAATTACCCGTGAATATCTAGATATTAAATCGATATTAAATCGATTCTGTTAACAAGCTGTGATTTCTACAAATTAATTAGATCGCCCCCCACACGAAGTTTATTGTGGGGGCCGAACGGGATTGATGCCATCGCCACATCCCCATCCCACCAAATCGCCCAACATAATAGACGGGGGGGGGGGAGGGGCGAAAAAATCTAATGATAGTGTTACGTATCTAGGTAACAATGCCTAGATACTATTGTTTTTTTTTCTTGACCTGTAGGTTGTCCGCCCCTTGTGTAATAAGTTTGTTTTTTTTTCGTCAAGCCACACAGACAGTGACCGGTCCTTGACCTGTGTGTGTACCTCTGGTTGAAAGGAGGGTGTTTTTTTTTTCTGTCTCTTTGAAGAGCGTTCTAGATCTGGGAAATTGATGACGTATTTGGTTCGAGAAATTCCTAGATTTGTCTTGAGATCGACGCGCGGTAGATTATATAAAGACCGCCCGCGTGACGTTGACGGAGAGACATACGGAGACAGCCGTGAGACAGAATAGCGGAGACATTGCGTGATCCGTGCGTGGTATACCACTTGATCGTGTAAGTTAAGATTTTTCTTTTTTTTAAGGCCTTGCTTGTATTTGTAATTATATTTTCAAACTCTGGTATTGTAATATTTTTACATGCCATTTTTGTAAAAGGGTTTTGGTCAACCCTTCCATTTTGTATTGAGTTATATTATGATTAAACATTAAGTTGATATTTTACCTTCCGATTTCTTGTGTCATTTTTTTTTGTTATTCATTGTAAGTCTCTGATTAAATTCAGACTTAAGATAAGTGACACAACTACCTTTTTCTATTGTCACGTTCCCCTAGACAAGCCATTTAAAAGTAGAATTCAATTTGTAATACGTGACAAAAGAAGTTTGAGGGCTTTCGTCCCGGATATTTTTCTGAACCTATTTTCGTCTTACTTGAGTAATTTTGTAAAGGCGAAGTTGACTTTAACAAAATTTTTTTTTTTGTGTCAAAGAGTCGGAAGTAAAGTATCAATAGTATTGACCAAACTCTCTTAAGGTTTTTTTGTTGTACTGATTTTGTACTGTATATTTACATTGTATACATTTTTTGCTTGTAATAGTTGTTAGTTAGTCATGGATATTCAGGTTTTTCTTGCAAATCCCTCTGTGGAAGAGCTTGATGCTTGTACTAGGAAGGAACTGGTCCTTATTTCTAAACAGTTAGGGTTAAAAATAAAATCAAATGCCCTTAAACAAGAAATCAGAGATAACATTGTAATCCATTATGTAGACGAGGAAGTGTTTTCTGAAGACCTTTTAGAAACCCTTAGACCCGATGAGGGTAAATCAGATTTAGAACTTCAGATAAAATTAAAACAGATGGAAATAGAAGCCCAGAAAGAAATTAAACAAAAAGAATTAGAGCTTGCAGCGGCTAGAGAGCAGAAAGAAATTAAACAAAAAGAATTAGAGCTTGCAGCGGCTAGAGAGCAGAGAGAAATTAAACAAAAAGAATTAGAGCTTGCAGCGGCTCAGAAAGAAATGGAAATGAAATTACAAATAGAGTTAAAGAAATTAGAGTTAGCTGCTAATGTAAGACCAGATTCTTCCCCTGCCAGTCATACTGCTGAAGCAACAAAATTTTTAAAAATAGTTCCACGCTTTAATGAAGCCACAATTGACAATTATTTTCCACAATTTGAACTTGCTGTGAAAAATTTTAATGTACCTGAAACTTTGTGGCCCACTTTGCTGCTAACAGTTTTGACTGGTAGAGCTGCAGAGGTATTTTGTTCTTTGACCATTGAACAACAAAAAGATTATAATGTTGTTAAGGCCTTAATTCTTAAGGCATATGAACTTGTTCCGGAAGCTTACCGAAAGCAGTTCAGGGATTGTCGCAAATCGGATGGCCAAACCCATGTAGAATTCCTGCGGGAAAAGGAGCGACGCTTTGAGAAATGGCTCACTTCCAGGGAAATCGGCACCGACTTTGCAAAATTCAAGAACCTAATGCTGATGGAAGAGTTCAAGAGTTGTGTGCGGCTGGACGTCCGTACGCATATAGCTGATCGTGGCGAGGAAGATGTGCACAAGGCTGCAGTGTTGGCAGACGATTATATAATATCACATCAATTTGCCAAGTATACGACGGATGTCAAGCCAAAACAAGTCAAACAGCCTGAGTCCATTGCTAGCAACTCCATCAAGAACAGCAGTACAAATGACAGAAAACCTACTACAAGTAAAGCTACTTGTTCCTACTGCAAACGAGAAGGCCATAAAATTGACGATTGCTGGAAATTGAGGAAGAGAAACGAAAAAGCTCCTTCAAAAGTCAGCGCTTGCACAGTACAGTGGTCGTCGAGGTTTACTCCCTCATCATCAAGTCATATCAAGAATACCTCGACACCACCTGTTTCAAATGTATTGACTGTACAAGACTCTCCGAAAATGTCTCCACGATGTTCAAATGACTCAACAGTGAGTTCTTCAAATTCATCTTTACGATGTTCTAATGACTCAAACAAGAGTTTTTCAAATACATCAAGCCGATGTTCCAATGACTCAAACAAGAGTTTTTCAAATACATCAAGCCGATGTTCCAATGACTCAAACAAGAGTTTTTCAAATACATCAAGCCGATGTTCCAATGACTCAAACAAGAGTTTTTCAAATACATCAAGCCGATGTTCTAATGACTCAAACAAGAGTTTACCTAGTACATCACAGCGATGTTCCAATGACTCTATCCAGAGTTCCCATAATACATCACCCCGATGTTCCAATGACTCTATCCAGAGTTCCCATAATACATCACCCCGATGTTCCAATGACTCTATCCAGAGTTCCCATAATACATCACCCCGATGTTCCAATGACTCTATCCAGAGTTCCCATAATACATCATCCCGATGTTTCAATGACTCTATCAAGAGTTCCCATAAGACATCACCCCGATGTTCCAATGACTCCATCAAGAGTTCTCCAAATACATCCACAAGATGTTCTACTGACTCAAGAAAGAGTTTCTCCACTGCGTCTCCTAGAGATGTCAATGACTCCAGCGAGAGTTCGACCCAAGTCCAGTCTGCATCAACCAAAATTGATGTTTTATTAGAGGATTTTAAGCCTTTCATTTCGGAAGGATTTGTATCACTACCCGGTGATTCTACAAGTCTACGACCTATCACCATTTTGAGAGACACAGGTGCCTCACAATCGCTACTTTTAGAGGGTATCTTACCCTTGTCAAAATCATCATCGACTGGGAAGAGCATCCTGTTACGAGGCGTAGAGCTTGGATGTATAGATGTGCCTCTACATCTAATCGACATAAAGTCAAATCTCATTACTGGACCGGTTGTTGTAGGTGTCCGACCAACATTACCATTGGAAGGCATCTCGTTGCTGTTAGGCAATGACTTAGCAGGTGGAAAGGTGATAGCCGAACCCATCGTCACTCAAACACCCGACTTATCTGCCACACCCGAGGAAGACATAGAGTTATATCCAGCGTGTGCAGTAACAAGGGCAATGAGGTTAAAAGCATCTCAAGAAGAGAACGTTATCAAAGCCAACAGTAACCACGATGATGTGGACTTGAGCACCACATTCTTTGCTTCTCTTGAAGAAGAACCAACGCCAAATTCTGAAAAGCCGGCATCAACTCGAAAACAGTTGATTGAGGACCAAAAGAAGGATCCAGAGCTCGCCAAACTCCGAGAAACCGCAATGACATCACAAGAGGCAGAGCTAGCATCAACGTGCTACTACATCCAAGATGATATGCTCTTCAGGAAATGGAAACCTCCAGACGCATCCAACGAAGAAGAATGGAGAATATGCCATCAAATCGTGTTACCAGAAAGATACCGAGCGTACATCATGAATCTGGCTCATGACACACCAATGTCAGGTCATCTCGGCATCCACAAGACATACCACAAGATTATGTCACACTTCTTCTGGCCACGTTTGAAGAAAGATGTCATCCAGTACTGCCGATCTTGTCATGCCTGTCAGATGGTTGGCAAGCCAAATCAAAAGATCCCTGTTGCTCCTCTGAAGCCAATTTCAGCCTTTGAAGAACCTTTCAGCAGAGTACTTATTGACTGTGTTGGTCCTCTCCCAAGGACAAAAGCTGGCAACCAATACCTGTTGACCATTATGTGTGCTTTAACTCGTTTTCCTGAGGCTATTCCTCTAAGGAACATAAAAGCATCAAACATTGTAAAGGCCTTAATCAAGTTCTTTACTCTATTTGGTCTACCAAAGTCCATCCAATCGGACCAAGGAACGAATTTCACGGCCAATCTTTTCAAGCAAGTCATGACTCAGTTGGGCATCAAACACTGCATGTCGAGTGCGTATCATGCCGAGTCGCAAGGCGCTCTTGAGCGATTCCATCAGACTCTCAAGAACATGATCCGAACCTATTGCTTTGAGCACGAAAAAGACTGGGACGAAGGAATCCACATGCTACTGTTTGCAACCCGTGAATCCGTCCAGGAATCGTTGGGATTCAGCCCTTTTGACTTAGTCTTTGGCCATTCGGTGCGCGGTCCCTTGAAATGTATAAAAGAGACTTTGTTGTCACCAACAGCCACTGAAGAACTTTTAGACTATGTAAGTAAGTTTAAAACTAGACTTTATGATGCTTGTGTTCTGGCCAAAAATAACTTACAAAACACCCAATCTAGCATGAAACGCTGGTATGATAGAAAGGCCCGTGTTAGAGAATTTTCTCCCGGGGATAAGGTGCTTGTATTTTTGCCCATACCAGGTCAACCCTTGCAAGCCAGATATTTTGGTCCCTATGAAATTGAGACCAAAATTAGTGACCTCAATTACACAATCAAAACCCCTGACCGTAGGAAAAAGACTCAGCTATGTCACATAAACATGCTGAAGCCTTATGTATCTCGGCCAGATCACTCAGAGAAGAGTAATTGTGTTTTAAATACAGTCAAAAGCTGTTCAAATAGCCATGTTTCTCCTATTGATGATGATATTGTAAAGGAGAAATTTGGACAATACAAAATACCTAATTCTTTTGTATTACAGAATTTGGATGTAAAACTGTCTCATCTGTCTTCGACAGAAAGGCCAGTTATCATGAAACTCATTAATGAATTTAATGACATTTTTTCTGATGTACCAAAACAGACTAATGTTATAATGCATGATGTAGATGTTGGCGAGGCTACTCCAGTCAAGCAGCATCCTTACAGGGTCAACCCTGAAAAACTTGCCATACTTAGGTCAGAAATCAAGTATATGCTTGAAAATGACCTCATTGAACCAAGTTCCAGTAGCTGGAGCTCCCAATGTGTCTTGATACCTAAACAGGACAAGACTTATCGTTTTTGTACAGACTACCGTAAGGTAAATGCTGTCACAAAGACCGATTCGTTTCCTATCCCTAGGATAGACGATCTCATAGATCGTATTGGTGACGCTAAGTACATCACCAAAATAGACCTACTTTCAGGTTATTGGCAGGTTCCCCTGACTGATAGGGCAAAGGAAATCTCCGCCTTTGTCACCCCTGATGGTCTGTACCAATACAAAGTGATGCCATTTGGCATGAAGAATGCTCCTGCCACTTTCCAGAGAATGATAAATGCCCTGCTTGCTGACATGGAGAATTGCCACGCATACATAGACGATGTAGTAATTTTTAGTCAAGATTTTTCTAGCCATTGTAAACAACTGCATTGTCTTTTTACTAAACTTTTACATGCAAAAATTACTGTAAACCTGAGTAAGAGTGATTTTGCCAGGCTTCCATCCAATACTTAGGCCATATTGTAGGACAAGGCCAGGTGAAACCTGTAATGGCCAAAGTAGAAGCTATCCAAGCTTTCCCTATTCCTGCTGATCGGAAACAACTCCGAAGCTTTTTGGGAATGTCTGGATATTATAGAAAGTTTTGCGAAAATTTTTCTGTCATTGCCAGTCCTTTAACAAACCTCCTGAGAAAGAACGTCCGATTTACTTGGACGGATGAATGTCAGAAAGCCTTTAACCAAATTAAGCAGATATTATCTAGCTCCCCCATTTTGATGGCTCCTGATTTCGGAAAACCTTTTAGGTTAGCTATTGACGCCAGTGACACAGGTGTTGGGTCAGTCCTTTACCAAGAAGATAATTTCCAAGTAGAGCACCCTATTTGTTTCTTTTCCAAGAAATTTAATAGACATCAAAGAAATTATTCTACTGTGGAAAAAGAATGTCTTGGGTTGATTCTTTCTATACAACACTTTGATTTTTATATCAGTGGGTCCAGATGGCCACTGGTTGTATTTACTGACCACAATCCCCTTACATTTATCCACAAAATGTCTGGCAAGAACCAACGACTTCTCAGGTGGAGTTTATTTTTACAAGAGTACAACCTAGATCTTAAACACATAAAAGGCAGCGAAAATGTTATCGCCGATGCCTTATCTAGATTGTAAAAAGTATTTTGATGTATATATTTTTTTTATATATATCATGATAAATACATTCTGTAATGTAAATATCATTTTTGTAATTATTTTAAAAAGATTTCCATTTCGTGGAAATGTAAACTTTTTAATTTTTAGGAGGGAGGTGTTACGTATCTAGGTAACAATGCCTAGATACTATTGTTTTTTTTTCTTGACCTGTAGGTTGTCCGCCCCTTGTGTAATAAGTTTGTTTTTTTTTCGTCAAGCCACACAGACAGTGACCGGTCCTTGACCTGTGTGTGTACCTCTGGTTGAAAGGAGGGTGTTTTTTTTTTCTGTCTCTTTGAAGAGCGTTCTAGATCTGGGAAATTGATGACGTATTTGGTTCGAGAAATTCCTAGATTTGTCTTGAGATCGACGCGCGGTAGATTATATAAAGACCGCCCGCGTGACGTTGACGGAGAGACATACGGAGACAGCCGTGAGACAGAATAGCGGAGACATTGCGTGATCCGTGCGTGGTATACCACTTGATCGTGTAAGTTAAGATTTTTCTTTTTTTTAAGGCCTTGCTTGTATTTGTAATTATATTTTCAAACTCTGGTATTGTAATATTTTTACATGCCATTTTTGTAAAAGGGTTTTGGTCAACCCTTCCATTTTGTATTGAGTTATATTATGATTAAACATTAAGTTGATATTTTACCTTCCGATTTCTTGTGTCATTTTTTTTTGTTATTCATTGTAAGTCTCTGATTAAATTCAGACTTAAGATAAGTGACACAACTACCTTTTTCTATTGTCACGTTCCCCTAGACAAGCCATTTAAAAGTAGAATTCAATTTGTAATACGTGACAATAGGTTCAAATATAAATAATTAGTATATATTATTAATGTAACTAATAAATTTGTATACAAATTGTGTGATTTCTTTAATAAAATTCATCCTCCCCGCTTCGGGGCTGGGGCTCGGCCGAGTGGGGGGGGGAGCGATCGCCCTACCGGTCCCCCCCTGGATCCGCCAGTGCCTTCACGTATCACACTTAGTCTGTTAAACGGTTGGGGCACTACACAAGTTCTTTTGACCATCTTTCTCCATTCCTCTCTGTCTTTCGCCTTGGATAGAATATTTTCCAAAGACAGGCCCGCCCATTCTTTTATGTTGTCTTCCAATCTTTCTCTGTCTGCCTCTTCTTTTTTTTTTCTTTTATTTCTGGTAATGTTCCCTGAAGAAAAGTCTTTGGAGACCTGTCTAAAAACTTTAGTCAGTAGGTCTTGCTCAGTGTTTGTCAAGACTGTGTCAATATTTGTCACGAGTTTGTCAAAGTGTGTGTGTCAAGACTGTAAATAGTTTATTATGAGTTTGTCTAAGTGTATGTGTCAAAAGAGTGTCAAGTGTGTCTCTGATGTTTATAATTAGACAATGTGTTAAGAGGGTTGTGTCAAGAAAATGTAGTGTGTCTCTGATATTTATAATAAGACAAGGTGTCAAGAAGGTTGTGTCAAAAGATATTCAAGTGCGTCTCTGAATTTTATAATTAGGCGTTGTGTCTAGAGGGTTGTATTAAGATAGTCAAGTTTGTCTCTGATATTTATACTTGATTGTTAAGAAAGTGTCAGTTTTCACAGTTTTCACCAATATAGTGTAGTAATTGTAGTAAGTGCGCGTCAAGAGTGTGTCAAAAGTGTGTATAGTATGTTTTAAGCTTGTGCCAATTACTATTTTTCCAGTAACACGATAGTCTAGGCACTTAAGGGAATGACAATATTCTAAATGCATAATAATTAGTTTAGAAATGGGCTTCTTTCTTCTTCTTTTTCATTTTAAATGTCTTTTACATAATCTTTGCATTGTATTTTAAAATCGGAATATTTATGTGTTTACAGTACAGTAGCAAATCCTGGGAAGCAGTTTCCAACAGATCCACAATTGCAACATTATTGGAGAATTTTAAAGATATTTACAGTAACATGAATATGTAAGTTTACAGCTGTGTTCTATATCTATTAGGAAGGAATGTATCTCATACAAAATGCTGAGGGATAATCCGGGATACACATTTACAAATTATTTTTTTTTACTGCTGAGGAATAGCATAGTCGTCAAAAGAGAGCTTTAGCCTCCAGCCGGCAGACAACGGAAATGTCAACACTAAATGTGACCAAATCTGTCCAAACGGCCACATGAAACACAACAATTCTTTTTTATCTTTGGATATGAACAGAAAAATTGAGTTAACTTTGTACAAAACAACTGTTCTTTAACTAGCCTCAACAAGCTCTCTAACCAAACAACTTTAACTAACCAATTTATTCTTCTTCTCATTAAAATATTCGTCACCTTACGCCACCTGATGCCACTCTTTCTAATAACTTTTACATAGATTTTATTTTTACTTTGACTTTCACCTATGGTGACCGGATATTTCACCGCCGGTGATTTAATCTCCGGTCACTTTATCCCCTGGTCATTTCATCCCCTAGTCATTTCATCCCCAATTAAATATTTTTCTTATTCATTGTTTAATTGTGCTGTTTAGGCTTTGACTTTAAGTCCTCATTTCAAATAATATATAAATATTCATTAAGTAGAATGCTTTTTGACATGTTACTAATGCCTTTATAGTGTTTCCTCTTCCAGTTAGCATTCTTGATGAGGAATCTTATAATATATTGTAAATCTGGGTGTGTACTTAGCTATAGCAAAAAAAAATTATATGCATGTATGTGTGTGTGTACATAATTAATCTTTATTAGCTGCATTAAACTTTCAACAAACATTCTTATTAGAAAAAGACATTAACCAACCAGTCGATAACCTCTGGAATTTCATTAAAAACCATCTTAAAAGCATTATAGAAAATCAGATACCAACTAAATACACATCAAACAAAATAAATAAATGCTGGTTTAATAATAGACTAAATAAGCTTTGTAAACAGAAGGAAAATCTAAATAGAAAATTTAAAAAAACTAAGGCAGAAAGAGTTTACAAAAAGTATATAAAAATTAAACACTTAACCCAAGCAGCTGCAGAGTGAATACATAAACAATGTAATATCTAAAGATAACAACAAAAACATATGGTCATACATTAAGTCTAAGAAAATGGAAACAACAGGCATAGCGCCATTAAAAGATGAACATAACATAATACATAATGATAATGAAACTAAAGCAAACATCCTAAACAAATACTTTGCATCAGCATTCTCAGCCCAAGGAGACAAAGACATATTACTGAATTTGAACCAAGTAGACAACATAGAAGATTTAGTAGTACAAGAAAATGGAATTATAAAACTATTAGCCAACACCAAACCAAATAAAGCGTCTGGACCTGATGGTATTCCAGCTAGATTACTCAAAGAACTAAGCAATGAGCTAGCCCCAGTGTTCAAAATACTCTTACAGGCTTCACTTAACCAGGGCAGACTACCAAAGGACTGGAAAGAAGCTAATGTCACCCCCCTATTTAAAAAAGGAGAAAAATCTGAACCAGGAAACTACAGACCAGTATCACTTACCAGCATCACATGTAAAATTCTAGAACACATAATATGTAGCAACATCATAAACCACTTAGACAAAAAAAATGTCCTCACACCATACCAACATGTCTTTAGGAAATATAGATCATGTGAAACACAACTAGTAGGACTAATTGATGATTTTTCTAAAGGTTTAGATAATAGTGAACAAATAGATGCTATCTTACTAGATTTTTCCAAGGCTTTTGGCAAAGTTCACCACCATAGTTTGCTTAAAAAATTAAAATATTTTGGCATTAATGGTCCACTGCATCAGTGGATTAAAGATTTTCTGATAGGGAGAGAAAAAACTGTAATAATAAATGGCTCTAAATCAACACCGATAACAATAAACTCAGGTGTACCTCAAGGAATAGTCTTGGGTCCACTACTATTTTTAATTTACATAAATGATTTACCAAATTGCATTACTTCAGGAACAAAAGTCAGATTATTTGCAGACGATTGCATAATATATAGAACAATAAAAATAACACAAGACACAGATATTTTACAAAGAGAATTAGATGAATTACAGAAATGGGAATCAAATTGGAGCATGTCTTTCCACCCAGAAAAATGTCAGTTGTTAAGAGTAACAAAAAAACTAAAACAAATTAATTCCACTTATCTTATTCATGGCAAACCAGTAACACAGACTAAAAACGCAAAATACCTAGGTGTTATATAAATGAAAAACTGTCATGGAATCCACATATTGATGAAACTATTAAAAAATCCAACAAAGCATTAGGGTTTATTAAAAGAAATTTCTATAAATCAAATAAGAACATAAAATTAAAATGTTATTTAACCTTGGTTAGGCCAATAATAGAATATGCATCCACCGTGTGGGACCCTTCAACTCAAGAAAACATTAAGAAACTGGAACAGACACAAAATAGACCAGTGAGATTCATAACAAATGAATATTCACATTTGACTATAGTAACACCTATAGTAAAATCACTAAATTTAGAAAGCCTTCAGGACAGAAGACTCAAAAGTAAAGTAGCAATTATACATAAAACACTGAACCATAATCTTCAAATACAAAAAACAAAATTTAATAAAATACTCTGAAAGACACAAAGATAAAGGCACATTCCTTATCCCATATGCTAGGACAAATTTGTACAAATACTCCTTCTTCCCTAGTGCTATTAGAGCATGGAATGGGTTGCCTGAGCTAGCCAGGAAAACCAGTGACTTGGCAGAATTTAAGTCATTGGCTAATATGCATGACTAAATGCATGACGCTTAGGACATAATCATCTTCTTTTTTGAAATAACATCTGTATTATATAAGATAAGAAGATAAGATTATTACATTCTGACCCACCATTCTTTTGAAGACGTTTATTGTGCCCTAGAATAAGTTCTTCCTGGAGTTAGTGAAAAAAATGTAGACTCCCCGCCCATGTGAGTAAGGGGTCTGGGAGGAGCATAGGGAGTTCCTCCAGCTCGGGTCGGAGACGCTACGCTCATAGCATTTTGGATGCGTATTTTGCTTTTTTATATTGAAGAGGTATTTTTATCTTTAAACCCCACTGGAGGGGGATTTAAACTCAAAACCCTCTTTGGCTACACTCATAGAATTTTGAGTGTATAATTTGCTTTTTTTAATGTTAAAAAGGTATTTTTAAGTTCAAACCCCGCTGAAGGGGGGGGGGGGGGGGAAGGGTTAAACTCAAAACCCATTTGGCTACACTCATAGCAATTTGAGTTATTATTTTTTTTTTATATTGAAGAGGGTGGTTTATCATACATTTTGTAGGGGGTTTTAAAAATCACAATCTTCCTTAGCTATGTTCTTGGAATTTGGGGATTGTTGTTTGCATTTTTTTTTTTGATTTTATAGAAAAGGGGGAATTAAATGGAAAAAAACCCTGGTAGGGGGTTTTAAACTCAAAGCCCATTTGGATGTGCTGGGGCAAGTGATGGTTTAGTATTAAAATCTTACCTCAAATAAACAAAATTAAAGCAAAATTCAGTCACTAAATTCCGCCCCCCCTCACTACCGGAGGGGTGGGGGTGGGGTGAATGAAATTACCAGGGGATGAAATGACCGGGGATTAATCGACCGGTAACCTTCAGTTGTACCCATATTGTACTAATTTTGATTTTACCTTGAACCACATTTTCTAGCAAAATTCTGTCAAGCATTTTTTGGGGCTATATGTGGCGTGACCTGAATTAAGTACAACTTGCAATGTCATACTGACAATGTCATACTCCTGTGACCGACCTTGAACTCTCCTCCACCATACACGCTAAAGTATGTCACAACTCATATGATATTTTAAAAATGAATGTTTATGTTATGTTAATTTATTTCATTTCTGTCTCAACAGTACCCAGCAAAAAAATGTCAGTCATCAGGTTCGCGACATGTTCAGACAATGTTCGTTCGCCACGAGAACATGTCAAAAGTAAAACCTTTGTTTTTTTAAACCTTTTTAAATCAAAATAATTCTTTTCGTAAAATAATCTAATTTTTTAAAATCTATAGTACTTTATTTATACATGCGTTATGTTTAGCCTACTATTTTCCCAGCTCCTATAAACAAACAACGAATTCAGATTTTGGAAATTGTTACACTATAGAAGACTCACGGTATATTTCTAGGCAGAGTGGACCAGCTGGAGGTAGGACATGTTTATTAGGTCAATACATTAGTGTAAAGTTCGTGAAGAAGTCTTATTTACGTCAATACAATAAATTTCATTGTAAATTTTTAAAAATGCATTTTTTTAATATGAATATAAAAAATTAAGGTAGATGTTTAATAACATTCTGAGCAGTCGAGTTGAAATTTTTGAGCATGAATCTCATGGAGTCTCTCTTTTGCAAGGGTTTCACATAAACGATGTATTTAGGCGCAGTGTTTGAGCGGTAGAGCGCTTGGCTTTCGATCCGGGGTCCCGTGTTTAAATCCTGATGAAGACTGGGATTTTTAATTTCGGGATCTTTGGAGTCCTCTGAGTCCACCCAACTCTAATGGACATTAGTTGGGGAACTGTATAGGCGGTTGGTCATTGTGCTGGCCACATGACACCCTCGTTAACCATGAGCCACAGAAACAGATGGCCTTTATATCATCTGCCCTATAGATCGCAAGGTCTGAAAGGAAATTTTCATTTCTTTTTATAAATTAGATATTAAAAAAATCAGTTTCTTGTTTAACAACATTTTTGACACTTTTTGATCAGATAATGGGTAGTGTAGAAATGATGTGTAAAATATTTTGAACATATTTATCATTTGTGTGTCACGTTAAAAAAATTAATTCTAATATTTGTGCTCTGTTTGTTTGTTACTATATTATAGGTCTAGAATTAATTTTGTATTTGGAAAATGACGAGTACCTACCGTTGGTTACCAGTGGCAGAGGTGCACACGTTATAATCCATGACCGGAACACTGTTCCACTCCCAGAAGATGAGGGCATCGCTATATCTGTAAGGGAAACAAACTATGATTGCCCTTAAAGAGGTTAGCAGTGTTTTTATTTATTTACAGAAACCAGTTTCTTTTTTTTTTTTGTTAGTTTTTTTTTCCACAGAAAAAGACATCTTGTATAAGAGATACTTAAGACAACGGAGATTGGAGATTACGAAAGAATGCTGTACACTTATTTCATATCTGCAAGACTGTAATCTACAAGTCTACACAGATGGTCTTAGAGTCCGAAAATTAATGAGGAGTGCTGCACCAGCTGCGACCTACATATTTTGCCACACCTAGCACAGATAACCATTGTCCACCGATAGACCATTTAGATTCTCTGTTCGCATTCTACGTCTGTCCTCTGCAGTTTTGCTTCATAATTAAAAACTGTCATGAATTTTGAAAACGTAAAAGTAGAATGTCTAGAGTCGAATCTAAAGATAAGAGAGTAAATAAAAGTTAGTAGTCTACATGTTATATCCTAGTAGTCCTAGTTCTAGACCTGAATGTACATTACATTTTCTGGATCTCTTAAGTAGATCTGAGTTCATGTTGTCAAATTCTAGATCTAGATTTGTAATAAGTCTACTTCTAGATTGTTGCATTCACCTTCTGAAGCTTAGATTACTTAGATCTTCGATCTTCTAGACAAGTGATTCTTTCAGCATCTATTGCCAGTGTAATTTCCTTGTTTAAACCAATAGTTAATATCTAGATCTACGAAGTTTACACGATTCTCTTTTAAAAATGATTTGATCTAAGAAATTATTAGATCTAAAATTTTAATATTTTTGTAAGATCTGTTGATAATGTTACGTATCTAGGCATTGTTACCTAGATACTATTTTTATTTTTTTTTTACCTGTAGGTTGTCTGCCCCTTGTGTAATAAGTTTTTTTTTTATTTTATTTTTCACGGTGAGTCAAGCCACACAGACAGTGACCGGTCCTTGACCTATGTGTGTACCTCTGGTTGAAAGGAGGGTGTTTTTTTCTTTTCTTCTGTCTCTTTGAAGAGCGTTCTAGATCTGGGTGTTGATGACTTTCTGTTCTAGAAATTACTAGATATCGACGCGCGGTAGATTATATAAAGACCGCTCGCGTAACGTTGACGGACAGACATACGGAGACAGCCGTGAGACAGAATAGCGGAGACATTGCGTGACCCGTGCATGGTATACCACTTGATCGTGTAAGTTAAGATTTTTCTTTTTTTTCAAGGCCTTGCTTGTATTTGTAATTATATTTTCAAACTCTTGTATTGTAATATTTTTACATGCCATTTTTGTAAAAGGGTTTTGGTCAACCCTTCCATTTTGTATTGAGTTATATTATGATTAAACATTAAGTTGATATTTTACCTTCCGATTTCTTGTGTCATTTTTTTTTTTTTGTTATTCATTGTAAGTCTCTGATTAAATTCAGACTTAAGATAAGTGACACAACTACCTTTTTCTCTTATCACGTTCCCCTAGGCAAGCCATTTAAAAGTAGAATTCAATTTGTAATACGTGACAAAAGAAGTTTGAGGGCTTTCGTCCCGGATATTTTTCTGAACCTATTTTCGTCTTACTTGAGTAATTTTGTAAAGGCGCGAAGTTGACTTTAACAAAAATTTTTTTTGTGTCAAAGAGTCGGAAGTAAAGTATCAATAATATTGACCAAACTCTCTTAAGGTTTTTTGTTGTACTGATTTTGTACTGTATATTTACATTGTATACATTTTTTGCTTGTAATAGTTGTTAGTTAGTCATGGATATTCAGGTTTTTCTTGCAAATCCCTCTGTGAAAGAGCTTGATGCTTTTACTAGGAAGGAACTGGTCCTTATTTCTAAACATTTAGGGTTAAAAATAAAATCAAATGCCCTTAAACAAGAAATCAGAGATAACATTGTAATCCATTATGTAGACGAGGAAGTGTTTTCTGAAGACCTTTTAGAAACCCTTAGACCCGATGAGGGTAAATCAGATTTAGAACTTCAGATAAAATTAAAACAGATGGAAATAGAAGCCCAGTTAGCTTTAAAAGAGAAGGAAATTAAACAAAAAGAATTAGAGCTTGCAGCGGCTAGAGAGCAGAAAGAAATAGAAATAGAGTTAAAAAAATTAGAGTTAGCTGCTAATGTAAGACCAGATTCTTCCCCTGCCAGTCATACTGCTGAAGCAATAAAATTTTTGAAAATAATTCCACGCTTTAATGAAGCCACAATTGACAATTATTTTCCACAATTTGAACTTGCTGTGAAAAATTTTAATGTACCTGAAACTTTGTGGCCCACTTTGCTGCAAACAGTTTTGACTGGTAGAGCTGCAGAGGTATTTTGTTCTTTGACCATTGAACAACAAAAAGATTATAATGTTGTTAAGGCCTTAATTCTTAAGGCATATGAACTTGTTCCGGAAGCTTACCGAAAGCAGTTCAGGGATTGTCGCAAATCGGATGGCCAAACCCATGTAGAATTCCTGCGGGAAAAGGAGCGACGCTTTGAGAAATGGCTCACTTCCAGGGAAATCGGCACCGACTTTGCAAAATTCAAGAACCTAATGCTGATGGAAGAGTTCAAGAGTTGTGTGCGGCTGGACGTCCGTACGCATATAGCTGATCGTGGCGAGGAAGATGTGCACAAGGCTGCAGTGTTGGCAGACGATTATATAATATCACATCAATTTGCCAAGTATACGACGGATGTCAAGCCAAAACAAGTCAAACAGCCTGAGTCCACTGCTAACAACTCCATCAAGAACAGCAGTACAAATGACAGAAAACCTACTACAAGTAAAGCTACTTGTTCCTACTGCAAACGAGAAGGCCATAAAATTGACGATTGTTGGAAATTGAGGAAGAGAAACGAAAAAGCTCCTTCAAAAGTCAGCGCTTGCACAGTACAGTGGTCGTCGAGGTTTACTCCCTCATCATCAAGTCATATCAAGAATACCTCGACACCACCTGTTTCAAATGTATTGACTGTACAAGACTCTCCGAAAATGTCTCCACGATGTTCCAATGACTCAAACAAGAGTTTTTCAAATACATCAAGCCGATGTTCCAATGACTCAAACAAGAGTTTACCTAGTACATCACCCCGATGTTCCAATGACTCTATCCAGAGTTCCCATAATACATCACCCCGATGTTCCAATGACTCTATCCAGAGTTCCCATAATACATCATCCCGATGTTCCCATGACTCTATCAAGAGTTCCCATAAGACATCACCCCGATGTTCCAATGACTCCATCAAGAGTTCTCCAAATACATCCAAAAGATGTTCTACTGACTCAAGAAAGAGTTTCTCCACTGCGTCTCCTAGAGATGTCAATGACTCCAGCGAGAGTTCGACCCAAGTCCAGTCTGCATCAACCAAAATTGATGTTTTATTAGAGGATTTTAAGCCTTTCATTTCGGAAGGATTCGTATCACTACCCGGTGATTCTACAAGTCTACGACCTATCACCATTTTGAGAGACACAGGTGCCTCACAATCGCTACTTTTAGAGGGTATCTTGCCCTTGTCAAAATCATCATCGACTGGGAAGAGCATCCTGTTACGAGGCGTAGAGCTTGGATGTATAGATGTGCCTCTACATCTAATCGACATAAAGTCAAATCTCATTACTGGACCGGTTGTTGTAGGTGTCCGACCAACATTACCATTGGAAGGCATCTCGTTGCTGTTAGGCAATGACTTAGCAGGTGGAAAGGTGATAGCCGAACCCATCGTCACTCAAACACCCGACTTATCTGCTACACCCGAGGAAGACCTAGAGTTATATCCAGCGTGTGCAGTAACAAGGGCAATGAGGTTGAAAGCATCTCAAGAAGAGAACGTTATCAAGGCCAACAGTAACCACGATGATGTGGACTTGAGCACCACATTCTTTGCTTCTCTTGAAGAAGAACCAACGCCAAATTCTGAAAAGCCGGCATCAACTCGAAAACAGTTGATTGAGGACCAAAAGAAGGATCCAGAGCTCGCCAAACTCCGAGAAACCGCAATGACATCACAAGAGGCAGAGCTAGCATCAACGTGCTACTACATCCAAGATGATATGCTCTTCAGGAAATGGAAACCTCCAGACGCATCCAACGAAGAAGAATGGAGAATATGCCATCAAATCGTGTTACCAGAAAGATACCGAGCGTACATCATGAATCTGGCTCATGACACACCAATGT
Organism: Biomphalaria pfeifferi; assembly: GCA_030265305.1. NCBI lineage: Eukaryota > Metazoa > Mollusca > Gastropoda > Planorbidae > Biomphalaria > Biomphalaria pfeifferi. Next base: position 531,770 of record JASAOG010000070.1, read on the forward strand.
CAGGTCATCTCGGCATCCACAAGACATACCACAAGATTATGTCACACTTCTTCTGGCCACGTTTGAAGAAAGATGTCATCCAGTACTGCCGATCCTGTCATGCCTGTCAGATGGTTGGCAAGCCAAATCAAAAGATCCCTGTTGCTCCTCTGAAGCCGATTCCAGCCTTTGAAGAACCTTTCAGCAGAGTACTTATTGACTGTGTTGGTCCTCTCCCAAGGACAAAAGCTGGCAACCAATACCTGTTGACCATTATGTGTGCTTCAACTCGTTTTCCTGAGGCTATTCCTCTAAGGAACATAAAAGCCTCAAACATTGTAAAGGCCTTAATCAAGTTCTTTACTCTATTTGGTCTACCAAAGTCCATCCAATCGGACCAAGGAACGAATTTCACGGCCAATCTTTTCAAGCAAGTCATGACTCAGTTGGGCATCAAACACTGCATGTCGAGTGCATATCATGCCGAGTCGCAAGGCGCTCTTGAGCGATTCCATCAGACTCTCAAGAACATGATCCAAACCTATTGCTTTGAGCACGAAAAAGACTGGGACGAAGGAATCCACATGCTGCTGTTTTCAACCCGTGAATATATCCAGGAATCGTTGGGATTCAGCCCTTTTGACTTAGTCTTTGGCCATTCGGTGCGCGGTCCCTTGAAATGTATAAAAGAGACTTTGTTGTCACCAACAGCCACTGAAGGACTTTTAGACTATGTAAGTAAGTTTAAAACTAGACTTTATGATGCTTGTGTTCTGGCCAAAAATAACTTACAAAACACCCAATCCAGCATGAAACGCTGGTATGATAGAAAGGCCCGTGTTAGAGAATTTTCTCCCGGGGATAAGGTGCTTGTATTTTTGCCCATACCAGGTCAACCCTTGCAAGCCAGATATTTTGGTCCCTATGAAATTGAGACCAAAATTAGTGACCTCAATTACACAATCAAAACCCCTGACCGTAGGAAAAAGACTCAGCTATGTCACATAAACATGCTGAAGCCTTATGTATCTCGGCCAGATCACTCAGAGAAGAGTAATTGTGTTTTAAATACAGTCAAAAGTTGTTCAAATAGCCATGTTTCTCCTATTGATGATGATATTGTAAAGGAGAAATTTGGACAATACAAAATACCTAATTCTTTTGTATTACAGAATTTGGATGTAAAACTGTCTCATCTGTCTTCGACAGAAAGGCCAGTTATCATGAAACTCATTAATGAATTTAATGACATTTTTTCTGATGTACCAAAACAGACTAATGTTATAATGCATGATGTAGATGTTGGCGAGGCTACCCCAGTCAAGCAGCATCCTTACAGGGTCAACCCTGAAAAACTTGCCATACTTAGGTCAGAAATCAAGTATATGCTTGAAAATGACCTCATTGAACCAAGTTCCAGTAGCTGGAGCTCCCCATGTGTCTTGATACCTAAACAGGACAAGACTTATCGTTTTTGTACAGACTACCGTAAGGTAAATGCTGTAACAAAGACCGATTCGTTTCCTATCCCTAGGATAGACGATCTCATAGATCGTATTGGTGACGCTAAGTACATCACCAAAATAGACCTACTTTCAGGTTATTGGCAGGTTCCCCTGACTGATAGGGCAAAGGAAATCTCCGCCTTTGTCACCCCTGATGGTCTGTACCAATACAAAGTGATGCCATTTGGCATGAAGAATGCTCCTGCCACTTTCCGGAGAATGATAAATGCCCTGCTTGCTGACATGGAGAATTGCCACGCATACATAGACGATGTAGTAATTTTTAGCCAAGATTTTTCTAGCCATTGTAAACAACTGCATTGTCTTTTTACTAAACTTTTACATGCAAAAATTACTGTAAACCTGAGTAAGAGTGATTTTTGCCAGGCTTCCATCCAATACTTAGGCCATATTGTAGGACAAGGCCAGGTGAAACCTGTAATGGCCAAAGTAGAAGCTATCCAAGCTTTCCCTATCCCTGCTGATCGGAAACAACTCCGAAGATTTTTGGGAATGTCTGGATATTATAGAAAATTTTGCGAAAATTTTTCTGTCATTGCCAGTCCTTTAACAAACCTCCTGAGAAAGAACGTCCGATTTACTTGGACGGATGAATGTCAGAAAGCCTTTAACCAAATTAAGCAGATATTATCTAGCTCCCCCATTTTGATGGCTCCTGACTTCGGAAAACCTTTTAGGTTAGCTATTGACGCCAGTGACACAGGTGTTGGGTCAGTCCTTTACCAAGAAGATAATTTCCAAGTAGAGCACCCTATTTGTTTCTTTTCCAAGAAATTTAATAGACATCAAAGAAATTATTCTACTGTGGAAAAAGAATGTCTTGGGTTGATTCTTTCTGTACAACACTTTGATTTTTATATCAGTGGGTCCAGATGGCCACTGGTTGTATTTACTGACCACAATCCCCTTACATTTATCCACAAAATGTCTGGCAAGAACCAACGACTTCTCAGGTGGAGTTTATTTTTACAAGAGTACAACCTAGATCTTAAACACATAAAAGGCAGCGAAAATGTTATCGGCGATGCCTTATCTAGATTGTAAAAAGTATTTTGATGTATATTTTTTTTTATATATATCATGATAAATACATTCTGTAATGTAAATATCATTTTTGTAATTGTTCTAAAAAGATTTCCATTTCGTGGAAATGTAAACTTTTTATTTATAGGAGGGAGGTGTTACGTATCTAGGCATTGTTACCTAGATACTATTTTTTTTTTTTTTTGACCTGTAGGTTGTCTGCCCCTTGTGTAATAAGTTTTTTTTTAATTTTATTTTTCCCGGTGAGTCAAGCCACACAGACAGTGACCGGTCCTTGACCTATGTGTGTACCTCTGGTTGAAAGGAGGGTGGTTTTTTTTTTCTTTTCTTCTGTCTCTTTGAAGAGCGTTCTAGATCTGGGTGTTGATGACTTTCTGTTCTAGAAATTACTAGATATCGACGCGCGGTAGATTATATAAAGACCACTCGCGTAACGTTGACGGACAGACATACGGAGACAGCCGTGAGACAGAATAGCGGAGACATTGCGTGACCCGTGCGTGGTATACCACTTGATCGTGTAAGTTAAGATTTTTCTTTTTTTTCAAGGCCTTGCTTGTATTTGTAATTATATTTTCAAACTCTTGTATTGTAATATTTTTACATGCCCTTTTTGTAAAAGGGTTTTGGTCAACCCTTCCATTTTGTATTGAGTTATATTATGATTAAACATTAAGTTGATATTTTACCTTCCGATTTCTTGTGTCATTTTTTTTTTTTTGTTATTCATTGTAAGTCTCTGATTAAATTCAGACTTAAGATAAGTGACACAACTACCTTTTTCTCTTATCACGTTCCCCTAGGCAAGCCATTTAAAAGTAGAATTCAATTTGTAATACGTGACAATAAACTGTAGGGGGGTATTTTTTCATTTATTGCTGTTTCAATTATATCCTTTATCTCCTTGAGACTCGTTGAATGCGTAATTAAAAACAAAAATGCTGGGGAAGATGTATGTACTTTTTATTTTGAACAGTTCATCATCATCATCAAAATCTGTTCCTTGACTTTTGTCTTAGGGGTGATGTGTCAGCAGCTGTTCTTAGCAGGGTTTCAAGACAGAGACTTGTCCATTCTTTTATGCTTTCCACCCCTATCTTCATGCTCCCTCCACTGTACCTTAAAGAATGACTTTTGATAGTATGGAACATTTAGGGTGCAAAAATGTCATCTTTCCAAATTTTTGTGTGTCCTGATTTGCTCTGATTGATTCATTCTACCATGTGATGTTGAGAGGAGAATGGAAGAGGCCTGTTTAGCTATAATTTTTAAAAGTTTGAAGTTTTAAATTCATTTGTTTTGTGTTACATTTTATATGCGTTTCTTCTTAGATAATTATGTCTAAAATAGATAGAGGTCGTGTTGATAAATCGCTTGACCTTCGAACTAACGGGTCTCTAAGCAAAACAATTAAAACTAACAATTTTATTTGTCTTGCCACAAAATCCTATTGATTTTGCATTTTGGGTTCCAGTTCTAATCGCTACCTGTTACGTTGGGAAATGACGTTGCGCTTGACTTTACTCTGAAGGCCCTCGTCAAGGTCTTAAAATTAAACTTTCTTTTCGTTCCCAGATTACAATAAGTCGACTGGGAGGTAATTATATTGCATGCAAAGACGTGGATGAATTTCACAGGAGCTACGGTGTCAGATACACAAGAAATGTAAGTCAAATATAGTTAATGAAAGTTACAATTTTTGATCATAGGGAACTAGTTACAGTAACAAGTAACAATACCTGTTGTCAACTTAATGACTATAGAAGATTTCTATTTTTAACCATATAATAGTTAGTTCTTGTCGGAAGTAAGAGTCAAAGTCATTTTTATCTTTAGTCTACTTGGTACAGCCTCCCAAACTGTGTTAGGGTTTCGCGAACTACTGTAATAATTATCTACTAAGTCAATATTTTAGTTATTTTTAGTCACAAATAAATTCTACAACATCACTATGAACTTTGAACTGATCTAGATTCTGACTCTAATATGAAACAAAAAAAAATGCAATAAAAGATGAACCCCTGAATGATTTCTTGCCAACTTTTTAAAAAAAAGAGTACCCCACTATTCTGGTCTGAAGTAGTTTCCTGCTAAATACTCAGAATGTGCGAAGTGCTCCATGATGGACAAAGTTTGGGAACCACTGGTCTAGAACAACAATCTACCTCGTTTCTGTGTTGTAGCCTTATAGTCGCTAGGGCATTCATTAATATCAGAGGCGGGGGAATAAAGGATTAGTGACTATAACTATTTACTAAGAACTATGTCCAATTAATAGGGTCGTGACGAAGAGTCCCACATGTTGTCAACACCAGTAGATTCAATGTAGATACAGTGTCGTAGCCAGGGAAAGCCGTACTATAAGCCAATGGAAAGCTGATATATGTAGGGATTAGTGTATTATTAATTAATTAATGTATTACTATGTGAATAGTAATACATTAATTAATTAATGTATTACTATGTGAATAGTAATTAAATTATTAAATTCATCAAATCAAAATAAAATGGTACAAGTAGTAAGAAATCTCAAATATCGTTTAGGTAAATTATACATTTATTATAAGAAACACATTGAGGCACTATATCTTTTCCAAGTTCTAAAGTATTCCCTATTTCTTTTTATGTAAATAACATATTTAATTTGTTATGTTAAAAAACACGCAAATGTTAAAACAGTTTCACAATAGCGGCCCCATTTACATTTCTCTCACGTAATTAAAATCTGTTACTATGAAATTTTAAAACCTCTAAAAAAACATTGTAATATATTATTAAGTAGCCGATTGGATTGTTGGCTTTGGTGAGATTTCGTTTCTATTTGTTCTTGATTTTAAGGGAGGCAATCTACTATGCATTTCAAATGATCGCTGACCTCCCATAAGCACCTTAGTTGTTTAGGCACATGAAATAAATTATCCCTGCAACCTTTGCAAGTCTTTTTGGCAATGCAATACTGAGTTTCAATCTAAAAGGCGGCCTCCACTTTTAGAAAATATAAAACTAATAAACAGAGTAATATATTATGAAATGTACGACATCATCTTTAGCCTGCGCTGAGTATTTTAAAAACTGATAATTGACTTGCGCGGGCCATTACCACTCTTTACACTAAATCTCGTTTACAGTGGTAGTAAAGCTGAAAGGGTGGGGGGGGGGGTGGGGAGGGGTGAGCAACAGGTAACCGTAGCTCTTATATCCAATATTTCAGGAGGCTTCAGCTCTTAGGCTGGCTAAATATCAACCAGTGCCATATTGAAACTTGAAAAGACCCTAAACTATTTAAGATATATGGCGCTTATGAGGCTCTTTATATGTCCAGACATTATGTCATTGCTAAATATCTCGTGAGGGGTTCTCCTTAGCTTTAGCTTGTTTTGCCTAGAGGTAAATCCTGACCTGCGTCAGAAGACATGGAGCCCAGCCTGCTACAAAGCTGAATGTCAACCCCAAATTGTTTTATTGACTAGAAAAAGTCACTAATTAGTTGTACTTATTCATTTTGGATTTGCTTTGTGCATACACTATTGACACTCACATTCGCTTTTTAAGTAGAGTCCACACTCTCAAAAATATCTAGTTCGGATGGCCTTCATTGTTAGTAATTAAACTTTTTTAAAAGCTGTAAATAACATCGTGAATTAAAAAAAAAAAATCATATGCTATATAAATTATTTAAAAAAAAACTTTTTAAAAAAGTTTATAATAAGGGAAGGAACTCCGCATTTACAACTATATTATCAAAAATGTATAAGTTGTTTCCCTTATTCGATTTCAAGAGAAATAATTAAACCAATAATTGACTGATTAATTCATGTTATGTACGATTAATAATTGTATCAACTTTGAACTTGATCCAAGAATGGGTGTGGGAGAAATAACGTGTAAAATCTAAGGGATTCAAACCCTAATTATATACATCTGTGAAGTATTAATTTCATGTGTTTCTAACGAAATTCTTTCAATACATTTTACTATTAATTCCCTTTGTATGTAAATACACTTTCAGCTGTGTCAGAAAATGTGTCTCCTGAGACAGATGTACGAGAAGTGCAAGTGTCTTGACACACACTACAACTATATCAATGTCTTGATGAGATTCGTTGACAATAAGACCTGTCTCACAGAAACACGTGAGTTATGACGTTGTATTCAGGAAATTGGAGATTTACTTCTGTTACTGTCTTATTTAATTGGTTTTCTCCACAAAAGGCTAGAGTCCTACTCTAGTTCTTGCAAGATCATGCAAGTCGTGAAAAAAAAAAAACTATTCTTAATGCACGCTTGACTTCAATGTATTACAATACTATCACTAAGTACTATGCCCCATATCAATAATTACACTTTTCCTGTCATTGGCGTCGATATCTCCCAGTGCGGTTACATAATTACCTTCCCCATAAAATTTCACACAAAATTTTAGCAATAAAAAATAAAATCCATTCCTCTCTTTGTTGAACCATAATGGCGTTAAGCTGGTCCCATAGTCCATAGTTTTAACCGTTACGGCGCTTCAAATACCCTTCGGACCAGGGTGGCCAACTTGTGGCGCATGCGTCAAAAGTGGAGCATTGCACCATTACAAGGAGTGCACTACACCCCTGGGGAGGCACGGTGGCTGAGCGGTAAAGCACTTGGCTTCCGAACTGGGGATTCCGACTGGGATTTTTAATTTCTGGATCTTCGGGCGCCTCTGAGTCCACCCAGCTCTAATGGGTACCTGCCATTAGTTAGGGAAAAGTAAAGGCAGCTGGCCACATGACACCTTTGTTAACTGTAGGCCACAGAAACAGATGACCTTACATCATCTGACCACAAGGTCTGAAAGGGGAACTTTTTAAAAGACTAAACAGCTAGTAAATAAACAGCAATTGTTCAACACGAACACTATTAATGTTAACAATAAATGAACTTACACTAGTTAACAACCCAAGCGGAAGTTTAACAATTTAATGAACAGATAAAATATTATGATAAAAATGATGTCTTAATGGTAGTTACAAAAACAAGTACACATAATCAAATTATTTACAATAGCTATAGCACACCTCAAAATGCGGTGCCACAGTCAATCAGGGTTTGCAACGCCCTACAGACCAACAGCTTCCTACACCTTAACAGCGATAGCTACGATCGACTCCAAGGGCGTCAATTCTTTCCCATAGCCCAAGCCTAACACCCTGAAACGAAGAGAGAACCTGGATTTAGCGATGCCGCTACACGGAGCTTTTCAATAGCGACACCTGTACCGAAAGATCAGCCTACTTAATAAAACTATGTACTTGCTTACCCTTACAGCGGGTAAATGGAAAGCTAGCTAACCAGCTAATAACAGAGGCTCTCTCTCTCTCTCTATTGCGGGAACTAATGATGACATAAACACACACATACACAATATTCTAGACAACAAAACGCACCTAAAATAAACTACTTCTTATACACTAAAACAAAGAAAAACTTCAGGCGCGCACGACACAGTTAACATAAGATTCTATATTTTTGCCGCACCCCAGAATCTGACAACGTAACAACATTTATCATTTTCAATTGTAATTTAAAACAGGTCTACGTTAGGTTCGTTCCCCTTCTTCCTCCAACGGTGCACAAATATGAAGAAAATCAGAAAGTGATCGCAAGCATCAGTTGCATGAAATGTTGGGAAAATTAATTCTTAGACATGTCGAGTCCAATAGAAAAACCAATACCCATTGTTTGTGAGCGCAATGTCTCGGTCTTATTTTTCATGTTGTGTTTTTCTAAGACTCAGCCGGCAATGTATAAATGAGATTAATTCAGCTTATACCACTTCTGTCAAGTCCAAATTCTTCCCCTTGTTTCAGATATCAAACAAGATAATTAATTACCAATAATTATTTAGTTAATTGGTTATTTTTTTAAAATTGTTTCTTTTGTTGTCAAGTAAAAGAAATAATTGTGCAAAAGTTCAGCTTGATCCGAGATAGGGTGAGAGAGAAATAGTGGAAAAAGTTGATATGAGCTTTGTAAAAAGTAAAGTTCCCTTTTCTTGCAATCTGTTTGGCAGATTATGTAAAGATTATCTGTTTCTGTGGCCCACAGGTAACGAAGGTGTCATGTCGTCATCACTCGACCAACCGCCTTTACTTTTCCCCAACTAATGTCAGATACCGATCAGAGCTGGGTGTACTAAGAGGCGCCCTAAAGATCCCGAAATAAAAAATCCAAGTGTTTTAATTTACATAAATGATTTACCCAATTGCATTTGTTCAGGACCAAAAGTCAGATTATTTGCAGACGATTGCATAATATGTAGAACAATAAAAACAATACAAGACACAGATATTTTACAAAGAGAATTAGATGAATTACAGAAATGGGACTCAAATTGGAGCATGTCTTTCCACCCAGAAAAATGTCAGTTGTTAAGAGTAACAAAAAAACTAAAACAAATTAATTCCACTTATCTTATTCATGGCAAACCAGTAACACAAACTAAAAACGCAAAATACCTAGGTGTTATAATAAATGAAAAAACTTCATGGAATCCCCATATTAATGAAGCTATCAAAAAATCAAACAAAGCATTAGGGTTTATTCAAAGAAATTTCTATAAATCAAATAAGAACATAAAACTTGAATGTTATTTAACCTTGGTTAGGCCAATAATAGAATATGCACCCTCTGTTTGGGACCCCTCAAATTAAGAAAACATAAAGAAACTGGAACAGACACAAAATAGAGCAGTGAGATTCAAAACAAACGAATATTCACGACTAGAGTAACACCTTTAGTTAAATCACTAAATTTAGAAAGCCTTCAGGACAGAAGACTTAAAAGTAAAGTCGCAATTATACATAAAACACTGAACCATAATCTTCAAATACAAAAACAAAATCTAATAAAATACTCTGAAAGACACAAAAATAAAGGCACATTCTTCTTCCCATATGCTAGGACAAATTAGTACAAATGCTCCTTTTCCCTAGTGCTATTAGAGCATAGAATGAGTAGCCTGAGCTAGCCAGGAAAACCAGTGACTTGGCAGAATTTAAGTCATTGGTTAAAACGCATGACTAAATGCATGATGCGTAGGACGTAATCATCTTCTTTTTGGAAGTAACGTCTGTATTATATAAGATAAGATTTGAATTCGGGACCCATCTGTTCAGAACCCACTCCCTTGACCTCTCAGCTACCAAGCTTCCATTCTCCCTTTCATCCCACAATTTGTTTTCTGTAATGAAATTTTTGCGCATACCATATATATATATATATATATTGAAGAAAAAATAAATTAAAATGTGTAATTTTAATGTTTATGTATCTGTAGAGGTGCACTGCATGACTCAAATAAAAGTTTCTTTCAAAGGAGATGATGACAGCTGTGATTGTCACAATCCTTGCAGGTATTGTTCAATAGAGTTGTATAATAATAATAATAATAATAATGTAATCAAAAGAAACAGGTGTTTACGCGAGAAACAGGGATGTCTAACATTTTGTCGGCTTTTTGGAAGCCGCTCTTCCGCTGTCTATTTTTGCTTTCTTCTCTAAGAAATCAATTAGAGCTGTTTTCGAAATGTCGAAGTGTTCGTGTTTCACACTTTCAATCTAGGAAGAATCAGAAAGCTAGCATGATGAATTATTCTAATACATTTTAATACCTACTTAATTATTCTATGGTTATCTTATCTTATTTTATCTTATCTTATAGTTATAATTTTAAAATTTCATTATGCTTATAACTTTCAAATACCAATAACATCCATATGCCAATAAAAGTACATTTGAAAATAGAAATTTATTTTCCTTGCAGTGAGAAAGTATATGATGCCTATGTATCGTCCAGATATTGGCCCAATGATGATATCGCTGTAAGTGAATAATGTTATCGTTCATAATTGTTGTATAATTTTATTTTAAACTTTTTGTTAAAAATCCATAACAATTATGAACTCAAATCTTCAAAACAGTATTAAAGATAATACTAACTTTACTTGCTATAGGACGTTTTGATCCAGGATGTCTGTACCACCAAACCACATTACTGCAGTACTTTGAAAAACAAAACAAGTGCAGAAAAAAGGTAAAAAAAAAAAAGTGCTACTTCCCCCAAAACACTAAATGATTACTAGTGTAAACATTGAGAAAATAATAATAGCGAACCCACCGGGTACGGGTAGACTTTGAAAGGGGCAACGCGATGCACCTCATTAACTATGCTGATTTCTTTAAATAGCCATCTGTTAAATTCTGTTAATAAATTAAAGTGTGGTTGGGGTACTTTTTATTACAAAAATTATAAAAGGGGTACACAGAGGTCAAAAGTTTTGGAAGCACTGACCTAGACAAATGCGATATGTATAACATAGCCTACAATGTGTTATTGATTGCAGGAAAGATTTTCTCAAATTAAACATCTACTACAGAGATCTGAATTATGAAGAAATCAATGAGGAACCAGACTATGACGTGAGTGGTGGACATTATTTTTCTTGCTTTCAGGCTTACCGTATGAAACTTAAGCGCATTTCAATAATGCTTTCCAATTCAACAGATATCTTAACATACATTTACGTACTTTCCAGTTCACTCAGACAAAGCAGTTATTTATAAATAATTGGTCTGCTTTATTGGTTGTTGTTTTTTTAATATTTTTTTTAAACTAATATGTTAATGTGTCTGTTTTTATTTTATTTTTAGACGTATCAACTGATGTCTGACTTTGGAGGAACCATAGGACTATGGCTCGGCTTCTCCATTTTGAGTTTGTTTGAAATATTTCAAATCTTTGTACCATTGTTATTACAGGTGCTGGGTAGAAATTCACCTTAGTGTATCCAAAGCCATTTGCAAAAAAAAAATGTCTTTTAATACTATTTCGTTTCTTAAAAAAAACTGTACAATGATTTTATAGGACATTCCATGGCAGCGAAGAAACAAGGAATCTAAACAATGAGACTTGTTTTCATGTCTAATTATGATAACACTGATAGTAGACATTTCTTAGCTAATTCATCATTATCATCATCTGTCCCTTGACTCTCCTCGTTGGGGGCGCTGTGACAATTCGCGTCACCAAATCCATCCACTTTCCCGGACAGCAGATGTTCAAAGCAGTATATCGATCTCATTATCATGCTCCCGCTGTATAGAGTAGTGTATTACAATTTCTTGTTAATGTCTATGATTTGTTGCTACAATGTTTTTCGGAGTTGGGAGGAAAGCTGATGGGGCTGCAACCCGGTGGTAAAGAGCTGAGCATCCAGACCATTGGAACACTTTCGAATCATGCCTTTGAAAGTTGGCATCATCAGTGTGCCTTAAAAAGCGATCGCGAGTCTTGCATGTTTTATTGAAAAGTAAAAGTGAGTGTGTGACTCTTGGGCCACAGAAACATTAAAGCTCGGTATTGAATAAGCGGGCATATTTCTTTTAACTGACAACACAAAAATCAATAAAAAAACAAACAATTATTTATTTAACTATTGGTAATTAGTTATTTTGTTTCGTATCTCAAACAAGGGAAAGTAATCGTACTTGACTGAACCTTGTAATATAAGCTGAATAAATCCCCTTTATATTAGCTTGACTTCTGAGTGAACACAAATATGAAATAGAAACAAATAGGTCGCAGCTTAAAGGTAAGTTTTTAACAAACAATAGGTAACCATTCAATCCTCAATATCCATAAGCTCTTCTCTAGCTGAGTGGTTAGAATTTTGGCTTCAGGAAGCTTGAGTTGAATTCATGTCGTTTACTTTTATTCATATAAATGCTTTTAAAACGTGATTGTGATAAAATTTCACCCAGATATCCTTTCGTTCTATTACAAAATAAATTGCATGACTGATCCAAATTAATTGTACAAAAACACTTTATATTAATTTTTTAAAAGTATTTTTGAAATGTTTTTCTTGTTTCGTATTAGATTAGATCAGCGGTTCTCAACCTTTTTGGTGCCGCGACCCCTAATACGATTCCCCATTTGGCAGCGACTCTCAACAGTATTTGTTTTTGGATAATAGGTATAGGTAAATGGAAATTCGCCAATGTTATAAAGTTGTTATCGTAATGTATATATCTGATTTATGTGACATGCATTTTCATTGTTTGAATTTGAAAATAGCAAAAGCTGTATGCAATTGCAATGAGTGTAAAAATAAATGTATTTTTTAATTAAATTGCTAACAAAAAGTTTATCTTTATGACTTGCATTAATTAAATTGCGTATTCACCCTACTAATGTGCACAGACTTGTGTGACAATTCTAAAGTATGGCGAAAGATGAAGGTTGATAGAATAAAGCCAACTGCATTGCTACACATTTGTAAATACGCCAACTTTACTGGGGAGGTTGGATTCTTGTGGGAGTCTTTGTAAGAGATCAATGAATATCATCTTCAGCATCAAGTCTACTTCTTTATTTAGAATTTAATAACAGGCTGGAAAACCTTGCTTCGCAAAGATATAAGTCTGCTGTTAGAAATGGACGAAGAAGGCAATCTCAAAATGAGACAAACGGGAAATACTGCATTTCCTCATTAATCTTTGAACTCGAAGACAAACCTTATTATAGTATAAAATGCTATTAAAGAGAAACTAAATTTTAAAAAGGATCTAAAGAAACATACATTTTATGTCATAAAAGAGAAATTAAATTAAAATAAATACAAAATGAAAGGAACATACACTTACTACTTCTAGCCTTACTGAACTCCAGTATAACAGCTAGGTAATTTATCTTAAAAGCTGAGACTACATCTGGTTTAATAGATAAAACTGCTAAATGTGCTAAGTTTTCATGAATCATCGTACAAGTAGACTCTATTTCATAGCAGTGGGAAGCGTGGTCGAGAGGCTAAGGGTTAGGCTTGGCTACCTAGAAGGGGGCTCGAGGTTCGACACCTGACTCGGGCAGAGTTGTGTTTAAATCAGCACGGAAAACCAACCCCTAGATATCCCCTCCTCACTGGTCCACAAATGGGATTGGACCAAAGCGCTCTAAGCATGTTATAAGCATAAAAGCTATAAATATATAACTCTTAATAAGTAGTTACATTTTATAAAGGCTTCTCTCGGCTGATTTGTACCAACGGCTAATGCCGACAATATTTGAACTACAGCGTAGACTCTACATTAGAAAAGCTGAATAACATCATTCTTGAAATAACATCATTCTTGAAATCGGGTTAATTAAGGATCAAGTATAACTAACTAATTATTAATAAAGTTGGAAATTACTTCTCTCACCCACTCGGATGACAATTTCCTATTTTGGATTAAACTTTCTTTAATTATTATTATTTAAATGTTGACACAAATCTTGGATCCATTGTGCTAATAAGAGAAATGATCATAGTTTTAAAAAAATCTATTTCATTAAGGCTTTTAGGGGATTATAATATTTGTTACGAATGTTTCTTATTCCCAACCCTAGTGCCACCAGAGCTGGGAACGGAATGACTTAGAAGAGTTTCTAATTAACACGAGGTCATGCACTAGATTAACAAATGGAAACTCATAAGACGTAATAATCTACTCTTTTGAGGGAACGTCTGTAACTTAATAAGATAAGATAAGAATGATATTTTAGTTTCATGAACGATTTAGAATAAACCTGTTCAAAATAGCATTGGCTTGCTAAAAAAATGGCGCCCCAGAAAACAAGACTGTGCTAGTTTTATTTTTGAAAAATCACGCTCTAGGTATTTAGATCGAATTAGTTTCTCACTTGAATACTTTAAACACGTAATAAGAAAAAAAAAATATATGGCTGTATTAACCCATTTAACCCTAAACACATAAACAATTTCCTACCAATTGTGCACAACTGGTTCAGGCTTGGATAGTACCATTTTTTTAAAGAAAATTGTTATTGATTGGCATTGAAGGCAATATTGCAAATTTTAAACTGGTTTGTTTCTTAAGAAAATCCGATTATTTGAAGTCACGATAATTTAAAGATAGATAATACACGATAATTTGCCAATAAATGCATTAATTATCTCCCCGGCGTTAAGTGGCGTGCTGATTTTTTAGCCCTCTTAAAAAAAATAAAAAATCTGTTGTTTTTTCTTTACAATGCTTTATTATAAAGAGTTTTAGAACCATTTAAAAGCAACGGTGTGAAGAAATTCGAACTATATTCATCAAAATAAAGTCCGCCATCTTTCAGTAGGGAGAAAAACTCGCAGCAATTTTGAGTTATCTACTAATTTGATCACTTCTTACTCTTGAGATCATTTGGTCATAACAACAGATGTCTGGCACAAGTCCCGTTTCCTTTATTGTTCACTCTGAAGAGTGCCATGTACCAAGTTCTATTCGAATGTTCTACCGGAGATCGACAAACATTCGTTGTTTTTACAAAACAGCTTTAAAAAAATATTTTCTCTGAATTGACTTTTTCTAAATGAAAGAGGACTGAGTCAAGAAAAACATCAAAAATACTTTAAAACAAAAAAAAACAAAAAAAAAAAAAAAAAACAGAGCTTAAGCAATACGAAGTGTAATTGTATCAATTGGTTGGGATCAGGGTTAGGGTTAGGTTTTATTGAAGTTTGTAATTTGATCTAGAATCTAGACCAACAACAATAAATCTGTGCAATTAGAAAAAGTTTTACCGTTTTGTTTAGCCCTATTTTATATTTTTAGCTTTCTCACTACGCTATGATCCTAAGAGTTATCTGGACCAGTTGGGAAATTGGGGAGGGGGATTAGAAAGGTTAATTTTATCGTAATCGCTTTTTAAATGCGTTTCTTTTAAAAAGAAGGACGATCTGAATTTGAAAGTTTCAGGTCAACTCTTGTGAAAGTTAAACGGTTCTCGATTCCTGAGCGCACTACACACAACCAGACAGTCATCTCGCTGGCCTAGATCTAGTTGCTTTCTTAACATTTACTAGCTCTAGGGCTAAATGTTGTGATTCTGTTCTAGATTTAATGCTAGGCAGTCATTGCATTTGTACTTTGTCTTATAGTTTTTCAAACTCTGACTTGACAAGAATGTTACATGTTGCACCTAGTGTCGATACGGAAAATCAATGTCTTATCATGCAGGACTAGTTTTACAGTCCAATTGTCTTCAACGACATTGATGTTCGCAATTTTACCCTTTTTCTACTGGCTACTTGCAGTACTAACAGGTAGAATATTTTCCTCACAATGGCTGTCATCTTCTACCAGATTAACTTTGCATCTTTTTCTGAACCTTTGAAATCAGTGTTTTTTTTTTCTTTTTTTTGCTGAAATAGCAATGTGGTTCCTATTGGCCATTTTCCCTTTTCGTGGTTCTTGCCGCATTTATTGCATACTTTATCTGGATTGTCTTTAACATTATACTTCTTCTTGAGTACATTGTGATTGCTAGAACTTCTTGGCCCCTAAAAATGTTCCCTTGGCTTTGCAACATCTCATATTGTTGTCCAATGTCTAAAGCCTTGCTAAGAGTCAACTCTAAGTCTTTTCATGTATGATTTCCCTAATGATCAAATCAATAAGCATATCATCTGGATTGCTTTGATAATAATAAATAATATTGATCTTAAATAGAGTTAGGTTTAGTATTAAAATTTCTTCGTTAGTCGTATCCAGTTTATTTTTATAACGAAACTGAAAACATTTCTGAAATCTTTAGCACTGGATATGAAGATTGAAAAATGAAATATATTGTAGCTTTCATAACTCATTTCACCAATACATGTTGAATTGTATTGAACTGTGTGGTTGCTTACAGGAATTCGTTTTATTATATTAGAAGCAGGTTTATTTAAAACAGATCTTAAAACTTCTTCAATACTGGAAAAAATAAAATATTCGCCAATAGTGTGCAGTTTTCTGGATTTTGTTATAAGTAGAGCTATTGTAAGAAACTCGCAAACATTTTCTTTGGGGTCTGGTCTGAACTTTGAGTTTTCGAAAGTAATTCAAATCTCTATTTTATCAGGGTGGCATGTCTCCAATGATCCTAAGTAGGTTTCATAGCGTCATTACTTAAAATTATGTTACATAAAAGGCACATAGGCCATGGAGGAAAGAATGAAGCCTTTTTAAAAATAATCTTTGCTTTGCTGAACTGTCTATATTTTTTTTTTTTTTCATGTGGACACAATTAAGATATTTAAATAAGATGTTACAAATATATACAAAATCATTAATAGGGTTAAAATTCAAGGATTAAATAATATACAAATCATATTTGTTAATTCCATTTAAGGAAAATAACATTTAAAAGTTTTGACATGCTTAATTAAATGAGATCTTCTATCGTAGACCCCCATTTGCATCTCATGGACCCCCAATTCATTTTTCGCACTCTCGTAGACCCCTTGGAAGTCATAATAGAAACCTAGGGGGACTATATAGATCACTTGGGGAATCCCTGGTACATGCAATCCAACAGATGAGATCTGGTTTTTTTTTCCAGGAAAAAATGATTCCGGTCACAGTTGAATGATTTTCAATTATGTATTTTAGGAGCCCCTCAGATATAACTCGCAACCTTTTTCTGAAACAGACATTCACCCTGTGAATCAATAGCCATAGAAAGACAGATTGAGCATCGATCAAAGGTCAAATAATGTTCAGACTTATAATATTTTTTTGTTTAACTTTAATTAATTTTTTAACCTATTTAATTTAGAAGCAACCTTGCAAAAAACTCTTTTCTTAACTATTCAGTTCATTTTTTTTTCATATTTTAATTTTTTTTTTCATTCCAGTCAAAATGAGTGAAAAGGACAAAAAAAAGTTAAGCGAGTCCTCTTTGATTGGCCTGGCAGAGGCTGCAAATGATAACAACACAATGACTATAAGAGTGCTTTGGGCCATTCTTACAGTGATAGCTATTTCTTTGATGATATTTCACCTGAGCTTGTAATGTATTGCATTTTATCTCTAGCTCTTTATTAGCGACCCCCGAAAGGGAAATATTAACTATTAATTTTGTTTGGTCTGTCCGTCCGTCTGTGTATCTCTCCGTCCCGTTTAGTTTGTGAGAAATATAATAGATATTTAAAATCCGACATAATAATATTTTATATCTTTCCATTGTTTTGTAATCGAACATTTAATAATTTATATTTTTAAAAATTGCTTTATATAGAAGTTGCATAATGAAATTATAGTCTTTTTAAAAAAGTATTTTTAATGTTTTTCTTGATTTATAACATGTTACTTTTCTTTATAAAGAGAAAGAATACATTTAGTATGTATGTAAGTAAAGTATTATTTAAAACAAAAAAGTAGTAAGCAGTGTTTAAAATTGTGTACTAAGTGAAGTTACGGTATTCACGTGACATGAAACAGTGAATGGGAGACTGATCCCTAACAAAACTACGAATTAAATAATTATTCGAGAACATCAATTATTGTAATAAATAAGATAATAAAATTATCAATAAATCTCCGTATCCGTGTTATCATGTCATCAGTCAACCGAACAATACAATAGTGTTGTCAACAATTTGGGCGACTCAACGGAGGTATGATTTTATCTCATAATGACATCTATGACACGGCTAGACCAGGGTTGGGCAAATTACGTCCCGCGGGCCACATGCGGCCCGCCGGAATGTTTTATGCGACCCACGAACTCTTACAGGAATCAGGTGTGCCCCCAAAATATGCATATAAAATTGAAAATATTTTTAAACTAATTGTAAATATCAATATAAATATTTGACACTGTCTCATTATAAAAAGTTTCAAGTAAATGGAGGATATCCTTATTGGCTTTACTTCAATCAAAGACACAATCTCAGGCAACTATTCATTCAATGCTATGAAGAACTGTCATTAGCGTTGGGTATGCTTGGAACAAGATGGCAAAGTGTAACGATTGAGAACAACATGTTGTTGTTGTTGTTGTTTTTTTGTTAATATAGAATATCCCAACCATAAATTCTAAAGAGAAAAAATTGCACTAATCTGCTTAAACATCAACAAATATATTATGTACATATTTCAGTAATCAAACTTATCAGAGCTAGGGTCTTGTCCACATGCAATTCCGAAAAGTACTTGAAGATTTAGAAACAAAATATTCCGATGTAACTGCTGGCTTAGCACGGGTAAGGTAATGAGAATATAAAATCTGTGACTTAATTGCTAATATTTCTACTTAAGACTGGAAGAGAGATAGTTCATGTTTTTCTATTGCTGTGGGTAGTTTCAATATGAAATGTAAGTGCATATTAAATCTTTTCAAACAAAGCTTTCCCATTTATCCAGGCAAGCAAGTGAAAACAGTTTTTTTTGCTGACAATTGAAACTATTTCTAGTGAAATAGTTAAAAATTGTATGCTTGCCAGAAGCTGTATTTACACACTTAAAAAAACTTTGCAGCTAAACTTTCACATTATTTGTGTACAAAAACATATGTGAACAAGGTTACAAAAGACAGTTTGTGTAGAAACACAAACTCAAAATCGGCACCCGAAGTGGTCCACCCAGGCAGGCTTCAATATTTCAGAAAGAACATCCGAATGAAATTATATCAAAGACAAATGAGAGAAAAGAATGGAGAAAGAAGGTCTTGTGTAGTGTCCCAACGGTCCAGCAGATCAAAGGATAGGTGCAAGTGAATGCAAAGCTAGATGTGAACCTGGCCTAACTAGTTCCCCTTTCAGACCTTGTGGTCTATAGGGCAGATGATGTAAAGTTCATCTGTTTTTGTGGCCTACGGTTAACGAGGGTGTCATATGGCCAGCACAACGACCAACCGCCTTTACTTTTCCTCTACTAATGTCAGGTACCATTAGAGCTGGGTGGACTCAGAGGCACCCAAGGATTCCGAAGTTGAAAATACCAGTCTTCATCAGGATTCGAACCCTGGAACCCCGGTTCGGAAGCCAAGCGCTTTACCGCTCAGCCACCGCGCCTCCCCTGGCCTGATGTCTTATAATTGATCTAATTGTTTTGAAAAGATTCAATCTCTTATTCGAATCATCAAAAAAAAAAAAAAAAAAATTTCCGCAGTAAAATAAAAGTTCAGGAAAATGAAGTTTACAAGATTACTATTCGTTTTAAATTATGTCTAACTTATAATGCATACTAATTAGCTTTTTCTCTTTAAAAAACTGCTTGCATAACAGATTTTAAAAATTAGATTTTTCGATTTCAGAAAAAAAAAAGTAGCCGTTGCATCAGAACTTTGAATATTCTAAAATATTATTATGTCGGATTTTCAATATCTTTTCTAGTTTACGAGATCTAAACAGGACGGACTGACAGACGGACAGACATTTCGCACAAAACTAATAGCGTCTTTTCCCCTTTCGGGGGCCGCTAACAAGCATTTTTTTTGTGTGGAAACTAAACAAATGTAATCACAGCAGTCGCAAGGATAACAACTTAAGACAACTAGTAAGCTAATTCCACAGTTCCGGAATATTATGAATGAGCGTAAACAGTTGAATATCTCACATTATGTAAAAATGTACATTTGTAGTGAAATGTGATATAAAAGACAATAGCAATCTAAAAGAGATCAAAAACTTAGTTTCAGATATGATGTAATTCCTCAATTGGGGTGTAAAAAGGTGAATTATAATACAGTATAAATATCAATTAAAAGACATTATACACAGTGAAATAGCCCATTTTTCTAAGTTGTAAACACACACACATACGAGCCTTGCGTGTAACAAAATCATACAGTATATTATAATAATTCTGTTTCATACATAGATCACGTTCAATAGCAGGAATTACCAAATGTTTCAATCTATCTTTGAGAATTGTTGACCTCAAGTAATTCTTCATTAGTTTGAGGCGCGAGAAGCTTCTTTCACCAGATTACAAATTATGGCTAATGCATAATGCCGTTTTTATTTATCGCGCGTAGGATTGGCGTTTTCCATATTGAATGACACCCCATAATGACAATTTTTGTCTATATATTCCGTATATTTTAAGGACTTTTTCGTATCTTTTGCAATTTCGGGAGATTCCAGGAGATCCTGGTAAATTGACAGGAGGGCGCGGGAAATCTGTTTTAAGTTATAAAATGGTTTAATTTAATAATTTATACACCTTGAATTAGCGCGGGTCCTATGAAAGTGCGGGGCCTATAAGAGTGCGGGGCCCACTGCGGTCGCATAGGCTGAAGTGGCCTAAGGCTCCTTTTTTTCCTCCAGGGGGCTTACTGAGAACAGTTTTTGGCAGATTCGCAAACTAAACCGCCATTCGCGAAAAATCCGCTAGCACTATCAAAACCTTCGTATTTTATTTTAGGTATTTCCCCAATAGGCCGCAGTCTATATAGAAAGCATTAAAGATTCACGCAAAATTCGTATTTTTAAAGGCATTTTTTTCTTTTTTCCTGATACAACTTATTTTTGTATGTCTGACGTCATTTCGACTTCCTTTTGGACGCGGTCTTAATAAAAAAAATTAAAATTCTAATAGCACTAATAAGTTATATAAATATATATATAGTTTTTTTCTTTTGTCGAGAGGGAGAGAGAGAAGAGAGAGAGTAAGGAATGGTACTTTGTAACATTGTAAAAACAACAACAAAAACTAAATCCTAATAGCATTGAAAAGATAAGATAATTGACATTGCGTTACATTTCAAAGGGGTCGAATAAACGATTACAATTAATAAAACCAAATTGATATTGCTTTGCATTTGGAAAGAAGAAAATATCAAGATAATGTAGAAAGGGGAACAGGAAAGTGTACGAAGGACTCACTTTTTGTTGTTGGGGGGGGGGGGGAAGCGGAAAACTAAAAGTGCTACTAAAATTAACGGCCCATAATATGAGAGAGTGTATTTGACGTGTCTTTCCAAATCGATTCAAAAGTCGATGCGCAGGTTTAAATTAAATGGAGGTAGCCGTTGTACTGCTCGTGACTGTATACTGTTAAGACGTGGGGTTGAACTCAAGAAAATAACTCACCGATTCTCAGATCGCTGGTATCCCTCCGATTGCAGAAGCACAATCCAACTATAAAACCTTGCGATCTATGGGGCAGATGATGTTAAGGTCATCTATTTCTTTGGCCAACGGTTAACGAGCAGGGTGTTATTTGGCCAGCACAACGACCAACCGCCTTTACTTTCCCCAACTAAAGTCAGGTACCCATTAGAGTTGGGTTGACACAGGGCGCCCTAAAAATCCAGAAATTCAAAAATCCCAGTCTTCACCGGGATTCGAACCCAGGACCTCTGGTTTGGAAGCCAAGCGCTTAATAATTCGACCACCGCGCCTCCTACAATCCAACTCTGATCAATCAATATCCCCGATAAAAAGAAATAATGTCACAATCTCCAAATCAAATTTACATATCTCGATTCGCTATCACAATAGAAAACAATCCTCAATTCTCAGTCAACAAATCCAAAACTCATCACTAAAGTTTCTTAGCACATTTACACACTAGTTAAGGCCATTTACGTCCAACAGAAAAAAAAACAAAAATTGACCTACTTTGCATGTGGGAAAAAAATGGTTAGTCAGGAAGAAACAGGGTTACAACAATACATTAACTTCAGATCTATACATTTCTGCCTAACCCTAACCCAGCTTTAGAATGCGTCAAAATAGTTTACCTATTTAGGGTCCTTCCTAAACTAAATCTTGTGCTTGTAATACAGAGGTTTTATCTAATGGTGATGCCATCAAATTGGAAAACAAGTATTTGTACAGAAAGGCGATGAATAATATTTAGCTTTATACAGCATTTACTCTTCATTTCTTTGTAGTGTTTAATCTTAATGTGTATGTAGACTAAGATTGAGTACAAAAATGTGTATGTAGACTAAGAATGAGTACAAGAATGTGTATGTAGACTAAGATTGAGTACAAGAAAGTGTATGTAGACTAAGATTGAGTACAAGAATGTGTATGTAGACTAAGATTGAGTACAAGAATGTGTATGTAGACTAAGATTGAGTACAAGAATGTGTATGTAGACTAAGATTGAGTACAAGAATGTGTATGTAGACTAAGATTGAGTACAAGAATGTGTATGTAGACTAAGATTGAGTACAAGAATGTGTATGTAGACTAAGATTGAGTACAAGAAAGAATGACAACTAGGTCAGAAATTGTTTACCTTTACCTATCACTTAGTCTGTTGGACCGATGGGGCACCATGCAAGATTCGTCGACCGTCTTTCTCCATTCCTGTCTTTTGCCTTAGTTATGTCAGAAATTTAGATATGAAAAAAGGAAGACTAGACGCACAGAAAGTAAGACTACAGACAAAAAAGTAAGACTACAGACAAAGAGAGAAAGACTGCAGGCAAGGGAGTGTAGTTTAAAATATTAATTTCGGATCTACTTTCAGTTTGTTTGTGAAATATAGAAAGTACTCTAAACACGCTGATATCAATATTGGATTCAGTTACCTTGAATTTCCAGCCGTGACAGTCTGTAATGTGAACATAATGAGAAAGTCTATGGTAAGATTTTGTATGTTAATTAATTGTCAACCTCTTCTATTTGCATAAGTTTTAATGCTTAGCAAAAAAAAAAAAATACGTGAAGTGGCAATTGTGCCATTTATACAAAGTATACTACTGGACATGATGCCCTTCTTATCGAGACTTTGCTATACTTTATTAGGGCCTAGTTACAAAGAAAGAAAGACTACAGACAAAAAAGAAAGACTACAGACAAAAAAGAAAGACTACAGACAAAAAAAAAAAGAAAGACTAAAGACAAAAAAGAAAGACTACAGACAAAAAAAAAGAAAGACTACAGACAAAAAAGAAAGACTACAGACAAAAAAGAAAGACTACAGACAAAAAAGAAAGAAAGACTACAGACAAAAAAGATAGACTACAGACAAAAAAAGAAAGACTACAGACAAAAAAGAAAGACTACAGACAAAAAAAGAAAGACTACAGACAAAAAAAGAGACTACAGACAAAAAAGAAAAACTACAGACAAAAAAAGAAAGACTACAGACAAAAAAGAAAGACTACAGACAAAAAAGAAAGACTACAGACAAAAAAGAAAGACTACAGACAAAAACAAAGACTACAGACAAAAAAGAAAGACTACAGACAAAAAAAAGAAAGACTACAGGCAAAAAAGAAAGACTACAGACAAAAAAGAAAGACTACAGACAAAAAAGACTACAGACAAAAAAGAAAGACTACAGACAAAAAAAAAGAAAGACTACAGACAAAAAAAGAAAGACTACAGACAAAAAAAAAAAAAGAAAGAAAGACTACAGACAAAAAAAAAAAAAAAAGACTACAAACAAAA
The DNA here is from genome assembly GCA_030265305.1 of Biomphalaria pfeifferi. NCBI lineage: Eukaryota > Metazoa > Mollusca > Gastropoda > Planorbidae > Biomphalaria > Biomphalaria pfeifferi. The sequence goes on from JASAOG010000070.1 coordinate 555,522, forward strand.
AAGGAAGAAAACACAAAAAAGGAAGAAAACACAAAAAAGGAAGAATACACAAAAAAGGAAGAATACACAAAAAAGGAAGAAAACACAAAAAAAAGGAAGACTAAATACAAAGAAAGACTACAGACATTTATTTCTTGTCACCTGACAACGCAAGAATCAATTCTCTCTCGTTCTGCAGTCGGCGTCCAAGATTGGCTAGCATATAAGAATGTGGCCATGACCAGGGAGCGCATCGTTTTAATTTCCGTATCGATGGCAATGTCTTTGTATTTCCATATTGTTGAGATTTGCAAGTGCCCTGAGGTTTATTGGTCATCATTTGAGTTTGTTTTTTTCTGAACTTTTCTTTACTTTGCTAAGGAAGTCATGTCTATTCGCATCACCAAGCCAGCTAGTTCTACTTCTGTCCCTTCTAGGCCATCTATGTCATCCGCGAAGCGCAAGTTAGTACATTTTCTTCTTCCAATGCTTAACTTCGTAGCCATCGAGAGCCTCTTCCATTAACATTTCAAGGGAGATATTTGAAAGAGTTGTTGAGAGAAGACAGCCTTGTTTTACTCCAACTGTTTTTTTTTTCAACCAGTCCTTAACGTAGAAGCTTTGTATTATACGCTAGCTAATGTGCGGTTAGTGAAGAAGCAACGCGAGTATTAGTAGATTTAATTTAACGTTTCTTATTAGCCTTTCTCTACATGCATAATTTGTTTTAATATTGTACTTCAGAGATGTACAGGGCCCATCTAATCTGAAATACTGGACACAGTCTTGCATTGTCGGAAACTCCAGCCCTTAGCGCTTATAAAATGCAATATGCCATCAAATTTGTAATAGTGCTGACTCAGCATTTATTGTATGAATATATCTATAACTGATAGAGCCTTACAGCGTGATGTCAATATAGCAAATTTGATGCATATTACTAAAATTTAATTAGCCTACAGATCATGAATATTTGCATTCTTTGTGTTGCTTTACTAACTCATGATGCTCATGATACTATATAAGGTGAAGCACTCATCCAAAGAGCTGCAACAGTTTGTCTCTAAACTAAATATAAAAGACTGGATAGCCAGGGCGGCCAACACAAGCTCAACTACAACCACATCCACAACGGCACCTAAGAATATTGTTAAGAGAGCGGCAAATACGACGTATACAAACGCTGGCAATAGTGGTACAGACACTGGCAATGATGGTACAGACACTGGCAATGATGGTACAGACACTGGCAATGATGGTTCAGATACAACAAACTATGACTATAATGACGACTATGTCCCAAGCAGTGATTACGAAGAGAACCCCTACCTTGATGATTACGTGTAAGTACCAAATAGTCTTCCTTAATCAGGTTTTCCATGCTACTTTCATCATTGCCATTTTTTTCTTCTGTGTTTTCATAAATACATAAATTTATAACTTAGAACAATTTAAATCACTAAAAAAAAAACTACGGGAAAAAATTCCGAACATACACCTGTATCATTCAATAATGTAGAAGTTGTTTCCTTTATTCGATATCGAAATAATTAGTTACCGATAAATAATTGACTAATTGGTTACTTTTTAATTGATTTGTGTTTTCTAAGGTAAAATAAATATATGTTAAAAATTATAACTTGATCCGAGAATAGATGTGGGAAAAATGATGTGTACACTTATTTAAGGGGACAAAAGCAACATATCTAGCCATATCTGTAAATAATGAAGGATTCATTCCCCTTGTTGGTATCAAACAGTAATTTGTTACCAGTAATTAATTATTTGAATTGATTCATTTTTTTGCTCTATAAATGAAGAATCTTTAGAGTTTTAACTTGATCCGAGAATGGCTGTGGGTGAAATATCATACAAAGTTTTGCCACAAAAATAGACAGACAGACAAACCGACAGACAGAGTGAGTTAATATAAGCTCTGTAAAAAAAATGTCTCTTATGTCTGAAATTATATAAAAGTAATAACTACACACAGCAGTTCCTCCTCATCCATCTAGCTGATGTGTCCAAGGGGGAGGGCAGGTGTCAAAACTCTAAGGGATTAGCGGTTTCGCTCGATCTACCAAGGTGTAGGTGCCTAAGGATCACTGGCCCAAATTTGTCCTCAGCGTTGACTCCCGAAGCCTTTCAAATCCTTGGGTATAGCTGCAAGGTAGCATAGGTATGAATTCAGAATTTTCTTTCTCGGAGATGGGTGGTTAGTCAAGGCTAACGATCACACCAAAGCTTCAAGGTTTAGGCGTCATTTCATCACCTTTGCCTCTTACCCCGTCGTAATAACAGTTCCCTGGACCTATTATCGGATCCACATGTGATGGCCAGGAGTTGGACTGGTTGTCAGAGGCTATTTGTACACTCTAGTACAGAAGACTAAAACGTCACGTAGCAATGATACCTAAACACTAAACAATAATTTAGAAATAATAATAATAAGGCTTGTCTTCGAGTCCGAAGTTTAATGAGGAATGCAGTATTTCCCTTGGCTACGCAGCTCTAGCTGTGACCTACATATTTTGCAACAGCTAGGGCAAGCATAAACATTGTCTGCCTGTGGTCGATTAAGACTTTCTTTTCGCTGTCTGAGTCTGTCCTCGGCAGCGGATTTTCTTTTGCTCTCAAATGTGTATCCCGCGGCATGCGGCTTCAGAACGAGACAGCTGGGGGTCACAGTTTAGAAATAGAATTGATAAAATAATCAAGAAAATAAAAGTGCAAACACATGTTGTGACAAACGTATATAAGAACCATTCGAGCAAGCAATGTGTGGCTTAGTATGCACACAAAAAAATGAATTGAAAAAATATTTAATTAATTAACATATAATTTTAAAAAAGTGATATGAAAAATGATACTTATATAATGACACTCATGTAACTTACAAGAAACTCGATTAAACTATATTATTACAAAGCGTATGTTAACTCTGTCTGTCTGGTAAAGTTGGAATATGTTAGTTCTGCTGTTACCTGTTCTTGGATTAAGTTAAAAGTTTGCACAGTTATTCATTGAACCTGACAAGAAATGAATTAATAAAAAAATTAACCGATTATATAAATAATTGTTGGTGATTAATTATTTTAAATGATATCGAAATAAGGGGAAGAAATGCTACTTAATGAGAGATGTGGATTTTATCACCGAATTTTATATTTTGACACGCTTTTTCTCCCGATTCCTATTCTCGGATCAAGCTGAAAGTTTGCATTATCGATTTTCATAATCGATAACAATACATGAGTTAATCCAAATATTAACCAGTTAGTTAATCATTTAGTACTAATTAATTTTATTTTCTCTAGCAGAAAGGGAACTAAACCCTGTAATTTTCAGGTAAATGGTAGAACTTAGCGGTTCTTTCCATAAGATAGGCTTTGTTTTTAAAAAGTATTCTATTTTTTGTTTCTTTCTTGTTAATTTTCTAGAATTCGACAAAAAATTTTGAAATCGTTCTTGGACAGTTTTGATGATGGTTTCAACTGGCAACAAGATATATACGAAGATCTCTTTTACAAATCGGTAAAAAAATAAACTAGTACAGATCTCCACTTATGTAAATTTGATGCATATAAATATGCAGTGAAGATGTATTTTGATTTATTTGTGTTATGCTCTGTGTTTTGGACAGATATTACATATCTAGCTACCCTTTTATGTTGTTGTATGTTATGCAAGTGAGCTACGATAATATCCAAAGAGATTTCGATTCGTCCATCATGGTTCAACAAAAGATTGGCTCAGTAGTCTACATTTTAACTTTGTTATTTATTTACTTTACTTATGGCCTAGCTGACCCCTCACCTTCACCTATCCCTTAGTCTGTTGGACCGTTGTGGCACCACACAAGGTCTGTTGACCGTCTTTCTCCATTCCTCTGTCTTTTGCCTTGGATAAAATATTTTCCAATGACAGGGCCGTCCATTCTTTTATGTTGCCTTCCAATTACTTTCCTTGTATGCCTCTTTATTTTTTTTTCTTTTGATTTCTGGTAATGTTCCCTGAAGGAAGGGAGACATTTTTGATTTAGTCAGTAAGTCGATTGAAGTAAAGCTCAGTGTTTGTCAAAGTGTGTGTGTGTGTTAACACTGTGTAAAGAGTCTGTCAAGTGTTTGTCAAGCGTGTATCTGATGTTTATAATTAGACAATGTTTCAATTTATTGTTTACAGTACAGTAGCGAATCCTGGGAGGCGGTTTCCAGCAGATCCACTATTGCAACATTGGTTGAGAATTTTAAAGATCTTTACAGTATCATGAACATGTAAGTATACAGCTGTGTTCTGTATTTGTTGGGGAGGAATGTATCTCTTATACACAATACACATTTACGAAAAAAAATTGTTTACAGCCGAGGAATAGCATAGTCGGCAAAAAAAGAGAGCTTTAGCCTCCAGCCGGCAGACAACGAAAATGTCTAAGCTGAATGTGGCGAAATCTGTCTTTATGGTCACGTTGAAAACAAAATTTCTTTGGATATGAGCCGAAATATTGAGTTAAATTTGTACTAAACAACTCTTAACTAGCCACAAATATCTCTCTAACCAAATAATTCCAACTGACTTACTCCAATTACTCTCTTTGTTTTATATTCTTGCCTTTAGAATATTCGAGACTTTACGCCACCTGATGCCACACTTTCCAATAACTTTCATCTAGATTTTACTTTCCCTTTACCTATACCGATATCGCACTATATTATTCTAACAAAAATCTGTCAGGCATTTTTTTTTTTTTGCGGCTTTATGTGGCGTGACCTGAATTAAGTACAACTGTCAATGTCGTACTCCTGTGACCGACCTTGAACTCTCATGCAGCCTACACGCTAAAGGTGTGACGCAACTCAGATTGTGTTTTAGATTTAGAAAAATGAATATTTATGTTATGTTCATTTCTTACCTTTCTGTCATCATTAGAACCCAGCAAAAAAATGTCAGCCATCAGGTTCACGACATGCTCAGACAATGTTCATTCGCCACGAGAACATGTGAAAAGTAAAAACTGTTTTTTTTTCAAACCTTTTTTTTTTAGATCAATATAAAAATTCGTTTTGTTAAATAATATAATTTTTTAAAATACTTATTATATTAAATTATACATAAATGATGTTACTATTCCTCCAGCTCCTATAAACAAACGACGAATTCAGAATTTGGAAATTGTTACACTATAGAAGACTCACGATATGTTTCGAAGAAGAGTGGACCTGCTGGAGGTAGGAAACGTTTAGTAGGTCATTGTCTAACAATTTCGTAATATTAAAAAATTGCATTTTTTTGCATGTGAATTATAAAACATTATGGTGGCTGTGTAATAAAATGCTGAACTGTTGAGGTGAAAGTCGTAAGCATGAATCTCAGGGAGTCTCTCGTTATAAAATAGGAGGCGCGGCGGCTGAGCGTAGTGGGTCCAGGGTTCAAATCTAGGATTTTAAATTTCGGAATTTAATTAAATATTATTAAATTTCGGAATTTAATTAAATATTATAATTAAATATTTCGACATCTCTGTCTATCCAGCTCTAATGGGTACCTGACGCTAGCTGGGAAAAAAGTATCGGTGGCTGGTCGTTGTGCTGGCCACATGACACCTCGTTAACCGTTGGCCACAGAGCTATTTAAGTACTTTAAAAAAAAAAGGAGTTTATAGTTATTTTAAAATTAAACACGAAATACCAATTTCTATACAGAAGACTTATCTCCCTTTAACTTCGTATATATTATATATAAAGTGACATTACTTAAACACAACTGCGTTGTTAGTGTATTTTGTTTATTGATTCATGTGTTGTCATCAACTTAATCAGATAATTGGAAGTGGTGAAATAATGTGTTAAATATTTTGACCAGACAGACATAGACGGGGTGACGAGATATAAGATTGTTAAAAGAATGGTATGTCATTGTTGGGATACTACAAAAGAAATTAATATAATATTTTTGTTTTGTTTGTTTGTTACTATATTATTAGGTCTAGAATTAATTTTGTATTTGGAAAATGACGAGTACCTGCCCTTGGTCACCAGTGGCAGAGGCGCTCACGTTATAATCCATGACCGGAACACTGTTCCACTTCCAGAAGAAGAGGGCATCGCTATATCTGTGGGGCAACAAACTATGATTGCCCTTAAAGAGGTTAGAAGTGTTTTTATTTATTAACAGAAACCAGTTGCGTTTTTGATTGAGAGACCTATGCATTTCTTTGTGTTATCTACCCTTTCTTCGTGCTCCCTCCACTGTAGAATACATTTTGGAATATTTAAGGTGAAAAAATGTCTTATTACCATTTTGTGTGTGTGTGCTTATTCGCTCTGTTTGATTAACTTCCTACCTATTGGCGTAGCTAGGTGAGGGGAGGATGGGCAAAATTTGATAATCCCCCCGGGTCCCCATTTAAGGGGGGACCCAAATGAGTGATTTTTTAAAAATTAAATATTACTCGAAATGCAGGGGGCACCCAAAGAGGTCAAGCCCCCCAGGCCTCCAAATGATGGAAAATTCCTAGCTACGCCCCTGTTTCTACCGCGTGATGTTGGGAGAAGGCTGGGAGGAGTCTTGCATAATTATGTCTATACTAGAGGTTGTGGTGATAAATCACTTGATCAAGGGATCTCTATAATAAAACAATTAAAATTAACAATTTTATTTGTTTTGCCAAAAATCCTATTGATTTTTGCATTTTTGGATTCAGTTCTGATCGCTACCTAACATAAGTTAGGAAATGAAGGTAAATATTCGCTGTTCTTGACTTTTAAAACCCTGGAAGCCGTAGTCAAGGTCTTAAAAGTTTTCTTTCTTTTCGTTTCCAGATTAGAATAAATCGACTGGGTGGTAAATATACTGCATGTAAAGATGTGGAGGAATTTTACAGGATCTACGGTGTCAGGTTCACGATAAATGTAAGTAAATATAGTTAATGTAAGTTACAAAGTTCGATCGAAGGGAACTACTTACAATAGCAGCTGAGAAAAAGTGGCACAGGAAAGATCTACATGGAGAGCGAGCATAAAGGAAGTGTCCCAGATTTCAGATGCCATACTCTACATAGTAGAAAGAAGGGTGAAAATGCAACAGCACCTGACGATTACATATGCCCAACTTGTGACCGCAACTGTGTATCAAGGATTGGCCTCTTTAGTTACACAAGAAATTGCAAATAAAAATATCGTCTCTCGAGACGTAAAATGCCACAAGATATAATCTTAATGACTTAATGAGCATATCCTCTTAATGTAAGGCATATCAAAGTTTGAGAAAAAACAGTGAATTGGTAGAATTTAAGTCCTTGGTTAACATGCATGACTACATGCATGACTCGTAGGACGTAATCATCTTGTTTTTTGAAGTAACCTCTGTATTTTATAAGATAACAAGATAAAACTGGATACCTATCAGGCAGTGCCTTATTTACTCTTGAAATGGCTACCTTGTCGTAAGGCATGCGCGCTGGACTATCGTTCGGACTTTTCGATAGTTTCGGGTTCATACTCTGCCCACTACCATCCCTCGTCGTCCTGCGGGATGTTTGGACTACGAAAAGGAACATCCGAAAATTAAAATAAAATAAGGTCGTAAGCTATTTGAATTATGGTGCCCTTATCGGGTTCTTTATATGTCCAGTCATTAGGTCAGTGTTGAATATCACTTGGGGCACCTAAACTGAAGCTTCTTTTGATTAGAGGTCAATCGGACCTGCTTTAAAGGATATGGAGCCCAGTCTGCTATAAAGCTGTATTTCAGCCCAAAAAAGTTTTATTGACCAGTTAGTTGACTAGTTAGTTGATTAGTTAGTTGCACTTATTTTATGCATATTTTATTACTGTACTTATTATTTTATTATTTACTAAATTTTCATATTGGAATTCATATTTGCCTATAAGTTACGTAATCCTTCTCAATTAGAACAGGCTCTACTAGCCTTCATTGTTAGCAATTCAACTTAAGTAAAGTATCAAATGGATTAGGTTTTTAAATGTGTATTTCATTTTTTTCATTTCTTCTTACACAACTTATTATCATCTCGTGAACTTAAGAAAAAAGAATCTTATAAATATAATCTACTTTCAGCTTTGTCAGAAAATGTGTCTCCTGAGACAGATCTACGAGAAGTGCAAGTGTCTTGACACACACTACAACTATATCAATATCTTGATGAAGTTCGTTGACAATAGGACCTGTCTCACAAAAGAGGGTAAGTATTGACGTTGCATTCGTGCTGCCATTGTTGCTAGACCGTGAAAAGCTCGAAAAGACAACACACGCTTAGTTAGTTTATAATAATATTATCACTCAATAATATATCCCATAACAACAATTGCACCCTTTCGGCAAGTGGCGTCATCAACATTGGTATCTCCTAATGCGAATAGCCCATAAAATTTCACCCCAAAATTTACCAATAAAAAATAAAAATCGGTCTCTTTTTTGTTTAACCACAATCGCGCCAAACTGGTCCAATAGTCTGTTAACCGTTAGGGCACCTCATATAATCTTGAGACCGTCTCTATCAAGATCTCTTTATCCATTGCATTGACAGGCCTGTGCATTTTTTAAATTGCTCTTTGCATCGTTTCTTTCGTCTGCCTCTTGCGATCTGTAGGGCAGGTGATGTAAAGGTCGTCTGCTTCTGTGGCCAACGGTTAATGAGGGTGTCATGTGGCCAGCACCACGACCGACCGCCTTTACTTTTCCACAAGTAATGTCAGGTACCCATTAGAGCTTGGTGAACTCAGAGGCGCACTAAAGATCTCGAAATTCAAAATCCCAGACAGGCCACACAAAACGAATAGCGTCTTTTCTCCTTTCGGGGGCCGCTAAAAATACTGCGAAAATGGATTTACCCGATATGTTAAAAATGTTTCGTCCTTTAATAGAGATATATTTATGTGTTGTTGTTTTTTTTTTAGCGGCCCCCGAAAAGGGAAAAGACGCTATTAGTTTTGTGTGGCCTGTCTGTCCGTCAGTCCGCCCGTCTGTCCGTCCGTCTGTCTGTCCGTCCATCTGTCCGTCCGTCCCATTTAGATCTCAGAAACTAGAAGAGAAAATGAAAATCGGACATCATAATATTTTAGATCATTCAAGCTCTGATGCAACGGCTACTTTTTCTTTTCCGAAAGTAAACCATCTAATTTTAAAAATTATATGTGCAAGCAGATTTTTCAAAAAATTACACCATTTTCAATTAAAAAGTTCAGGGGATTTCAGGGGATGAAAGTCTTATTAAAAATTTCACAAGCTTCTTCATTAATAAATCAATCTTTATTCATATCTTCGCGCATTGGCACAAAAAAGTGCATCTAAGGTCACGATTGAAAATGTATCAATGGATCATTATAAAATAGATTTTCCCTATGTTAACTAACTCATGGAATAGAATACTGATTCAAGTGTTGTTTTACTTCGTTTCAATTCTAAATTTAAAAAAAACTTTTATATCTCAGTTTTCACACATCCTCATTAGGCTGTACACTTGACAACAATCTAAATTACAATAAATAGAGGCCAGATCTACATAGATCTATATTTATAATACGAGTTTTAGTCTAGATCATAGACTATATATATACAGGACTGCCAACTGTGCACACCACGCCTATATTATTCAATTAAATAAGTCCCGTACACCGAGGCGTCCTAGGTTGCAGTGTAGTGTTATAAGAATGACTTCCGGTGAATTAGTTTACTATGTAAAGAAATAATCACTAAAGATAAACACTACGTTCAAATTATTTCTTAGTCATAATTTTGGTAACAGTTCTATAGACATAGCCAGATTTTTAAAAGAACAAAATCTGTTTACCAACTTAAAAAAAGAGCATTTACATAGATAGTGTTCTAACTAGTTGATATATATATATATATATCTAATAATCTTTATTGTCCGCATGGTAATTTGTCTTACAATTTGTGCATTACACCAAACAAAAAACATTATAACTATAAAGAAACCAAAGTGTACATTCACACCAGACTCACTCATAATTTACATGTGACAAATTTTATACCAGATTGTTCTTATTTAATGATTTGATTGCTAGGGGAACAAAATTATATATATATTTAATTAAAAACCCATTAAGCCATTTTTTTCCAAAAACAAATTATAGTAGTGTGTATGGTCGTATATGTAGATATAGTTTATAGCCATAGGTCACTAAGTCTGGGTCAAAGTTTACATGTTTACTACGTGTACAATTAATTTTTATTGAAGTAGGAACAAAATTATTATAGAATTCTATTAGGTGAAGACAAATTTGGAACAATCAATTTTTTTTTATGGCTTTTAGAATAATTGGATGTTATTTAGGATTTAATTAGTTAAAAAAATTAATAACTTGCAGAGCTGAAAGTTTTATGCATATTTTTTAATTAGTCATAAATACACTATTGCTTGTAATTTTTAATGGCTTCATTCTGCATTAATATATATATATATATATATTGTTATTGTTATATATATATATATTGTTACAAATGAACAGTGACAAGTAGAGGTCGACGTGTGACTCCAGTGAGATGACACAGCAGCCAGTGTTCTCTGGAATCTACGCGTATAAACAAAGACAGGATGTGACGTGTCCTCACGTGTTGTTCCAGAGGACGAACTGATCTACGAAGGGGGCAGTGTTACAAATGAACAGTGACAGTTAGAGGTCACTACGTGTGACCTCGGCGAGATGACACTGTAGCAGGTGTTCTCTGTAATCGACATGTATAAACAACGACAGGATGTGATGTTTCCTCCCGTGTTGTTCCAGAGGATACTAGCAGAGTTTTTGCAATATTGGACAAGCGATTAGGGACTCTATATAAGCCAGAGAGTTAATGTGAAAGTCAGTCGTGAGTGAGTCGTCGGTACTGTTGTCTACTGTGCGAGACAGTAGAAGAGAGATGTGTACGACTCGATGCAAGTTAACTAGGGTAGAGTTCACTGGAGAGGACTACTGTCGTTAAAGTCTATACAGCGAACTACAGTGGACTTGAGCCGTCACAGTCGATACAGTCGATGTAAGACGTGTTCGGCTCTGATTCGGTAGACTTGAGAAGTACTACTTGGTTCAGCTTTGGGAGACCTGGAGCGACACTGGGAAGTGTGTCGTTGGTCTGTTCTGTGGAATACGGCTCGATGCAAGTTGAGAAGAGAGGAGTTGCAACGAAGTGAAGAGATGAGTTGCAACGAAGTATAGCTAACTGTAAACTGACATATATTGTACAGTCTTCTACGCTACATGTTACAGTAGCAAATTGTTAGAGTTAATAGTCAATAAAGTTATATGAAGCTGAAAGTTTAGTCGTCAAGTTCTTTACAGTGTTTTTATTTGTGTGCCTACTAGTACATTTAGCCAGAAGATTCAGAAATACGTAACAATATATATATATATATATATATATATATATATATATTAATAGTATACAAAGTAAAAAGAAATTGTCAAATGTGATGAAAATAGAAATATATCATCCAAGCTGGCATTATCATTCAAACATCGTGAATGTCATAAAATAAGTTTATACCGGAAGTACCTCATCTCACATTTTGGAGTTGAACGAAACTTGTGCTTAGTTACCCTTAGTGTTGGCAGTCCTGTATATATATATATATAGTCTATGTAGTAGATTCTATATTAAGATTATGTATCTAGATCTAGACTTAGATATAGATTTAGATCTAACTCTAGATAGAGACCTAAAGACTGAGATCTATTTCTAGATCAAGGCTTAGACTTATATCTTGAATCTAGATTTAGATCTAAAACTAGGTCTAGATCTAGTTAGATCAATGTCTAGTTTGTAAGACAATGGAGATATTAATTTTTATTTGCGAAGGGAAAGTCTTGTCATCTGTACACAATTTTTTTTCGTGTTGCCACTTTATGTAATTTTGTTAGAATAATATTTTTTTTTTCAGTTTCTCTTTTTTTACGATGCTACATGTTATTAATTTTGAATGTATGGATAAGGTTACTAATTATTATTTTTAAAAAATATAAGTGTACGCTAAATAAATATATGGAGATGCTGTGGCTGAGGGGTAATGCACTTGGAACTGAAGTCCCGTGTTCGGATCCTGGTGAAGACTCTAGGTGGACCACTTCGGGGGGCCGATATTGACTTGGTGTGCCCACACAAGCTGCCTTTGTAACCTTGTTTTGTTTTGTTTTTATGGCCTTACAGTTGTTAATAGGAAAATTAAATATACACTACAGTCTTGCCATGACATTAGGAACATTTACGCTAAGTTTTATCAAGATTACTCAACAGCTTTAATTTCTATGTGTCACATACATACATACGCCTTCCTTTCTGCTTTACGTATATTAGATTTATGTATTAAATTTATATATTGGATTTATATATTAGATAAATATAAGAGCAATCAAAATTAATAATAGTAATTCAATACGGCACGCACCCCCGCATCTCTCCTAGTGACGCCAATTCTCCCTGTAAAAAAAGGTAAAAAGTAAAGTTAGCCTTTCAGTCCTTACGATCTGTGGGGCAGGTAATGTAAAGGTCATCTGTTTCTGTGGCCCACTTCCACCAACCGCCTTTACTTTCCCCGACTAATGTACCCTTAAGAGCTAGGTGAACTCAGAAGCACCCTCCCTAAAGATCTCGAAATAAAAAATCGCAGTGTCCTTCGAATTCGAGACTCATCAGTTAGGAAGACAAGCACTTTACTTCTCAGCCACCACGCTTCCATACATCCTTATCAGTCCACATTTGTTTTCTGTAACGTGAATTTTGAGCATGAAATGATTATTTCCACAAATTCAAACTGTGATATGTATTAAAGAAATAATAAATTAAAATTGTAAAAGTCATTTCAATGTGTATCTTACGTAGAAATCAACTGTATGACTGAAACAAAAGTGTCTTTCAGCGGAGATGGTGACAGCTGTGATTGTCTCAACCCGTGCAGGTAAAAAGTAGTTGTGATTGTCTCAACCTGTGCAGGTACGAAGTAGTTGTGATTGTCTCAACCCGTGCAGGTAAGAAGTAGCTGTGATTGTCTCCACCCGTGCAGGTAAAAGGTAGTTGTGATTGGCACAATCTGTGGCAGGTAAAAAGTAGTTGTGATTGTGACAACCTGTGAAGGTAAGAATTAGTTGTAATTGTCACAATCTGTGCAGGTAAGAAGTATTGTGAAAGTCTGAACCAGTGCAGGTAAGACGTATTGTGATTGTCACAATCTGGGCAGGTAAGAAGTAGTTGTGTTTGTCACAAACTTTTGCAGGTAAGAAGTAGTTGTGTTTGTTACAACCTGTGCAGGTAAGAAGTAATTTCCAATTAAGCTTAAATTGTAATCAAAAGAATCAAACGCATTAAGTACTTACTTCTTTTAGCTTTCTTCTCTAAGTATTTAATTGCAGTCTTGGGAAAAGTCGCAACGTTCATGTTTCATTTTTCAACCCAGGAAAGCATTAGTAAGCTAACATGAGGAATTGTACTAATACATTTTAATACCTGCTTCATATTTTATGGTTATCTTGTCGTATCTTATAGATTATGGATGTTACTTAACTCTTTCTCTCCGTAATTGTTTTCCTCGTTTCGATAGTATTTTACTCATTTGTATATCACTATCCTGTTATGATTAAACTTAAATACTTTTTTTTTTATCAGAAATTGTTATATGTGGTATTGAAATATAGAAGAATGCATGCTCTATTTAAAGAACACAAATTAAAGTTTATAAATCCAAAATCAGTTTTTGTTTATTGGGGGTCAAATTAACGTTGACATCGTCAATTAGGGGAAAGTTTAAAAAAATATTTACGTGTGAAGAATTTCATTACGCGTATAATTATTATATACCAATAACATCCGCATGTCCATAAATGTATATTTGCAAACAGAAATTCATTTTCCTTGCAGTGAGAAAGCATATGATGCCTATGTATCGTCCAGGTATTGGCCTAATGATGATATAGTTGTAAGTTAACTGTAGCCGCCTTATAACTTTATCGTTTATAGTTGTTTCATAATTTAATTTTATTCTTAAATATTAAACCTTTGATGTTAAAAAATCCATAACAAATATGAAATCAAATCTTAAATTACTGAAGGGTAAAGTTTACTTTACTTGCTATAGGACGTTTTGATCCAGGATGTCTGTACCACCAAACCACATTACTGCAGTACTTTCAAAAACAAAACCAGTGCACAAAAAAGGTAGGGAAAAAAAGTGCTTCTTTCCCAAAGCGATAAAAGATTTCAATTGTGAACGTTGAGTAACTTAGTTAGATATAATCGATTTGTAATACATAAACATTGTGTTTTCGATTGCAGGGACAATTTTCTCAAATTAAACATCTACTACAGAGATCTGAATTTTGAAGAAATCAATGAAGAACCAGACTATGATGTATGTGGTGGACTTTTAATTATACTTACCTTTTTCATACAAATATCCTGAAATATATAGACAAAATTGTCATTTGGGGTGTCATTCAATATGGAAAACGCCAATCTTATGCGCGATAAAAAATTTAGTGAAAGAAGTTTCTCACGCCTCAAACTAATGAAGAATTACTTGAGGTCAACAATTCTCGAAGATAGATTGAAACATTTGGTAATTCTTGCTATTGAGCGTGATCTATGTAAGAAACAGAATTTTTAAGATATACTGTATGACCTCGCTACACGCCAGGCTGGTAAAGTATTTCTGTATGTAGTAAAGAATGAATAAAATGTAAAGACGAATTGATTTTCTAATACAAACTCTTAATTTTTACTTATTATCCTTATCCCTACCCGCATAGGACTCGACATTGTTTAAGTTCGACCATGCTATTTAGTGACGTGTGAACACTCCCCCCCCTCCCCCACTTTTTAAAAAAAATTTTCGTCTTTGAAATTACTTAGAGCAACTCTAGACCCGTCCGACTTGCAGAAATAAAAAGAGTGATCTTTCCATTACGTGTTGTCCAAACTCTTGAGCCATGAAGAGAAATATATAATATATATATAGATTATAGCTTTTATAGCTTTCATTCTTATAGCATTCTCAGCGCGCTCTGGTCTGATCTCATTTGTGGACCAGTGTGTGTGTGTGTGAAGGGGGAGTGGGTATCTAGGAGAAGGTTTTCCGTGCTGCCTTTAAAGGGAGGTATTCCTAGAGAAAATTGAGTTTTAGATCTAGGATATCGATTTTTAACTTATAACATTATTAAGCAGATCAATAATTTTTCATTACATTACAATCATTTTTATTGCTTAAATCTGTGTCTAAAACATGTTTTTTTAATGTTTTTGTAAGGGTTATGAGACAAAATCTTAATAAAATTTATACTTTAAACTCATTTTTCTCAAAATGTTAGTTTTTGCACATGTCATTATGCCTTACTAGGAATTTCTCCTAAACTACTTGATAGATTTTAATGAAATTTGAAACACTTCTTAAGGACATCATTTACTTTACTCGTACAATGATTTTTTTCAAAATATTTTATTTACTTTTTTTTAAAAGTAATTTTTATTAATATTTATCCTGTTTTTTAGGTCTAAAATATACTAAAAATTCAAAAATTTGTAATAAAATTTAACATACTTAAATCTTTAATTCTGACGTTGTATCAATTTAGAGGATCCTTTTTACTTATCTTTTAATTCAATTTCATGTATTTCTGATCAATAGTTTTTACAAAATTCAGAGTTTTAATTTGTATACAATAAACAATATGGCCGCCGTTACCATGGCAACCATCATTCAAAAAAAACTTTTTTTTTTACCATTATTTATTTTAGAATATTATTATATGTTACCATATCAAATTTCAAAGGCCTGGCTTTAGAAATAACAAAAATAAGATTTTCAGGGATACCTCCCCTTAAGAACTCTCAGTAAACACAACTCCGCTCGAGTCGGGTGTCGAACCTCAAGCCCCTTTCATAGGTAGCCAAATCAAGTACAGCGTTCTTAGCCTATCAACCACATTTCCTAATTTAATAATACTTTCCTATGCTACATATGTCTTAAAATAAATTTACGCAAAGTGAACTCATACGAGGCAGTAAATATGCAACAATGATATTATTTATCAATAATTTGGTCTGCTTTATTGGTTGTGGTCTTTAATTAATTTTTTTAACCGAATATGTAAATGTGTCTCTTTTTTTATATTTTTTTTAGACGTATCAAGTGATGTCGGACTTTGGAGGGACAATAGGACTTTGGCTCGGCTTCTCCATGTTGAGTTTGTTTGAAATACTTCAAATCTTTGTACCATTGATTAAACGATTGTTATTTACGGTGCTGGGTAGAGGGTAGTAGTCTTAGTGTCTTCAGAGTGTCTTCAGAGTCATTGCGAAAAAAAATGTCTATTTTATACTTTTTTTTTTTTTTTTATACAAAAAAATAACAACTATAGAATGATTTTATAAGACATGCCGTGGCAGAGAGAAAAAAACGATTCTAACAATGAGTGTATGATAACACTGATAGTAGACATTTCTTGGCGAGCTAACCATCATCATCGTCATCGTTATCATCATCATCTTTATTATCATCATCATCGTCAACGTCCTCCTCATCATCATTATTATCATCGTCATCGCCTTCATCATCATCACTATTATCATCATCGTCGTCATTATCATCGTCAACATCATCACTATTTGTCCCTTGTCTCTCGTAGGCGTGCTGTGACAGTTCACGTAACAAAATCCGTCTATTTTGTCACGGTTCTCAGCAAGATATCAATCTCATGATCAACCGCGTTTACTTTCTCCAACCAAAGTCAGGTACCCATCAGAGTTGGGTGGACTCAGGAGAACCCCGAAAATCCCAGTCTTTACTGAGATTCGAACCCAGGACCTCAGGTTCGGAAGCCAAGCGCTTAACCCTTCGACCACCGCGCCCCCTTGTGTAATAATGATGTGTGATAATTATTATTACTATTATTATTATACAATGCACTGATCATTTCATGAGCTTGTTCAACTTGAAAAGATGTGTCTTGTTACTTATAAATGTAATGAACATATTCGTATCGGATATGACGTTATTTCATAACATTAAAAGCATGTAGTCCAGATATGCATCTTCCTTTAGACCTAGAAAGAAACGTATATCGTTTTTAATTATTTATTACAGAAAATAAATTACATAATTTGGAATGCACTGTTTTTAAAAAAGTTTGTATTAGGTGTTATTGTAGCATTTTGTTTGGATCAGTCTTGTAGTTAAATCTAGCCAAACAATAATAAATATGTGTGAGAAGAAATATTTTTACCAATTTTTTTATTAGTTTAGCGCAATTTCATGCTTTTAGCTTTCTCACCTACACTAAGCATATTATATATGTATATAGCTACAGATATGACAAAATTAATAAATAAACCTATTTATATAGGCTTCTCTTCGAGTCCGAAGATTAGGAGTGCAGTATTTCCCGTGGCTGTGCAGCCCCAGCTGTGACCTACATATTTTGCCACATCTAGGCATGATCCAGGACAAGCATAACCATTGTCCGTAGGTGGGCGATTTAGATTTTCTTTTCGCCGTCTGCGTTTGTCCTCGGCAGCGGAAATAAACCTTTTTAGTGTAAAAGAAAATTGCATTTTTTTTATTTTTATTATGATGATTAAGAAAAATTGATGGGAAACGCCAAACACAATTAAATATGCACTAAATGAGAACGCTATGGCCTCCATCAGTTAAGTGACTAGGATCATCTCATAGAAATTAGATGTTAGCCTGAGCACTAGATGATATATCCTATTGATTTTGTTTTTTTACTATATCATAATAATAATGGCAATGTCTTCTAGTACGAGGTTAAAGGGAGAGTGTAGTGTTTCACGTGACTTCACAAAGCCAGTCGACATACATAGTTTTCGGCAGCTCGTACAGGCGAGCAATCTTAATCATTTTGACTATTTCAAGCACGCAAAAGAGGCGCGGTGGCTGAGTCGTCAAGCGCTTTGCTTTCGAACCGATGTCCGGGTTCGAATCCTGGTGAAGACAATGGATTTTTAATTTCGGGATCTTCTGGCACCTCTGAGTCCACACAGCTCTAATGGATACACGAAAATTAAAGGCGGTTGGTCGTTTCGCTGGCCACGTAGCGGTATGATTTGGACACTATTAAAACACACACTCACGTTATAATCGTGGTGATATAACAATTGTTACACAGCAAACGTAAGTCCATAAAATAATGCGCCAAATAATCTCTCTTCTATACCATGACCCATGACACAAACACATACATATATGTATCATTCTTGTATAAAGCATTAATATAATGAACACAAATAGTATGATCAAAACATTTCACGCCAAAACTTACCATGCGCCAATACGAACACCGCGCCAAAATGTCTTGTTTTACTTTAAACATTCAAACACACATCTATACATCTAGGAGCGGACTGGCTTTATGGGCGTCCGGGCCAATTCTCTGTGAGTGGTGCCATACGCCGCTGTGAAAAGCCTAATTGCCATAGGCTGAAATAAAAACGCAATGCTTTAAACATTCAATTCAAAAAGGGCATTGTGCTCTCATCGGCTATGGCCGTCAATCAGAGAATCCTACACGTTCAATAGAAGTTTACAATCAATGCAGGTCAACACAAGATCAGATCAAACAAGGGGAATCATAACACATCAGGGGGGGATAAAAATAAACATCAGTAGCGGTCAGGGACGACGACGTTATTATTTACAGCAGTGATTCCCAAAGTGGTCAATATAGACCCCCAAGGGTCTACAAAGACTTCCAAGGGGTCTACGAAAGTGAAAAAATAAATTGGGGGTCTATGAGATGTCCACGGGGGTCTACGATAATAGATTTCACTTAAGCAGGTCGTGAATTCAATTTTCATATCCCATTAATGTAATTATTTCATACACTAATATATGATTTTTCCTTAGTTAATCCTTTCAATATTTATCCTGCTATTCTAAAGAAATTATTGTTGTATTTGATTTGAATACTTATTTAATTGGCTTTTGTCTACATAAAGCTGATGTTTAACAAAAAGAAATTTAGATTTTACGGAGTTGATTATTCAAAATTGGGATTCATTCCTTCTTAGTCAAACAAGCGGTTGCCTCAGTGCCTTATTATGATGATATGAAACTAATTATGCTGGAGGATCATTTGAGATCACACCGCCCCGATGAAAAGATATATTTAAACATCGGTGGTATAAGTTATAACAGTTAAAGCTTCTTATGGAATTCTTTGCATACAACATACACAAATTAGGATCAGCGGCGTCACAAGCTCTGACAGGGTGTAGCACAATGTGCTGCATACTGCCTAAGGGTCGCCGGCTCCTGATTTTTCCTCATGTTTGGGTATAGCTGCAAGGCAGCAGAGGTTTGAATTCAGTTTACCTTCTGTCAGGTGGGTTGCAAGCCAAAGCTAATGAGTCCCTCTTACCCAAAGCTTACTAGTTTAGGCACCAGTTACTCGCCTTTGCCCCTTCTATTAGTGAAAATAGTTCTGCGAACCCAAAATTTGAGCCTGACATGAAAGATCCATAAATACATGAGAAACTGCTCAATGCGAAAACTTTTGCAATATTACTTAAGCCAAATAATATTTTTTTAAAATTAATGTACCGCTACTTTCATGGACCATTGGGGAGCGGGGGTGCTTCAATAAAAACAACTCTTCTCGAGTGGGGTGTCGAACCTCAAGCCCCATTTATATGTAGTCAAGCTAAGTTCTAACTTTCACAGAAAAAAAAAATCCTATATGAAACATAATATCCATAGCAACGAATGATGAACCAGTAAGAAAAAAAAAGTATAATAAAATTTTCAGTTTGTTTAATGATTCTAGTAATGCACATTGTTATTTTCATTGGTTTAAATCTAAATTTTATCATAAAAAAAGGATAGACCTCTATAGCGAATATGTTGTTTTTAATTACCACCTCACTCTTCGATTCACTACATTTAGAATTTGTTTAAATAATGGAGTTGATGAATTTGCGAAAATGCAATATAAAGCAGGGGGTCTACCGAAAACCATAAAACATGGCAAGGGGTCTACGAGACTAATAGGATTGGGAACCACTGATTAACAGGCGTCGGTCATAAAAAATGGAATGAAACTTTAATCTAGAATCTAGAGAGTGCCAGTTCAAGGGAAGAAACTCTGGTCTACGCAAAATGGAATAGGGGAGACTATTCACAATTACTTTCTAAGCGCAGTGTACATGCGTTAGAAAGATCACCAAGGCGATCAGCGGAGATTAAAAAAATAAAATATAATGTATTAATGTATACAAGATTGCGTTAAAGGTCTATTGAGCAATGTAGAAATAATATACTATTCGTATAAATTAAAGCAATAACTAAATATGTACTATAGATGAAATAATTATGTTTCTTACTTATGGCTGAGAAATACACAGAATGTACAATATTCAAATAGGGCGCCCGGTCTATCTATAGTACTAGAACCAGAGATCAAGATACTTCTTTACGCAAAACCTAGTGAATAGAAGGGAGCATAATGAATATGTCAATGAAATCCCCCTCAATGTCAGATCGTCTGTGCTATCAAGAAGGTCGATAGATAGACACAATCGAATAGAATAATACAGACATTGCCCAAGTGGGCAAATGTGACAAAAGAAGGGGGAGGGGTGGTGTAAAACTGTCTGGATACACCCCTTTTCTCGGCGAAGTCACCGAATTGGCCACTTTGATTGATAACAGGTACCACAAATTTGATTGGCATCTCTTTGAACAACCACTATTGAGGAGTATATCAGCACTGTTAATAAAGCAATACTCAAGTAGGAATTAGACAACTATTAAACAGTATTCTCATTATTTCAACTAAGCTCACAGAGCACGGCATTCACTGATTTCAACGGGGGTTCAATTATATCCATAGGGTACAGGTACAACAAATTTAAGTTACATTTAGACAGCGACAAACAGGCGCCAAATCGAGCCGCGAACTTTGTAACAATAGGAACTCACTCCCTATTGATCTCAGACAGACAACCTGCTTCACTACATTCAAGACAAACATTAAGACCTATCTGTTTAAAAAATTTTTTAGATTAGTTTGTCATTTTAGCTTTCGTGTTTGTGTTTGTAATGTTGTTACAGCGCCTTCAGCCTACATTTTGTTTGTTAACAGCGCTCTATAAATTGAATTATTATTATTATTTACATTTAACTAGAGTAACAACATTAGTAAAAGTTAAAGACACTCCAGGGCGAAGGCTTAAAAGTAAAGTAAGCAACAATACATTTAATAAAATATAAATTTAAAACATAGCCAATTAAAAAACTCAGAAAGACACAAACATATATGTACATTTCTTATTCCATATCCTAGAACCAGAAAAAAAACAACAGCAATTGATTTAGCAGTCTTAGTCTCTAACATGCACAACTAGTTTAAACAAATTACTCTTAACTGACCATACCAACGTTGATTTGACCCAATTAAATTAAATTAACTTTTGGTTTATAATCTTTACTTTGTGTTATATAAAAAGAACATGCTATCTGCTATAATTATATACCTTATATAACATTTCCTGATTACATACAAAAAAAGTTATTGAAGTTTAATCATAACAGGGTAGTGAAACACAAATGAACAAAATGAATAATTCCATAAGAACATGGAAAATAATTACGGAGAGAAAGAGTTAATACATTGATTAGTTTAGAACGGCCTATTTGCTCTTTGAAAGAAAAGTCAGAAATTATAAGATAAGAAGATCCAGGATAAGAATTTTTCAGACATCGTTTTGCACAACTAAACTTTTTTGTGTTAAATCTATGTTAACAAGGTTAGTTGTAGTTAGTTTTGTTGTTGTTTTTTCAGAAAGATATATGACCTAGATTTCAAATTCCTTTTTCAATATAGTATCCAATCCGTCCATCCATACAGAATAAAATTTCTTGAGAATTGTTCATGTGTATGTCACTCATGGCAAGTACCCATTTTTTTTATCAGAAAAGTTTTAGTGCTTGACATTGAACCTGATGCCAAAGAAGTCTTTGCCTAAATGGTGTTTTAACATTTTTATGAAACTAGGACTTAAGGTTTCAGCTTTTCTCAATTATTTTTCTAAATCTTCCACTTGGATGTCATCTTTTATAACATTTTCTATAAAGTAAAAAAAGTAAGTTTCCCTTTTCAGACCTTGTGGTCTAAAGGGCAGATGACGTAAAGGTTATCTGTTTCTGTGGCCTACGATTAACGAGGGTGTCATGTGGCCACCACAACGGCCAACTGCCTTTACTTTTCCCCAACTAATGTCCGGTACCCATTAGCGCTGGGTGGACTCAGAGATGCGCGAAGATTCAGAAATTTAAAAATCCCAGGGTTCACCAGGGTTTGAGCCTGGGACCCCTGTTCGGAAGTCAAGCGCTTTACCGCTCAGCCACCGCGCCTCCAAGAACGACAGATGTTTTAAACACTTCTCCTCGCCTATACAGACCAGTAGCTCGCTGCCAAGTCATACAGGCCTGAGACCTAGTGGACTCTACTGCTCACAGCTTTTTGACGTTGCAGGTCAGTGTTCGGGCTCTCTGTAACGATTGGTTTATTAAATCTGTATGTCTGTCCTTTATACTGTAAGTCAATATTTCCACATTTGTTTTCCGCACACTATCTACGCCTTTTCACACCTCTTCGGACACACACTGTCACGTTGTCATTACATTTACACACCTCTTTCCACACACTGTCACGTTGTCTATACATTCACACATCTCCTCCCACACACTGTCACGTTGCCAATACATTTGCATACCTCTTTCCACACACTGTCACATTGTCGATACATTTACGCGCCTCTTCCCACATACTGTCACGTCGTCAATATATTTACGTACATCTTTCCACACACTGTCAGGTTTTTGTCAATACATTTACACACCTCTTCCCACACACTGTCACGTTGTCAATACATTTACGTACATCTTCCCATACACTGTCACGTTGTTGTCAATACATTTACACACCTCTTCGTACACACAGTCACGTTGTCAATACATTTACACACTTTTTTCCACATACTGTCACGTTGTCAATACATTTACACACGTCTTCCCACACACTGTCAACACATTAGTCTTAAAAATTTATTGAAACAATTTTGACTACTTTATCCACAGTTTTAGTTACAAACCCTAACAATTCTTTCCGCACAAAAGTTACAATTTCTACAGCTCCTCTTACACTTTAGTTACGGGTGTGACAGCTCTTCCCACACACCTTGTAATAAAAGCCACGCTAATATTTTCGGCACTTTTTCTGTAGTACCTCCATCAACATTAGCATCATCCACACCAAGGTCATGAAACAAAAAACAAAATTCAAAAGGTAGACCACAGCATTAGGAATATCATTTAAGGTAATATATCAAATTTCTGTCTGCTTTTTTCAAGAAACTCCAAAGTCTGCTATGCCTGGCTGCCTCTACTTCTCTGCGAAGGAGTTTACTTCATCCTCGACTGCTTGACATAATTTCAACCGCTGCAGACATTTTTTTAATAAGTTAGATTATAAAGGCTTTTGTTTGCCCATAACTAATTTTTTATTCTATTTTATCTGGCCTTGTTTTTTTTTTTTTCAGAGTCTGTCGTTAAAACAGCTTAGCTGTATCAATACATAATATAGATGCGAAAGGAGACGAACTCGAACAGAACTCGAATCTTACTTTCGACCGAACAGAGCTAAACCCGAGCTTTAAAATTGATTGTTACGAACAGAACTGAACGAACTGTCCTTACCTTAATTGAACTAAGATTTGACAATATTCTTGTAAGAACAAAAAAACAACAACTTGACAATTTGACATTTATTTTTAATTCTTGGACAATTCTGCTGCTGTTTTGGGCAGGCTGGGTCCTTTACTTTATGTGTGTGCATCTTTCCTGCATTATTTGAGTTGTCTTCCTTTGTTATCGATACAAAGGGTGCTGTGACATTTAATATTTTTGCGTTAATGACAAGGGATATTTGAAGAAATAAAAAGTAGACTCTGAATGTAGAAACTATCAGGAAAAATAGACAGCTTTACCTTTCTGTGGAGCATGAAAATAAGCCAATTTGTTTGATTGTGGCTGTTTTTATAGAGCGTTTCGTTAAACAGCATTATGAAATCAAAGATATAAACAAATATGGTGGCATTCTTGGTTTGAAAAAAGTTTTCAGTAACGCCTAGAGCTTAGAGAAATTACAAGAATGTTTACAAAGAGGAGATTAGAAAATGAGTCAGCGGTGAGAGCATGCTACAGAGTTGCTGACGTGTGAAGCCTTTTTTTTCGACGACGAATGCGTAAGGGGCGGTTACTATCAGTGATGGAAGAAATGTGTTATGAAAATACGAATACTGTTGAAGACGCCACCATTTTTCTTATGACAATTAGAAATTTTTCAATTTAAAACTAAGAAATATAGCAGCGGTGTTCAAAATGTTGATATTGCAGCCGACATATCTGATACCGTCCAACTCTTGGTACTTTTTTCGCGGTACAAAAAAGTAATTTTATAATACAGAAGAGATGCTATGAGGAGTGTGCATTGGCCTAGCTCTGGCGTGGACGTTGCATATAATCTCCAGACATCATGGAGGAAATTTCTCCTATTTTTGAGGGGGGGGGGGGGGAGAAATTAATAGAGATGTTTACTGATACCGCCAGAAGTATGGCTGGATGTCATAGCGAACTGACAGCAACAGTTATTAGAAACAATGTCAAGTCAAATGGAACTTCTATGGCAAGGTGTTGAAACATAACCAAGTTATGATGTGTTCAGCATTGTAAATTGTATAGCGTCAAGTATTAAACCACAAGACTTCTAAGAATTTTCTGATAGAAATAGAGTCCGAATATGGCAAAGTTTTGTTTACAGGAAAGTGTGCTGATGAAGCAGATGAAAGGTTCTCAAACCTTTTTTCAATATAAGACATGAAACTGAAGTTTTGAAGACTAAACAATGAAAGCAAGTACCTCTTATGGTTGTGAGATTTGGTTATTTAAAGTGACATCATATCATATTAACTGCATTCAACAACCAATTACAAGAAAAACAAGTTGATTTCGCTTGTGATATAAGACATAATAAGGCTCTTCTTCGAGTCCAAAGACCAATGAGGAATGCAGTATTTCCCGTGGATACGTAGTCCCAGCTTTAACCTACATATTTTGCCACATCCATGTCAAGCATAACCATTGTTCGCTGGTGGTTGATCTAGATTTTCTTTTCGACATCTACGTCTGTCCTCTGCAGCGGATTTTCTTTTGGTCTCAAACGTGTATCCCGCGGCCTTTGTGAGTGACCTCCAGCTGTCTCGTTCTGAGTCCGCATGCAACCAGGTGCTCTCTTCTATGTTAGCTAAGGCAAGTTGGCGCCTAAGCTGGTCTTGAAAGCGTTTTCATGGGGCATCTCTGCTACGTGGACCACCTTTTTCCTCACCAAAAAAAGACTGCCTTTGGCATACGTTCGTCTCCCATCCGGTATACGTGCCCTACCCTGCTTAACTGTCGGACCATAAGAGGTCCCTCTATACTGTCCATACCGGCGTTCGCAAGGACATCGCTGTTTGTAGTGCGGTCTTGCCACCGTATGTCCATGATGCAGATTGGTGAAAGCGTTCTAATATTTTTATTTGCTTTCCGTATGATACCCATGTCTCAGATCGTTACAGAAAGGTTGAGAGAACCATTGCTTGGTAGATATAAGCACCTTCTAAATGGGGAGCAACTAATGTTGTGTAATGGCCTCACAGACGAACATTTAGGTTTAGCGCTTCGATTTGGTGTCTCATTAATGTAGTTATATTCTTAAAAGCTGGTTTTGGATAAGCAGCACATTAATTAGTGTAAGTACATGATCCATGGGCTTCTAGGTTTGTGGCCCGCGACACGAGTGGCGGAAATATATATAGTCTGTTCGCTGAATAAAATTTGGCATTACTGTTTTAATTAAGTTATTATAACATGTGAGTAGTTGTTTTTTTTGTTATTGCCTATTTTCATAACATCGAACGAAACACGAACTTAAGATCTGATTGATTCAAACCGAGCCCAAACTATAGTCGTCATCAAATCGAACCAAAATCAAACTTGGGTTCGATTATCATCTCTAATACATTCATACTTGCTATTCATACGAAGTCAGTACTTGCTATTCATACGAAGTAAGTACTTGCTATTTATACGAAGCCAGTACTTGCTATTCATACGACGTCGATGCTTGCTATTTAAACGAGGTCACTTTTGCATTTTTTTTCCCTCGATTTAAGATTTTTAAAAAGGAATAGGATGCAATGCGGAAGACGCTTGCTTATTGTATACACTTTGCCTTTTATTTTTCAGGAAAGAAATTCAGGTTATGCACAACTGATTCCGGTTTCAGTTGAATGGTTTACAGTTCTCTCAGATATAAATTACCAACATCTTCCTTCCACATACATTCAACCAATAAACAGCAAAGAAACCATCCGCAGACCAAAAATGTTCGGGCTTGAATTTTTTCGTTTATTTAATTATTTAATTTAAAATTTATTTACTTTTTATAACGATATAATAATCAACTATAAAAGAAAGGAATGTACAGTGTTTGTCTTTACTATTTATATATATCTATATTTCATATGGGTTTCATTGTTTTATTTCAGATTTTACGATTATACAAAAAAAAAGATATATATTTCAAAATGGAAAAAATGGAAAAAGAACAACAATCGGTCAGATCAATGGCCGCAGGAATTTCTTTGATTGGCGTGGCACAGGCCTCAAAGACTGAAAATTCAAGCTATGTAAAAGTGTTGTGGGCCTTTCTTACAGTGATAGCGAGTGCTGTGTTGATTTTTCACTTGAGCTTGTAATGTATTGTATTTTATTGATATTTTAAGCCCACAATATATATATATATATATATATATATATATATATATATATATATATATATATATATATATATATATATATATATATATAAGATAGATAGATAGATTAGATAGATAGATAAATAGATACATAGATAGATACATAGATAGACACATAGATAGATAGATAGATAGATACATAGATAGATAGATAGATAGATAGATAGATACATAGATAGATAGATACATAGATACTATTTTTAAAACCTTTTTCGCTTTACTTATAACATTATTATTTTTTTTTATTGTTTCTAATACACAACATCAGTGATATCCAAATTAAACCCTGCGGGCCCGGATGATATCTGACTAGTAGCTTTTCGAATCAAGTTAAAATTTTGCACAATTATTCACTGCCCCTCACAAAGCATGTATCAATTTTTAAAAAAATATTAATTAGTTAGTGTTAATTTTGTTTTATTTGGGAAATCAATCTTACAGCATTGAGAGATATCATGTTTCTTTCCTTTTAATACGCTTTGTTTGTTTTTATGATTTTCCAAAATTACTTTGTTAGTTTAAGCTCTGTTTAGGTCTCTCGATACCCCCACCACTCCTATCAGTCAAAACAGTAGGCGTTTTAAGCCTCTTTCCGAAGAGTAGAGTAGAGCTCGGGCGACAGAGAATTTCACTGTTTTAAAAAAAAAAAAATTTTTTAAAGACGCTAAATACTATTCAGCATAAATTGTAACTCTGGCCGTTCTTTCTCTATCTCTATCCTTCCTTTTTTATGCTTGTGTTTGCATCTTTCTGTGTTTAAAATCTTTCTTTTCTGTGTTTAAAATCTTTCTTTTCTGTGTTTAAAATCTTTCTTTTCTGTGTTTAAAATCTTTCATTTCTGTGTTTTAAATCTTTCTTTTCTGTGTTTTAAATCTTTCTTTTCTGTGTTTAAAATCTTTCTTTTCTGTGTTTAAAATCTTTCTTTTCTGTGTTTAAAATCTTTCTTTTCTGTGTTTAAAATCTTTCTTTTCTGTGTTTAAAATCTTTCTTTTCTGTGTTTTAGATCTTTCTTTTCTGTGTTTTTCTTTTTTCTCGCCATGTTTTAGTCTTATTTATTGTGTTTGTATGTTATAATCATTCTTTCTGTGACATTAAACTACATACAAAGAAAGACAAACTAACTAATAAGGCTTGTCTTCGAGTCCGAAGATTACTGATTACAGAGAAAGCCTGATTAGCTTCATTTATAAATATTTTTTTTTCCAGTTTGTTTGCTAAATACAGAAAGTACTCAAAGCATGCTGACATCAATATAGGGTTCAGTCACCTCGACTTCCCAGCCGTAACAGTCTGCAATGTGAACATCATGCGGAAGTCTATGGTAAAACTTTCTATTTGTACAAACCAAATGCTAAGGATCAATACGTCAATTTGATTATAATTTTAAGCTACAACCTAGATCAGTGTCTCCCACATTGTGACCAAAGGAACCCTAATGTTTCTCGAGGCCTGAATTGATGTTCCATGAACTCATGGAGTAATTAACTAGTAGGCCATCACGTGAATTAATCTCTTTAAAAAAAATAAACAAAGTGTTCCACTAAATATTCAGTGTCCCTTTAAGGACAAAAAAAAAAGAGAAACAGTGACATAGATGACATGTGTTCTGTCTAGGTTGAATTGATTGAAGACTTTTATTATTCAACAATGTAGGGCTTGAAGCGATTTTTCGATTATTTTAATGTTCAGTTTTAATCAGTAACACCCAGCACTTAGAATAATTTATTTATTTATGTTACATGAAATGGGTACAATTTTAGATGTTGGTTTGCACAGCATTCATTGATAAATCTCTCTATGCATATGACTATTGCAAAACAAAAGAAGAGATGTAATTTGTTGATTAGACACTTGAAGCAGTTCTGGTTCTGGTGGTTTCTCGCTCTCTCTCTTTCTCTCTCTCTGTATATATATATATATATATAAGTAAAACATAAGGTCCTTATGGTCTCTAGGACTTTATATATAAAAAGGGACATCTATATTGGAGTCGAAAAGCTGATAAGTGTCAGTAGTTTTAAATACTTTGGAGTTATTGACACAGCTGAAGAAACCAAAGACATTTCTTCAGGGAACAAAATCAGGAAAAGATGAAGAGGCAGCAAATATTTTTAAAAAAAATGGACGGGCATCTCATTGAAGGAAATACTATCTTTGGCAAAAAAAAAAAAAAAAAAACAGAGATGAAGATGGTCAACAGATCTTGTGTAGTGCCCCAACGATTCAACAGACTAAGGGAATGGTGTAGATGATATGGAAGATATCTAGTCTAATGAGTTACACAGACTAATTGTAAGTAAAAGGTTAACTACCGTTGCAGACCTTGCTGATTATGTAATAGTCATCTGTTTCATTGGCCATCAGAGTTGGTTGGACTCAGGGGCATCCTAAAAATCCTGATATTCCAAATTCCAGACTTCACAGAGTTTCGATTCAGAGACCCACGCTGTTCGGAAACCAAGCGCT
The DNA here is from genome assembly GCA_030265305.1 of Biomphalaria pfeifferi. Taxonomy (NCBI): domain Eukaryota; kingdom Metazoa; phylum Mollusca; class Gastropoda; family Planorbidae; genus Biomphalaria; species Biomphalaria pfeifferi. Next base: position 584,868 of record JASAOG010000070.1, read on the forward strand.
TTACCACTTAGCAATCTAGCCTCTTCAGTGGTCTTGTAGAAAGAAGACAGTCTCGTTTCTAAAAGTGAATTACAGGTCTTGCAGTTGGCATGCATATTTGAAATTCTTTATACACTTTGTGAACTGTATTTAATAGAATTGTGATTCAATACTAGGTGAAGCACTCATCAAAGGAGATGCAGGGGTTTGTCTCTTCTCTTAACACAAATGACTGGATAGCCAAGGCGGCCAACTCGAGTCCAACAACAAACACAACTGGAGCAAAAAATATTGTCAAGAGAGCAGCAGATACTGCCAACACTGACACATATTACGACACAGCCAATGATTACAACGATGACTATGTACCAAGTTTTGTTTCTCAGATGAACGAATACTATGATGAATACGTGTAAGTTGCCATTTATTGTGTAGTCCTATAATTACAATACCTCTATTTAACACACACCTTCCTGGAAACTTTTGGGTGAGTGGGCTCAAAAACCTGGTCAGAGATCTCGAGAACGCATTAATCTATTTTCACATAAATTTGACATATAGTTTTCTTTCTATAGGGGTGTTTTAGGTCCAGTGTCTTGGTCGGCCCTTTTGGTTTAAAAAAATGCAGTTTTGAAGGACATGGTCAACATTTTTTCTGGCGGCACTCCACATTAGCAGATTTCACTGGTTCCAATTTTGAACATACGTTGTCTCATTCTGTTGTGTCCTGTTCGGAGGCGAAAAATTAAACTTTGATCTTGTCGGGATAGCTTATAATAGGCGTCATCTTATTTGATCCAGAGTAAAATACAGGAAAGGAAAAAGACGGTCAACAGACTAAGGGACAGGTGAAGATGATGGTAAAAGAGACTAGAAAATATTTATCTTGAACCTGTGGGTATTATCGCATGTTAGCACTAGGGGCCCGTTCAATAATTTGTAAAGGGGGAGATATAAAATAAAATATACATTATGGCTTTTATATAGCGCTACTTTCATGCTTATAGCATGCTCAGAGCGCTTTGGTCCAATCTCAGTTGTGGACCAGTAGGAGAAGGTTTTCCGTGCTGCCTTAAGCACTCAGTAAACGCAACTCTGCCCGAGTCGGGTGTCGAACCTCGAGCCCGCTTCATAGGTAGCCAAGCCAAGCTAAGTTTAAGCGCACTTGGCCTCTTGACCACACTTCCCGAGATCCATGTGGAAATATTTTTTTGTAATGACGAAAATGAACGGTCGTGTAAAAACTACCAATCCGAAGAGTTGCTTTTGTGTTCTGTTGGTTCTAAATGTACATGGTGATTAGAATAAAAAGTCTCTAAGGTCCTCTAACAGTCTAGACAAACCACAGCTCACTTCGTGTCGTTATTTTTTCTTTTGCGTAAAACTATTGGACTATTATTGGCTTGGAAGAAAGACTTTGCAGTGTAACTTCTTATTTAATATCCACATAGAGGGTTTAATAGAAGCGCTGCTTAGTAGGTACTGATTTTTGTAGGCAGGCGAGAGATTCATTTCGCCAAATAAATAGACGTATACAAACATGTTTTATGTACAAATCCAGTGACGTAGCTAAGGTTTTGGTGGCCCGGGGGGGGGGGGGGGGGGGCTAGACCTCTTCAGGGCCTTTCCATTTTGACATTCAACATCATTACATGAGATAGTGGCGTAATATTTAATGTAAAAACAAGTTTCGAAAACTTCTTTAGGGACCCCTCTAAAATGCGAACCAGGGCGATTTTTCAAATTTGGACCACTTGCTACGCCACTGTACAAATCATTATCTAGAACGAACTTGATTGTGTAAATGTCACTGGAAAGACTCCATGTAATAAGAAAGCATAACAAGAAATAAATAGAATAAGAGATGATAGACCACCACCGTCGTGGTAGAGGAGGTAATCATTAAAAAAAAAACGTTATTTATGTTCTTGTTATAAAAAAGGTGAGAACCTCTTTATTTAAAAGATACGATTTTAGTGACCTATACGTATTTACCTTATTAAAAACTCAAATGAATTATATTATTTCATTCTTGTCTATTTTCTAGAATCAGACAAAAAATGCTAAACTCGTTCTTAGACAGTTTTGATAACGGCTTCGACTTGCCTCAAGATACATACGAAGATCTCTTTTACAAATCGGTAAAATAAAATACTATTTTGCACATAAAATTATATTAATAAACACAAATATGTACTAAATATGTATTTGGGAAAAAAAATCTCCCATATTTGCTTTTTGCTAAGTTACCTGGTCAGGCAGCATTCATACTTAAAAAATATATTGGGAAATGTGGGAAATCGCTCATCGCTCATTCTCCATGGGAGGACGGGCTATTCACCTAGTACTATATTCTGTTCTCTTGTTGTTTATTTCTTTACTTTGGATCTATCTAAAACGTATCGATTGGATAATGGGATATAACTTCTGTCATTAAAATCATTTTTAAAAACAATTTTAAAAAATGGAAACCTCTGTTGGTAGAGATGTTAATGAAAAACATTGAAACATCATTCAGCGATTCTCCAACTGTGTGTGGGGGGGGGGGGGGCGGCCTCTGCTATAGGTAGTGGCGTCAAGCTGTCAAAAAGAGGGAAGTTGTTTTCTTTTTAATTTGATTTAATTTCAACAATACGTGATGATTTTATAAAAATTTAGCAGATTGCAAAAGTTTCGGCTGTTGAGGTGATCTTTTTGGGAACGCGAGTGGGGAACTGAACCAGGCCCTTCGCCTTAGGGGTGCGGGTTGCAAGGCAGGGTTACAACACTATTTTTTTAAATTTGACAAGATAATCTATTACAAGACAACATCAGTGTCCTAAAGGATGATCAGTATGAGCAAGGACAGAAACATAGAATATATGTACATTTTTCATAACCCGGCCTCTGGAGGAATGCATTTATTTAAGTCGACTCTTTTATAGTAAATTATAAGTTTCTTTTTCTTCAAAAAATTTTCTCAGGTTTTTTGTTTCTAAATAACTTTAATGTAATATTGACTTAATTATTTGTAACTGTATATTTATTGTGTACAGTACAACAACGACTCCTGGGAGGCAGTTTCCAACAGATCCACAATTGCAACATTGGTGGAGAATTTTAAACATTACTACAGTCTTATGAATATGTAAGTCTGCATCTCTCTTCAATATATCTATTGGGAAGGAATATCTATTTCTTATCAAGGATACGCATTTTAGCGCAAATGGTCGTCCGAAGATAATCGGCGATAGGTCAACTTTTACTGACCACCGCCAGACAAAGGAATGGGGCTAAACCTGTAGATTACTGCTAGGACAGTACGTAGAGATTTAAAAGTCATCTATTCTCTTTTATCTTTGAGCGCGGTGTTTCTTCTTTAGCAGCTAGAATATGTTTCATGGACGTGATTGGCGTGTATTTTTGTAACATGGACGTGAAGTAGTGCTTGTTGGGCGTGACGCTAAGTAGAGCTTGTTGGGCGTGACGTGAAGTAGTGCTTGTTGGGCGTGACGCTAAGTAGTGCTTGTTGGGTGTGACGCTAAGTAGTGCTTGCTGGGCGTGACGCTAAGTAGTGCTTGCTGGGCGTGACGCTAAATAGTGCTTGCTGGGCGTGACGCTAAGTAGTGCTTGCTGGGCGTGACGCTAAGTAGTGCTTGCTGGGCGTGACGCTAAGTAGTGCTTGCTGGGCGTGACGCTAAGTAGTGCTTGCTGGGCGTGACGCTAAGTAGTGCTTGTTGGGCGTGACGCTAAGTAGTGCTTTGCTGCATGTGACGCTAAGTTGTGCTTCATGAGCGCACCGAAACAGCACGTCAATCTTCCCTCCTCCCTTAACTTGATCCTGAGGGCTAAAAAAAATGCCCCAAAATTGTGTTGTTGTTTTTTTTAACCCTACATTTTAACTATTCCTCTATTCTGTACACCGGATACACCAAAAAGCTATCTAAACTATTTATATATTTTCCGGCCTTAGATGAAAAACTAGGATGTAGGTTTGTAATCATGTAGTTTTTCAGGTTTTTTAAAAATGTCTTTGGCTGTTTATGTTAATTCTTTTAAAATTTATATCATCAACAGAACCCAACAAAAAAATGTCAGCCATCAGGTCCGAGACATGTTCAGACAATGTTCCTTCGCCACCAGGACATGTGAAAAGTTAAAAAAAAATTATTGTTTTCAAAACCTTAATTAAAGCAATAAATAGTATTGTTTCGTTAAGTAATCTAAATTTTGTGAATATTGTTTTTTTTTTTTAATTATACACACAGTATATTACTATTCTTCCAGCTCCTATAAACAAACGACGAATTCAGAATTTGGAAATTGTTACACAATAGAAGACTCACGGTATGTTTCAAAGAAGAGTGGACCTGCTGGAGGTATGAAACGTTTAGTAGGTCAATATAATTATGTAAGGTTCCCTCCTCCCCCCCCCCCCATTCTTACTATAAGTCGAAGTGATTCAGTAAATAAATTCATATTCTATTTGTCATTTAAAAAAGAAATGCACAACAAATGGTCAGAATGGGGGATTTTTAGGGGGGGGGGGGGGGCTCAAGCCTCTTTTTCTTTGGCAACTCCTATTTTTTGTGTTTAATTCCTCTTATTCCGACCTCATACCGTTTAGTTTGGTGGACTCCTACTGCTGTTATAGATTGTGTCCAATTGTGACGCTCCATCAATTTAAATGTCTAGCCATAATAGAAATGGAGTTGGTTGCTTGCCTTAATCAGCCAGGAAAACCAACGACTTGGTAGAGTTTAAGTCATTGATTAACATGCATGACTTGCTTGACACATGAAATGCGTAGGACGTAATTATCTTTTTTTTTAAGTAACGTCTATAGCATGCAAGATAAGATAAGATAAGCTAGGATAAGATAATACCACTTACGAAATTTTAGTCTGTAATAATTGAGTACATCTTTTTTTTTAATTTCTAACAAACTTTCCAGTGTCGACTTTTGTATAAAAAAAAAATTCCAACCATGAAGAATTTTTTTTACAAAAGTTGAAATGGGGAAGTTTGTTAGAAATAAAAAAAAAAGATGTACTAAATTATTTCAGTCTAAAATTTCCTAAGCTAATATTAAAACTTGTAAAAGAAAACAAGCTACTATTCGGGTTTTTGTTTGTTTGTTTGTTTGTTTCGTTTGTTTGTTTATACTTCTTTTCATACAAATAATGCTTGTTTATTTTAGGTCTTGAATTAATTTTGTTTTTGGAAAATGACGAGTACCTACCGTTGGTTACCAGTGGCAGAGGTGCACACGTTATAATCCATGACAGGGACACAGTTCCTCTCCCAGACGATGAGGGCATCGCCATACCAGTGGGACAACAAACTATGATTGGGCTTAAAGAGGTAAAGGAATGTTTTCAGTGACAGATACAAACTCAGTTTGTTTGGTTTGTTTTTCTTTTGTTGTTGTTTTTGCTTGTTTATTTCTTTCTTTTTCAAAAAGTACTACACTAGCAGAGTCCTCAGATTACGAAACAATAAAAAATTGTATGTGTCTTCACAGTTGGGTCTTCGTAATGTACACAAATCTGTGTGTATATACATATATATATATATATATATATATATATATATATAGATAGATAGATAGATAGATAGATAGATAGATAGATAGATAGATAGATAGATAGATAGATAGATAGATAGATATCTGTATATATATCTGGGATCCTGGTTTTGAAGATGAAGACTGGGAGATTTTCAATTTCGGGATTTTTTGGGGCGCCCCTGAGTCCACCCAACGTGATGGGTATCTGACATTAGTTGGGGAAAGAAAAGGAGGTCGGTCGTTGTGCTTACTGGCCACGTGACATCTTGCTTCTTAACCGTTGGCCATAGAAACATATGATTTTAACATCATCTACCCTATATATCGCAAGGTCTGAAAGGGAAAATTTTAACTTTTTCAGGCAGACAGTATCGTAATCAGCTAGGGTCTACTTCAGTTATGCACCAGTCAATCCTTGCTTCAAAATAATAACTTGAATATCATTGGTCTTGATAACACAATCTCCAACATCAGATATATAGATTTATACCAGTCATTTGTTTTTTTAGTGTGACTTATGTAAAATGATTAAGTCTCTAATAAACATTCGGGACTAGATTGACACTTGAAACTTGGTATGCGTAGGGCTTAATTATCATTGTCTTTAAAGAAAAGTCAAGAAGATGAGATCTAGAATCTTATCTTATCTTATCTTTTAAAATAAGATGACGTTACTTCAAAAAAGAAGCTGATTGCGTCCTACGCGTCATGCATCTTGTCATGCGTGTTAACCAATGACTTAAACTCTGCCATGTCACTGGTTTTCCTGGCTAGCTCAGGCAACCCAATCCATGCTCTAATAGCACTAGGGAAGAAGAAGTATTTGTACAAATTTGTCCTAGCATATGGAACGAGGAATGTGCCTTTATCTTTATGTCTTTCTGAGTATTTTATTTAGATTTTGTTTTTGTATTTGAAGATTATGGTTCAGTGTTTTATGTATAATTGCTACTTTACTTTTGATTCGTTTCTCCTGAAGGCTTTCTAAATTTAGTGATTTTACTATTGGTGTTACTCAAGTCAAGTGTGAGTATTCATTTGTCATAAATCTCACTGCTCTATTTTGTCAACTGAAATGAATTAGAATATTATCTTATAAAATACAGACGTTACTTCAAAAAAAAGATGATTACGACCTACACGCCATGCATCAAGCCATGCATGTTAACTAATGAGTTCAATTCTGCCAAGTCACTGGTTGTCCTGGCTGGCTCAAACAAATGAGGCAGTAGGCCTATTGAATAGGCTATGATCCTATCACTTATTTGGACCAGTTCGAAAAATGAGGGGGGGGGGGGGAGACAAAGAAAGGGTGGGTGGATTTTTACCGTAATTGGTTTTTGAAAGCATTTACAAAATGAAAACTTGGGGGGGGGGGGGGGGAATGACCTAAATTCGAACTCGTAGGTGTCTCCCCTCCTCGGACCGACGTGATCTGCTTCTGACTGCTAGTGAGGTACTCATGACTAGAGAAGATTGTATAGTTATATATTATTTGTTTCAATTTGAAGCGGCGACCTAAGAAGTGGACTAATCCAGCTTAAACCAGACGGAAAGAGTTCTTATAAGCTTTGTAATGAAGGTGACTGGCTGTTGTTTCTTGTGTTTACCTTATAACTTTCTCGAGATAGCCGTAACCCTAACCCTATACTGATGAGGCTGTTAGTCTGTTTGTCTGTCTGTCTAGCCAAATGTTTGTTTACGTTATTTCTCCCACACCCAATCTAGGATCAAGCTGAAGTTTTTGCACAATTAGTTCTTTTACCTGACAATACAAGAATCAATAAAAAAAACAACAATTAGTTAATTAACTATTAGTAATTAATTATTTTGGTCGGTATTTCAAACAAGGGAAAGAAATAGTACTTGACTGAAGTGGTGGTATAAGCTGAATTAGTCCCCTTTATAGATTGTCATCTGGGGCTTATTACAAATTTAATGACGTGACTGATCCAAAGTAATTGATAATACGTAATATAAGCTTTTTTTTTTGTTAAAGTATGTTTAGTATTTTGCTTTGTTGTTTTACAGACCAATATAAGTCGACTGGGAGGTCACTACATTGCATGTAAAGATGTGGATAAATTCCACAGCACCTACGGTGTCAGTTACACGAGAAACGTAAGTCAAAGATGGCGCTGTGTTTATTTTTAAGAGATTTAAAAAGTGACAAGATAAGTTCGATCAAAGGGAATTACTTCTAGTAACATGTTATACGTCAACTTAATGACTCTTAATACAGGGTTTCCCAAACTGAAGCCTAAATAGGTGTTCCACGAGCTACTGGAGTAATTAATGCGTCAATCTTAGAGGCGGCTTAATCATTTACAAATATATAATTTATTTAAAATATATCTATAATATACAGCAGAAAGTAAGGAATATGTATGTATGTGTAGCATTGAAATTAAAACCTTTTTCACCATTTTTGATAAAATTTGGCATAATTGTTCCTTGGGTACTAACTGGACCCGTGACGTATGTATAGTAGCCCTAAAACAAACTTAAGACCCACAAAGAATAAAAAGTTGCCAAACTCTTGAAAGAATTACTATTTCATGAATCTAGGCCTCTTGATCTCATTTTAAAACGACGGATCTACTTTATACTTTAACACATAAACATATGGAATATAGTCAATTCATTTCATATTTAAATCAAATAATCCTTCAAATTTGTGTTTCTAAAGCACTTTGACATACATTCGTAAGATTCGTTCGCCCTAGCTGCGACTCTATTCTTGATAACGCGCGCTTCTAAATACACAAGCCAATGTTTTCAATAAAAAATTGGATTTAGGTCGATTAGCTATTTTTAGCTTCATTAATAGGTCTCATTCACCAATCGTAAACAAACAACATTTTGCCACGTGGTTCTCTATATTCTCTATACAAATTACGCAAGCCATGAAGGCTGTCACGTGATACGTAATTTTTATTGTTTTTCACTATTATCACGTGGCTAAATGTTGTTTGTTTACGATTGGTGAATGAGGTCCATTATATTTTTCTATTCATGAATTCATGCCTTATTTTCTTTAATTGTTTTTAATGCCTTATATCAGGGACTATATCAGCGATGCGCAAGTTAAGACCCGCGGGCAGAGGGTAATATCTGGATAGTATTAAACGTAAGAATAGAAGAGATATGAGATATGATATATAGAAGACCTGTATTTTCGTCAATACAAATATGACAATCTTTTAGAAGTATTAATGTTATGAAGTGTATTAATATTTAGCTGAAAAGTAAGTTGGGCCCCCAATATCGATACTGTCATCATACATTCGCACAATATAAACCAACGCTGTCGCAACCCATTAAAAAATGCAATGGGTACCGAATTACATAGGTGTGTCCGGCAACACCATTGCTAACCCCTTAACTCAACAGGAAAGACAGACACCACCTACCTAGCAGGCTGTGAGTATTCATCATGTTCTGGCAAAAGAGTAAAAAGAAAATAAATGAAAAAAAGTTGTTTGAGTGCTGGGACAAGTCTCAAAAAATGTCGTGGAGTCACGGTGGAGACTGTCAAGGCCTGAGTAAGCTATTACAGCACTCCACATTCCCCTCGACTCATATTTCGCTCAACTATGGCCGAACTTCTATTCACTGTACCCCCCAACTGCGGGTCTATTATTTATTTTGATTGCCTCAGACTGGTTGGTCTCCGTCTTGGTAGGTCTGGGAAACCTAAAAATTCTCGACCTGTATGGTTTCTGTCAATGGCTTTGGCAAGAGAAGATTTTGAACCTCTCAAGCCCTCACTCAAATGGAGTTTGATGATGATGATGACGATTAGGCCCTGCTTAATAAAAATCATCCTGAAGGGCTCCACTTACTAAGAGTTGGCACTCTCTGCAGACCTTCAAGTGAAAATAACGTTTAATATTTTTGTGTGCTTATGTGTTGATTGGTACGTGTTCCTATGTGAAGGTCTGTGCGTGTGTGTGTTTAGGTTTTGGATTTTTTTTTCTATTAGTCATGATAGTTAAAACCACAAAAAGAGCTTTAACAAAATTACTTCAATGAAAGAAATTCTCCTATATAATACACTTGACTCTTAATGACTAATTTCTATTTAAATACACTCGATGGCTGCCTGGTTTTGAGGCATGCGCTTTGGGCTGTCCCCACGCTGGTCCAAAGTTCGAACCCTCATCTCTCCCCTGTCTACCTGAAGAAAATTCGGACGTAATAATTTCCTTTGATGAACGAATGTCGGAAACTTAGAAAACAAACAATAAAAAAACACTAATAGATAATTATGTTTTAATAACGCCTGATTCCCAATGAACAAAATCATTTTAAAATCATTATATCGTAACTTTTGCTTCTCTTCGTTTTCAAGCCTGACATTGTATCGTCTCATGAAGTTAATAAAGATTCATATAAATATAAATCTACTTTCAGCTTTGTCAGAAAATGTGTCTCCTAAGGAAGATCCATGAGAAGTGCAAGTGTCTGGACACACACTACAACTATATCAATATCTTGATGAAGTTTGTGGACAATAGAACCTGTCTTACACAAGATGGTCAGTTATGATTATTGATACACCATCGTTGTAGCTCAAAGTATAAACTTATCCTTTCAGATTTTCCGATCTATCGGGCGGAGGTAGTAAAAAGCCATCTGTTTCTGTGGCCCACGGTTAACGAGGAAATCATGTGGCCAGCACAACAACCAACCGCCTTTATTTTACCCACTATATTTATTTGAAATTAAGAATATAACAAATTATGGGGTTACTAGGGTTGCCTGGCACTAGGGTTGCGTAGTACGTGACTGTCTCATCACTTTTTAAAGGGAAACTCCGATGGTTTTGACAATTTTTTATATCATATATGTTATGATTTACAGATAATGAATATATTATTCTTTTTTTTAAATTTGCAATAATAACTTAGTAATGAATGTTTTTTCAACGTAATTTTCCTGCGCATCCAAAACAGCCAGACATTCACCGGGTTTCTATATGACGTCACAACTTCGTTTAATTTAATCTATTGACTTTAGTATAACGGGAGACCATACAGCAAAGTTTACATTCTCGTAAAAGAAATATATCTACGTCTATGCAGTTAGATCTAGATCTTGTAAGCAAAGAAAAAAAATGCGTATTAAAAGTAGATTTACATGCTTGATTCACCACGGCAGTGTGTATCTTCTCGCCTGACCACTCAACACACAACAAACACTATCGCTTGGTTGTCTTGTCATGACGTCTGTAATTGATAAGATTTTGAAAAAATATATTTGTAAAACAAAAAAAAAGGAATTAAAATTGTATTTTAACTATTTCTATTTGTATAGAGGTGCACTGCCTGACTGAAGTCAAAGATTCTTTCGTGGGAGATGAGGAAAGCTGTGGTTGTTACAGTCCATGCAGGTAAAGAAATTTCGTGTAATAATAATAATAATAAGAAGAAGACTAGTCTTCGAGTCCGAAGATTTGTCAGGAATGCAGTATTTCCCGTGGCTGCGCAGTCCCAGCTGTGACCTACATATTTTGCCACACCCAGGGCAAGCATAACCATTGTCCGCAGGCGGTCGATGAGATTTTCTTTTCGCCGTCTGCATTTATCCTCGGCAGCGGATTTTCTTTTGGTCTCAAATGTGTATCCCGGGCCTTCGTGGGTGACCTCCGGCTGTCTCCAGCAGTAAAAATAAACAAAACAACTATATGTGGAAAAAATGACCAAGGATTGTTTTTCGGGGGTTGGGGGTCTTTGGGGACACACATATTTCCCAGAAATTTTTCTCGTGTCCTATAACTGTAAAATGACCGTGCAATCCAATGTACCGATCGTCAGCGCAGGGCCGGCTGTAGGTAGTTGGAAGCCCCAGGCGAAGTGAATTTGGTGAAATATAAAAGCGATGCAAACCGAAAATATAAAATTAAGACTGCCCTTACGGTTAGAATAGCAGACACAGAGCCATAGAGCTCTGCTAGTTGGAGATTCGATCCAAGTTTCGCAATATTTTATCTGAATATTGTTCTGAATCCTGTGTCCCATCAATCGGAGGCCCTAGGCGCCTGACTACGTGGCGTATGCCTTAGGCGGCTTTGGTCTGCGGCTTTACTATGCAAAAGTAGACAGCAGAAGTTTATAAAGGGAGGGGTTGGATCATGCTTGAAACTTCTAAATAGTAATAAATTTGTATATGGCCTATATATAGTCTAAAGCAGACTTTTGACGAGAAAAATCTAAGATAAGAGAAAGAAGCGCGTAATTTATACTATATCTCTCTATATTGCAAAAGTTATTTCTCTCTTTATTAAGCAAAATTTATTAAGTATCATTAATGAATTAACTAATTGGCTAATTTTGTAAAGAGAACAACGTGTTGTTTTCGAGTTATTAATTGTGTACAGTTTCAACTTTGTTCTAGAAAGGGAAGTGGGAGAAATGAGGTCTACAAGTTTTGTACCAGACAGACAGACAGACAGACAGTCAATAAGCTAATATATAGTTAATATAATCTTTACTAAAAAGAATTTGTTTTCAGTGAGAAAGTATACGATGCTTATATATCGTCCAGACAGTGGCCTAATGATGACATTGCAGTAAGTGAATTGTATCACTGATATGCTTTTAGACCTTATAATTATTTTTAAAAATTTAAACTCCTTTCGTTAAGGATATACAATTAATAAGAAATATCAAGTCAAATCTTAAAACAACAAAACTGGTGAGAATATCATTTCCGTTTTTTTTTTCTTTAGGAAGTTTTGATCCAAGAAGTCTGTAACAGCAAACCAAATGTATGCAATACTCTAAAAAACAAAACAAGTGTGGAAAAAAGGTTAGCGTTTTTTTTTACCCTATGAATAAAAAAAAAATTTATTGAAAAAAATATAGATGAAATATAATTAAGTCATTTTCGAAGCTTAAGGAGGAGTGCATTGCTTCACGTGACTACGCAAAGCCAGGTGCGACCTGCATATTTTGCCTCATCGTTTGAGCCTGTCTTCGGTTAAGGCCGTCTCTGTGTCTAACGAGTGTGTCCCACAACATTCGCGAGAGCTAAAATAGACTGGTGTATTTGATGGGCATATATTACATAGACACATTTCTTACCGAGACACTTGTTTTACATAGACAATGTGTTATGTAGACGCATTTCTTACTGAGACACATGTTTTACATAGACAATGTGTTATGTAGACCATTTCTTACTAAGACACATGTTTTACCTTGACAATGTGTTATGTACACAATTTCTTTCTGAGACACATGTTTTACATACACAATGTGTTATGTAGACGTATTTCTTACTGAGACACATGTTTTACATAGACAATGTGTTATGTAGACCATTTCTTACTAAGACACATGTTTTACCTTGACAATGTGTTATGTACACAATTTCTTTCTGAGACACATGTTTTACATACACAATGTGTTATGTAGACAATTTCTTACAGAGACACATGTTTTACATAGACAATGTGTTATGTAGACAATTTCTTACAGAAACACAAGTATTACATAGACAATGTGTTATGTAGACAATTTCTTACCGAGACACTTGTACCTAGACAATGGGTTATGTAGACAATTTCATACTGAGATACATGTTTTTAGACAATGCGTTATCTATTGCAGGGAAAGTTTCCTCAAACTAAACATTTTCTACAGAGATCTTAATTTCCAAGAAATGAAAGAGGAGTCCGACTATGACGTAAGTGGTAGCAAGGTTCTTCAGTTAATTGGCTGTTATATTTACCTTTAGACTCATTCCTAAACTTAAGCCCATTTCAAATCCACTTTCCAACGATACACATATCTTAGGATAAATAGACAAAGACAAAGAAGCGACCTTTGACATACTCGTTCTAGCGGACGTTAGGTCAAAGTTCAACTTAGTAGTTGTTGCTAGAAGTGTTAACTCTTTCTCTCCTAACTAACGACACCAGCGTTGATTCCACCAGAATGTGGTAAGTAATTACGGAGAGAAAGAGTTAATGGCTTGAAGTAGTTTACAACCTGTAGAATGCTTCCAGTATTTCACAGTGCTTCTAGTCCAACTCCTGACCTTCACGTGTCACCTACTTATTGAAGTGTCTTACAGAGTCGAGAGTTCTTCCTTTTAAATTATCTTTCTTCGACCCGGCAGCTCCTAATACCTATGATGTACCGTCACGTTCTGTGGGAGGACCATCACCGCTCTTATGGCTCCCGCTAGGGAACGGTGTAACTAATATGACATGGTCAGCAAGCTTTTCTCACATTCCCACCACGTGCTGTAGAGCATACACTGCTAGATAATGGCGGCCATGTTTGATATATTATTACTCCGAGTAGACGTTTACAAGGAGACGCCACGCTGAGGCTAAGGGAACTTGAATTCTCCCTCACGTGTCACCCGGCGTAAATGCTTTCTCTGACAGGAAAAGAGCCATTATGGAATATCTGGTGCCCTATCGAGAAAGCTGTGGTCAGAAGGATGTTGTTAGCCTTGACTGGATACCCACTCAGGAGGAAAAAAAAAACCTTCAATCCAAACCTCCACTGACTTGATATTTAACCCAAGCGCAGTAATGTTTCCAGAATGTTTCCTAAAAGAAAAATCAGGACCTGGTGACACTTAGGCAGCTTAAAGCACGTAGTGCTACACTGGATTGTAAATTATGTTTCTCAGCAGTGCTTGCATAAACTGTGGTAGCACCAACACTAATACAATCATAGCATAATTATATTCAGAGGCCCTCGAAAGGGAAATAGACACACTTAGTTTTGTGTAGTCTCATTCTGTCCGTCCGTCTGTAGTCCCGTTTAGTTCTAGAATTAAACTTTTAGATTTAATTTTTTAGTTTTAGTTTTTTAGTTTTAGAAATAGTTATAGATCTAGTTCTAGATCTAGTTTTAGATGTAGATCTAGATCTAGATCAGGTTCTGAATCTAGATCTTGGTTGTAGGTCTAGTTCTAGATCTAGTTTGTTTGTCAAATCGAAATTGAGATAATAATTTTTATTTGCGACGGAAACGTCTGAATTTGTTTGATCCTAGTCATTTCCAGCTCATTATGTAAAGTAGGTCAAGAATATATGTTTTGTGTTGCTCAATAATCTAATTTTGTAAGAAGAATAAATCTGTTATAGTTTCTTTTTATTATATGTAACATTTTATTATTTTTAAATGTTAATAATTAATATTTTAAAAAAATAAGTGTAAGCTAAATGAATATGTGGAGGCGCGGTGGCTGAGTGGTAAAGCTCTGAGTCCACCCAACTCTAAATGGGTACCGGACATTAGTTGGGGAAAAGTAAATGCTGTTGGTCGTTGTGCTGGCCACATGACACCCTCGTTAACTGTGGGCCATAGAAACAGATGACCTTTACATCATCTGCCACATAGATCACTAGGTCTGAAAGGGGAACTTTACTTTATAAATATATTTTTTTTAAAAAACTAGTCATTGAAAAAGTACTTATGTTTGATAAAAATTCTTTTTTAAAGATTTAAACTTTAAAAGAGAAACGTTATTTTTTTATTATTTTTATTATTTTAATGTCCAATGATTTTTTCAATTTTATTACTTTTAACGACCAAAACAAGACGATGGGGGCGTCACTGAGTTTATAAAAAAAACACA